>CM057467.1:70280940-70760940 GCA_030035585.1 Dugong dugon
CGGCTTGTAAGTTCGAAGCACTGATCTTTCAGTTAGCAGCTGAGCACTTAACCACTGTGACACCAAAACAAAAAAAACAAAAACAAAACTGTTGCCATCAAGGTGATTCCGACTCATAGAGACCCTACAGGACAGAGTAGAACTGCCCCATACGGTTTCCAAGGAGCAGCTGGTGGATTTGAACTGCCGACCTTTTGGTGAGCAGCTGAGCTCTTAACTACTGTACCTCCAGGGCTCCACTGTGCCACCAGAGCGCCTTATAATATAGTATGAAGGGACCTTCAATCAGCTTGATCTCCCATAGAACATCATGCTGGTCCATTATAATGATGTCATTTTGCTAACTGGATCTGGTGAGCAAGAAGTAGCCAGAATCCTAGGTGTCTTAATAATCTATGCCAGAGAGTAGGCAATATATCCCAGAAAAATTCAGGAGGATGTCACATTGACGAAGTTTCTACGGGTTCAGTTACCCTAGGGTCATGTTGGAATATCCCTTATAAAGCAAGAGATACACTGTGGCACCTTCTACCACTCATCACATAGAAAGGAGCATAGTGCTTGCTGGGCCTGTTTGGATGTTGGAGGTAACTTATACCACATTTAGGTGTGTTGTCTTGACCCATTTATCAGATAGCCCATAAAGTTGCCAGTTTTGAGTAGAGCCAAGAGCAAGAAAGTGCTCTGCAGCAGATTTATGTGGCAATGCAAGCTGCCCTGCCACTTGAGCCTTATGAACCAGCAGACCCAATGGTATCTGCAGCCAGCAGAGATGCTGCATGGAGCTTCTTACAGGTTCCAATAGGAGAATCACAATGCAGACCGCTAGGATTTTGGAGTGAAGTCGTATTCTTTTCTGTGGACAACTTTTGTTCATTTGAAAAGCAGCTTTTGACTTGCTCCTGGTCCTGATAGAAGTTTCATGCTTGACCACAGAACACCAAGTGACAGTGCTAGCAGAACCGACAGTATGAACTGGGTGTCATCTGGCCCACTGAGCCATAAGATCGCACTTATGCAGCAGCATTCCTTAATAAAATCAAGTGGCGTATATGAGACCAAGCAAATGATTCAGACTGCCCTAGCACCTACCCCTATTTTTTGCCACTTCTCCCTCAACCCATACCCGTGACTTCATGGGGAGTTCCTTACAGCCAGTCTGTGGAGGAAGAAAAAGTGTGGACCTTGTTTATGGATGGATATGCATGGTCTGCCGGTACTAGAGAGAAGTGGAAGGCAGCTGCATCTCAACCTACTTGCAGACAAGGAAACTGAAGCTCAGAGAGGCAAAGTGGCTTGCCCAAGGTCAGTCAGAGATGATTTATGGGTTGGAGATTTAACCAAGGCCTGCAGACCCCAGAGTTTCCTCCTGGTTGCAGTGCAAATACCTCGTTCCATCCAAAAAAATGTCCCTAGTGATTGTTTATGGCCCCAAGTGTCCAAGAGGAATCTTTATGCTTGTAATGGATTGCATTATGTCCCCCAAAAGGATATGTTGAAGTCCTATCTCCCAGTACCTGTGAATGTGGCCTTGTTTGGAAATAGGGTCCTTGACGATGTTAGCAGTTAATATGAGGTCATACCATAGTCGGGCAGGTCCTACTCCCATCTGAGTGGTGTTCTTATAAAAGTCGAGAGGAGACACAGGGACACACAGAGGAAAGACGTCCGTGTGAAGATGCACCTACAGGCCAAAGAAGCGTGGGGCTGCAAGAAGCCAGGAGAGACAAGAAAAGATCTTCTCCTAGAGCCTTCAAAGAGAACATGGCTCTGCCGACATCCTGAATTTGAGCTACTAGCCTCCACAACTTGGAGACAATAAATTTCTGTTGTTCAAAGGCACCTGTTTTGTAGTACTATGTTATGGGAGTCCGAGGAAACTCATGTAATCTCTTGAAAGAAATTGAGATCTACCCCAAAAGGGAAGGTAGAAAATCTCCATTCTAAGTCTCAAAGAGTCAGTGTGGTGTGGTGAGCACAAGCTTGGACCTACAGTTAGCTCCACCCCTCACTAGCTCTGTGCCTTTGGTCAAATTACCTAACCTCTCTGGGCTATAGTTTCCTTATCTATAAAGTGGGAGTGATAATACTGGTCTCAGTGGATGGTATGAGTAGTGCCCAACACGGGGCTTGGCACATAGGGGATGCTCAGTAAAGCTGGTTTCTTTACTGCTTGCCCACCCCTCCTTTCTCCTGGGAGCCTCAGCTGGGTCTGGAGCTGTCCCAAGTGCTGAAGACATTCTCTTCCTCCTGCCCACTGCCCCCGTCTCTCTCCCTCCCCCCTTCCTCCCTTCTTCCTTTCCGCATGGTTCTCCGGAGCCCTGGGGTCTGAGCAAATCTAATTTTCCAAGTGGCTTCTTCAGGTCCCTGAAGGGGACAGGAAGGGAATGAGCCATATATGAAGCATTCTCTAGGCAGGCATCTTGGAAGCTGACAAGCAGCAGGAGTGGTGACTGCAGGCTGTGGTGGGAATGAAGGGGGGCACAGACCAGAGCCTGCCCAGAGAGCTTGGCATCTGAAGACCCTGGTGCAGCAACCTTAGGATCCGCAAAGAGGCAGTGAACTCGCCCCCAACCACACAGCGTGGGAGGTGGGTCTGCAGGGGATGCCCTGGTGGAAAGTAAAGATGACCAGGTTGGAGGCCTGGAGGGTGACTCTGGGCTTCAGGGCCTTAATGGTCCCTGGCTCTGACAGGAGCCCCCCACCACCCTGCCCTGGGTTTCTAGTCTTTGGTCATTTGTCTTGTTAATGCAGCTAAAGGCATCTTTTTGGGTTATAACACTATGGAGTTGACCAATGTTGAGTTGAGCAATCTGTGGCCAACACTTGGGGTCCATCTCCCCGAGTCTAAATGGCATCCCCTAGGAGGGTAGCAAATCAACCTATGTACCTGGGGGTGGTGGGCACTGGCAACTCACACACTCCCAGGGAAAGGTTTAGCAGAGGGGATGTGGCCAGCTTTAGAGACAAAAATCCTCTCTCTCCTGGTTTCTATCAACACATAGAACATCGGGGCTGAAGAATCCTTGCAGATCTAAACATCTAAACCAAGCCTTCTCCGTACAGATGGGAAAACCAAGGCACAGAAAGGGGTGTGGACAATATTCCACAAATTAGCCACAGAGCTGAGGTTATAGCCAGTGCCTGCCCTGGCCCAAAGCTGGTCCTGCTCAGGGCCAAGACCTCTGTGAGCCCAGCAGGCCACCAGCTACAGAGTTCCTTGGGCACTGAGCATGGCCAGCAGAACTGTGGGGCCAGGGGAGCCTGCTGCTGTTCTGTGGACTGAGGGAAGCCCACACCCCTTTCTGTGCCTCAGTTTTCCCACCTGTACAAGGAGGTCTTGGTTTAGATGTTTAAATCTTCAAGGATTCTTCAGATCTGATGTTCTAAGTATCAATAAAAAGAGGTGATTTTTATCTTGCTGGAAGACAGGAAGCTGAGCTCTGGTCCCAACTTGGCCCTGACTTTTGACCTTGGGCAAGTTGCTGTCCCGCCCAGTGGCACCGTTTTCTCCTCTGAAAAAGGGGTAAAAAGTCTCTGCTTTGGACCTCTGGGAGGACTAGGCAAAGCAGCAGATCACAGGTGCTTTGGAGAGCAGAAACTGAGGGGAAAGTGGCCGTCATTATTATGATCAATAGCATAAGATTATATTCCCAGCTAGAAATAACTCTCTGTGAACCCAGAACTCACCCTGCTGCTCTGAGGGATTCACTCAAGGAGTGGCGGCGATGTGCCTCCTCCTGGCTGCTAGGAGACCACTCAGAGCATCACAGCAGAAGAAGAGGGATGGTCTAGAGGGGCCCTTAGAGGCTGGCAGAGGAGCACCCCTCCCAAGTTCTGAGCCCTGAGCTGAAAGAACTGTGACAGCCCAGGCCCACTGGGACCTAGAGTCAGCCTACCCTGCAAACTGGCTTCTTTACAGATGGGGAGGTCGAGGCCTAGAGTGAGACAGGGGCAGGACTAGGGGCTGAAACTCAGGGCTCCCACCCCACTTCCAGCTCTCTTTCCTCTGCAGTACATCTGCCTTCCCTCAAAGATCCAAAGATGATGATGATGATAACAACGATAACTATTCCATTTATTAAGTACCTTCCCTGTTCTTGATTCCTATGGTAGATTCTCTACACATTTTATTCTTCACATTGATTCTGAAAAATACCCAGTTGCAATCACGCAAATTCCAGCTCATAGCAACCCCATGTGTGCGAGAGTAGAACTGTGCTCCGTAGGGTTTTCGGAAGCTTATTTTTCAGAAGTAGATTGCTAGGCCTTTCTTCTGAAGCACCTCTGAGTGGACTCAAAGCTCCAATCTCTCGGTTAACAGCTGACCATGTTAACTGTTTGCAGTACCTAGTGACTCTGCCAGGTAGCTATTCTCATCTCCATTTCACAGATGAGAAAACTGAGACTCATAGAAGTTAAGTGTCTTGCCCAAGGTTAATGCCTTTGTTGGGTGCTGTTGAGTGTATTTCAACTCATAGCAACCCCATGTGACAGAGCGGAACTGCCCCATAGGGTTTTCTTGGCTGTAATCTTTCTGAAAGCAGATCGCCAGGCCTTTCTCCCATGGAGCCGCTGGGTGAGTTCGAACCATCAGTCTTTTGGTTAGCAGCCGAAGGTAAACAGTTGAGCCACCAGGGCCCCTCAAGGTTAATGGCTAATAAGTGATAAAATCAGGATTTCTCCCTCAGGGTGATTCCAAGGCCCTTCTTATCCCTCTGCACTAAACATGATTTGTAGCGCGTGACTCTACACAGGTAATCACTGTTGGCATTCCAGAGGGCACCTTCCTACTCTCCTGATCTATACTTCCACCAAGGGCTGGTTCTAGTTGTGCTCCTCTGGGAAGTCTTCCAAGAGCCCTCCTCAGCTGGCGGGGTCTCTCCACTTATCAGGTCCTTCTGCCCGCTGCCCACACGTGTGGTCAGCTCTTCTCTTGGCTGGCACCTGTCTGCCTACTAGTTTCCTTAAGTTTCTTAAGTGCTGAGACTGGGGAAGGTCTTTGTTGTTAATCTTTCCCTGCTCTAGGAGCTTCTCAGCACAGGGACCCAGGGTCCAAAAGATACGCTCCCCTTCTGGTTCTTCATTCTTGGTGGTAGGAGGTCCCCTGTCTCTCTGCTTGCTTCTGTCTTTTATATCTCAAAAGAAATTGATTCAAGATACTACCCAATCTTGTAGATTGAGTCCTGCCTCATTAACATAACTGCCTCTAATCTTGCATCATTAACATCATAGAGGTAGAATTTACAACACATAGGAAAATCACGTCAGATGACAAAATGGTGGACAATCACACAATACTGGGAATCATGGCCTAGCCAGGTTGATACACATTTTTGGGGGACACAATTCAGTCCATACAGGCACCCCACACTGGAAGGTTGCTGGCTGCATAAATGGTGTAGGAAGAAAAATGGCTGAGCCCTGTGGGCGGGGACGGGCAATGGCAGAGGCCAAGCAAGAGTCTCAGAGCCTGAGGATGGGTATAAAGGTCTTGGAACAGCAGGGTGAAGTGGGGAATGCCACCGTCCAAATGTCCTGGTCAAGGTCGTGTTAGGGGGTGGGGAATGAGCTGAACACACTTGGGTCAAATGCATCTCTCTACCGACTCCATGATTATTTCCTCATCTATACAATGTGAATAGAAAGATTTTTTACCTGAGCAGGGCTGTGAGGGGGATCAGAGATGGGACTATGCATGTGTATTGTAAAGCCTCTCGTCCCAACTCCCTGTGAGCACACACAACGGGTGACTTACCTGTACCCAGGAGTTTTAAGTTACTAGCGCCACTAGTCTGGTAGAATAAAGTGCTATGGATTGATACTGGGGTTGAAGGGTAAGAGGCAGCGGTCACCCCTGTGGTAGGTGGGTGTCTGCACCCAGAAAGGCACAGGAGAACCTGACCCACCTTGGAGGATGAGTGAAGGGAGAAATAATAGCAATGGGCTGACAAAGAATAGTTTAGCTTAATTAGTAAAGAATGTCAGCATTGAGCATTGTGCTGTCTTAAAGAACTATGTACATGGGATCAAACGGACAACAGTAACTCCAAAGATTAGACAGGAAGCTTAGGGGGCAGTGAGTTTATGTTAACGTTGGAAAAATAATTCAGAAAAAGAAGGTGAGAATGGTTGTACAACTTGAAGAATGTAATCAATGTCACTGAATTGTACATGTAGAAATTGTTGAATTGGTGTCTGTTTTGCTGTGTATATTTTCTTTATGATTCTTTTAAATTGTACTTTAGATGAAGGTTTACAGAACAAATAGTTTCTCATTAAACAGTTAGCACACATTTTTTTTTATGACTTTGGTTTTATGACTTTGGTTAACAACCCCATGACATGTCGACACTCCTTTCTCGACCTTGGGTTCCCTATTACCAGCTTTCCTGTCCCCTCCTGCCTTCTAGTCCTTGTCCCTGGGCTGTTGTGCCCCATTTGTCTCGCTTTGTTTTATGGGCCTGTCTGATCTTTGGCTTAACAGTGAACCTCCGGAGTGACTTCATTACTGAGCTGAAAGGGTGTCCGGGGGCCATACTCTCAGGGTTTCTCGAGTCTCTGTCAGACCAGTAATTCTGGTCTTTTTTTATGAGTTAGAATTTTGTTCTACATTTTTCTTCAGCTCCATCCAGGACCCTCTGTTGTGATCCCAGTCAGAGCAGTCAGCAGCGGTAGCCAGGCACCATCGAGCTGTACTGGACTCTGTCTGGTGGAGGCCGTGATAGTTGTGGTCCATTAGTCCTTTGGACTAATCTTTCCCTTGTATCTTATTTTCTTCGTTCTCCCTTGCTCCCGAAGTGGTGAGACCAGTGGAGTTTCTTAGATGGCTGCTCATGCTGTGTATGTTTTCAACAACAACAAAAATAAATGGAATTAAAAAAAAGCAATAGGTTGAAAGAGGTAGGATTTATTGAACACCTAAATATGAGAGGCTGTGCTGAATGCTACATGTTATGTCACGTAATAATCACAATAACTCTATAAAGTAGATTTTATTCACATTTTACAGAGGAAAATGAGGCTCAGAAAGCTTCAGAGATTGCTCCAGGGCCACATAGACAGGAAGTGATAAGCAGGGTCTGGCCAGCTGTGACTTTGTCATCCATGTACTTAGCAATTAAGCTCTAACCCAGGCCTTTGCTTGGGCATTACAAGGCTGGGAGCTGGTTCTGGGGAGGATGTCAGGTCCCCAGAGCTGGGGGTCCTTGGTGATCATGGGTTCAAATGCCTTGTTTACCAGTGAAGAGATTGGGGCTCTGGGAGGGAGTATTTGTCTCTAAATCACAAAGTAAGTGCTGGTGGAAAATGCTAGAAAGCAAACCTTGTCTTTATCCTCCTTTTTCCAGGACTGCAGGGGAGCTTATACCCTGAAGGCTGGTGCTGGATTCAACCACACAGGAAGACCTTCCCACCCTGCCAGGGTCCATGAGGGTTAACCCTCAGTCTACCAAGGAAAGCCCCTTTTCTTCCACTTCTGTCTGTGGTGCTTTGGGGTAACCTCCAGTGGGCTGGCTTCCTTCCCCATCTGGCCTGGGGGGGGGGGGCAGGGACCTTCACCCTGGGGGTACTAGGACCCTGGGACTGTGACCCCATCTTTGCCCAGACCCTCCCCAGTGTGCCTGCCCAGCTGGCCATGGATCGAGTCAACCAGGACCCCTCACCGTTGCTGGACTCATGGCTGGATTCTGTGGTTCTCCCCACGGGCTGTGACACACCTCAGGCCCTGGCCACGTTCCTGGCCCACAAGGACAGCGTAGCTGCTTTTGTGGGCCCTGTCAATCCTGGTTACTGCCCAGCAGCAGTCCTGCTGGCCCAAAGCTGGGGCAAGACCCTCTTCTCCTGGGTGTGCGGGGCCCCTGAAGGGGGAGATGAGCTGATGCCCACCTTGCCTTCGGCTGCCCATGTGCTGCTGTTCATCCTGAGACACTTTGGCTGGGCCCGTGTGGCCATTCTGTCCTCCCACCAGGACATCTGGGTGGCCACAGCCCAACAGGTGGCCACAACTTTCAGGACACATGGGCTGCCTGCAGGGCTGGTGACTTCTCTGGGACCCGGGGAGCAGGGAGCCACAGAGGTTCTGAAGCAGCTCTGCAGTGTGGAAGGCCTGAAAAGTAAGTGTCTGTGGGTACCTTCCTCCTGTGGGCAGCCTGGGCTTCATCTGATAGGAGCTTCCTCTGCATCAGACACTGGGCTGGGCACTTGACGATGGCGCTGAATTTAACCTCACAGCAGCCTTGTAAGCAGTACTGCCAAGGCCCCTTTCTACAGCTCAGAGAAGGTAAGTAACTTGCCCTAGTCACACAGCTGCCAAAGAACTCTGACTTAAACGTGGGTGGAGAAGTGGGAGCAAAGTTCCTTCTTGGTTCTCGTCTGGGAAAATAAAGGACATGAGAGAGGATCAGGGCCTGAGCCCTAGGAAGGGAGTTAGAGCTACTTGTAGCTTCTTGAAATTAGAGCCTTGATTGATTGATTTCTGTATTTATCCAGTGCTTGCCTGGGCTGGGTCAGAGTGGTGGCCCACAAAAAAGGACAGACGAGGTGGCTGGCCTCTAGGAGGTGACTGTGTGATAAGGAGACAATCAGGTCAGCAGGCAGTTCTGACAGAGAGGTTAGGGTCATCCCAGGAAGCAGAGGCCTGAGAATCAGAGCAGGCCTGTGGCCGGGCCCTGGGAGATCTGAGGAGGCTTCCTGGAGGAGCTGGCTCTTGACCTGTCTTTAGGGAAGTAGTTAGCCAGGAAAGGCATGGAGGGGTGGGGTGTAGGGGAGAGGTGCACCTGGAAGACAGAAGGGACCTTAGAGTTAATCTAGATTAGAGGTTTCAGACTGTGCCTTGTGGTCCATTTGGGTTAAGAAATCATCTTAGTAAATCATCACTAGCATTATGAAAAAAGCAAGTGTCTTAGTCAACTAGTGCTGCTATAACAGAAATACAAGTGGATGGCTTTAACGAACAGAAGTTTATTCTCTCACAGTTTCGACTAGAAGTCTGAATTCAGGGCACCAGCTCTAGGAGAAGGCTTTTTCTCTGTGTCAGCTCTAGGCGAAGGTCCTTGTCATCAATCTTACCCTGGTCTAGGAGCTTCTCAGTGCAGGGACCCTGGGTCCAAAGGATGTGTTCTGCTCCCTGCTCTTCTTTCTTGGTGGTAGGAGGTCCCTAGCTCTCTGCTTGCTTCTTTCTCCTTTTATGTCTTGTAAGATAAAAGGTGGTGCAGGCCACATCCCAGGGAAACTCCCTTTACATTGGATCAGGGATGCGGCCTTAGTAAGGGTGTTACAATTCCAACCTAATCCTCTTTAACGTAACCTAATCTTGCCTCATTAACCTCAGGCAGAGATTAGGATTTACACCACATAGGAAAATTACATCAGATCACAAAATGTAGGACAACCATACAATACTGGGAATCTTGGCCTAGCCAAGTTGACACATATTTTGGGGTACACAATTCAATCCATGACAACAACAAAATATAACTGAACAGAGAAAAATAAAATAGAATAGAATAGAATAAAATGGAATGGAGTAAGAATAGTAAGTATGAGTGAATTTGTAGGTGGTAAATTTTCAGGTCATAAGGGTAAGTAGAGAGGAGCCCTGGTGGCACAGTGGCTGAGTGCTCAGCTGGTAACCAAAAGGTCAGCAGTTCAAACCCCCCAGCCACTCCACAGAAGAAAGTTGTGGCACTCTGCCTCCTTAACAATTACAGCCTTGGAAACCCTATGGGGTTATTCTACTCTGTCCTATAGGGTCACTATGAGTCAGAATCGACTTGGCAGCAATGGGTAAGGGTAAGCAGAAGGATCCCTGGTGGTGCAGTAGTTAAGTGCTCAGCCGGTAACTGAAAGGTTGGTGGTTCGAACCCACTTATTGGCTCTAAGGGAGAAAGACCTGGCGATCTGCTCCTGAAAAGATTACAGCCTAGAAAACCCTGTGAGGCAGTTCTACTCTGTCACATGGGGTCACTATGAGTTGAAATCGACTTGATGGCACCTAACAACAACCTAAGTATCATTCTGCGAAACTTTCAGTATTGTGAGTGTACTCAAGTTTGTGAGTATACCAAGCTAAAACATATTTCTTACTGTGGGGCACCATTTAAAAGCAACTAAGACAAACCACCTTGTTTTATGTAGGAGGGCATTGAGGCCAGGGTCTGTGAGGAAGGGTGGGGTGGGCAGCCTGCTGGGGTCTTGTGGCCAGTTGGTAAGTTAGAGCCCAGCTGAGAGTGAGAACTGGCCCAGGTGTGCCCACTTCGATCTCACGGACCATTGTTCACTTCTCTCAGCCCCTAAGAAATTCCAGGCAGAGGGACCAGCTTGTGCAAAGGGGTGACGGTCATGTGCTAAGGGAACTAGGAGAATGGTGAGCAGTTCAGTTCTTTGCGGATGGAACCTGGTGGCAGTGAACAGGGGATACCTGATCAGACTCCTCCACCCCTGTTATAGGGGATTGAGTTCTAGCCATGGTCTGGCATTTAGGAGCCTGGAGGGCAGAGTAGGTAGGGTATCTACCTAGAGTTAGATTGCCAGAGTTCAGCTCCTGGCCTCACCTCCTACTAGCTGTGTGACATCAGGCCAGTCACTAAACCTCTCTGAGCTACAGTTTCCTCATCAATAGCGTGGGGTGAATCCAAGCCCCTTGGGTAGTGCAAATGGTTAACATTGCTCAGCTGCTAAAAGAAAGGTTGGCAGTTCAAGTCCACCCAGAAGCACCTCGGAAGAAAGGACAAGCGATCAACTTCTGAACAATCAACCACCGAAAACCTTATGGAGCACAGTTCTACTCTGACACATATGGGATTTCCACGAGTCGGAATCGACTTGATGGCAACTGGTAAGTCAAAGCCCCTAACTTGTAGGGTTGCGAAAATGAGACGGACTACTGCCGACGAAGGGCTTAAAACAGTGGCCTGCACACAGTGAGCGCTCAGTCAGTGCTGGCTATGCCCATTTATGTGGATTCCTCCCCACGGCGTGGCCCGTCAGGGGCTCAGCAGTAGCCAGGGCTTCAAGTTCTGACTTCCACATGATGGGGGTCCTCAGGCCCCAGCAAGGAGACCCCTGCCCTTCCTGGTTGATTCCTGGATATTCTGAAAAAAAGAGTTGCAGAGGGAACCCAGGCCACATCCAAAGCAAGTGGTTATTTTTTTGGCCACAGATGCAACCCTGGTCAGAGGCCCAAGTGAGGAAGAGATAAAAATGAAGAGGAAGTCCAGTGTGGGCCTCTTACCTCTGGAAGGGGCTCCTTTCTGTTCTGGATATCAGGGGGTGAAATTGGCTGCCTTATTACCAAAGGCCTATTTCTTCTACTGGCTTCCCTGGGTGGTGTAAACAGTTAACACGCTCAGCTGCCAACTGGAAGTTTGGAAGGTCACATGCGCCCAGAGGTGCCTCGGAAGAAAAGCCTCGCAATTTACTTCCAAAAAACCAGCCACTGAAAACCCTATGGAGCACAACTCTGCTCTGATACATGTGGGGTCGCTATGAGTTGGAATAAACTCATAGGGCAATTGATACTGGTATTTCATTTCTTCTACTAGGACAAAGGCAAACGTGTTCACGTCTGTTTAGACCTTGAGGGAGGTATGTGGTCTCACCCACAGCCACAGTTAAGATTACAAGCCAGGCACCAGCCTGCCCGGGTTCAAATCCTGGCTCTACCACCACAGTGGCTACGTATCCTGGGGCAACAGCCTAACCTCTCTGTGCCTTGGTTTTCTCATTTGAAAGGTAGAGATAATGATATACATACCTCTTAGGGCTGTTGTAATATTGAATGACTAACAGTAAAAGTACTTTAGGACATCACAGAAAAAGCTGTCAGTAAATACTAGAAACTGTCAGAGCCAATGGGGTGGAGGGAGGGTGGGAAGTTCGTCAAAATTATTGCTGGGCAGGCTGGAAGAGACGTATTAATACAAATGTATTCTCAGTCAAGGGGATTGTTTTCATAAGGACGAACCCAGATTTGGTGGCCTTGGCTGTTACTGTGACGGGGGAGCAGATTAAGGGGAACTTCCACCTCTCCCCAGATTAATGGGGAGAGAAGTGCATTGGAAATAACGGCAGAGAGAAAGCCCGAGTGGCTCTCCATGGGCACAGAATTCCGGGCTTCAGGGAGGCCCCAGTGAGAGCTGGGCCCATGAAGGTGACCCTGCCATCTCTGCCCCCCAGTTGTGGTTCTGTGCATGCACTCAGCGCTCCTGGGTGGCCAAGAGCAGACCACCCTGCTGAGTCGTGCGTGGGCCTGGCCGATGGGAGGCTCATCTTCCTGCCCTATGACATGCTGCTATTTGCACTGCCCTATCACAACCACTCCTACCTGGCCCTCGGTGACAGGGGACTCCTGCAGCAGGTCTAGGACGTGGTGCTCACCATCAGCCTGGAGTCCGGCTCCATAGACAAGGCCTTCACCACTACCAGGGTGAGTTGAGAGGTGGCTGCCCACCTGGAGCCAGAGCAGGTCAGTGCATACCCTCACACACCTCCGCTAGACCCCTGGGGGAGCTGGGGCCATGGGCAGGGTGTGCATGGGCCCCTCACCCACTCACAGCCTTCATGGCCTTGGCCAGTCACCCACTCAGCTAGCCAGTTCTGCCCCCACTGTGGGCACATGACCTGTCCCTCATTTCACAAGGTGTCTCTCTTCCTAGTCCCTGGGCGTATCCAATCTCTGTCTCTGTCTGTCTCTGTCTCTCTCTCTCTCCCTCTCTCTCTCTCTCTCTCTCTCTCTCTCTCTCTCTCTCTCTCTCTCTCTCTCTCTCTCTCTCGTGTGTGTGTGTGTGTGTGTGTGTGTGTGTGTGTGTGTGTGTGTGTATCTCTGTGTATCTTACGTTATTCACTCTTTTGGCCCCTTTGTTAATTCTCCTTCTCTTGTGTCTCTTTTGCTTCTGTTTTTCTCTCTGACTCTCCCAATTCCTCTCATTCTTATTTCTGGCCCAGCAGCTCTTTCTGTTGAAGACATGCTTCTTCTCCTTTCTCTGCATCTCTCTAGCAAATTGTGAAAATTAGAAGGAGAGAGAGTTGGGGATGTGGGAGAGTGGGAGTGAGGGGGAAGTTTTCTGAAGTTACTGCTGCGAATTTGAGGAGTTCTGGTGGGGAGGGGGACGGGGCTGCTGGCTTGGTTTTGGCCTACAGAATTTAGTTGAACTCAAGTCTCCCTTGAGTCGTCTGTTTCTTGGTGATCAGACGATAGTGTCTGAAGGTGGTGACAGGCATGTGGGTGCCAATGGAAGGCCAATCAGCCACTGGTTTGACAAATGTGGATCGAGTGCCTTGTCATGATGAACAAAACAAGCCTGGTTTTCAAGGAGCTTCAATTCTGTGAGAGGGAGGAAGACAATAACCAAGTAATCAAATAACCAAATTCAAATAGCAATAATGCTGCCAAAAAAGTACAGCAGGATAAAGTGATGGAGTGGCTGGGATGGAATAGTAGGCAATAAGAGGTAAGATGGGCAGGGAAGCCCGGCACTTGAGCTGAGATCTGAATAATAAGGAGGCAGCCAAGTGAAGATCTGGATAAAGAGCAACCAGGAGAGGAAAACACTGAGTGCAAAGGCCCTGAGGCAGAGCAAGTTTCAGTTGCTGGAGGAGCAGGCAGAGGCAGTGTGGAGCAGCTGGAGTGTCAGGAGCGATGGAGAAAGGGATCCAAGATGAACTCAGGGGCCTGATCATAGGAGGTGTTGTAGGCCAGGGTAGGGAGTTTGAACTTACCATAAGTAAAATGGGAAACCATTAGTGGGTTTTAAGTAAGAAATTACTTGATTTATATTTAAAAAAACAATCACTTTGACTGCCTTATGGGGATGGACTGAAGAGGGCAAGATGAAGCAAGGAGGCCCTTAGGAGGCTCCTGTGTGGTCCAGGTGAGCAGTGGGAGGTGGCTTGGAGCCAGGGTGCAGGAGTGGAGGTGCTGAGAGGTTGGTCGGTTTGGAAATAAATTCTGAAGTATAGCCAAAAAGATCTGATAATGAACTGGAAGAGAGAAAAAGAGTTGTTGGGGATCATACCTAGGCTTTTTGTCTTGAGAAACGGGGCAGGTGATAGTTCCCTTTCCTAAAGGGGCAGGGGAGGATGGAGGAGGAGTCATTTTGGGGTAGGGGAACCAGTTCTGTTTTGGGCGTATTAGGTAAGTTTGAGATGCCTGTGAGACATCAGAGTTGGTGGTGGTGGTGGCCACGATGCTGGTGGCCATAGAGACTGAGTGGGGACTGGGGTTATGGTGGCACTGAAGAAAGGATTGTGCATACGTGTGTGTGTGTGTGTGTGTGTGTGTGTAACAATAATCCCAAAAATTGCCGCTGGCAGGAGAGCAAGGACTCAGAGATGTCTCGGAACCTGTGCCAGGGGATTGGGGGAACTTCTCCTCTGCAGGTGTCCCTGCTCTTTGGAACCATCTACGACACTGTGGCCCTGCTGGCCCATGCCCTGAACTGCTCTGAGAGCCATGGGGCAGGACTCTCAGGGGCCCACTTAGGGAACTACACAGGGGCTCTGGACGTGGCCGGCGTTAGCCAGAAGATCTGGATGGACGAGAAGGGCAGGAGGATGGCCCAGTACGTCATCCTGGACATAGATGGTTGGGGAAGCCAGCTGATCCCCACCCACGTCCTAGATACAGGCACATGGCAAGTGCAGCCCTTGGGCAGGGCCATACACTATCCAGGAGGGGCTCCTCCAGCTCGCGACTCCAGCTTCTGGTTTGACCCTAATACACTATGCATGAGAGGTAATTCATCATCCATCCATCCATCCATCCGTCTATCCATCCATCGATCTATCCAATATTCCAGGCTTTCCAGACAGTCTTAGTGAGCAGTAGTAGCAGGTACAATGACTTAACACTTTACAGTCAAGTCCATTCTTCCATCGAGGTGAACCAACCAACAGTTGCAAAGCACCAAGGAGACCAGCAAGGCCTTCGATCAGATGAGCAGGGCTATAACATTTACAGAGCATGTCCCTGTCTCTTAGCTTTCCTGAATCACACCCCAGCCCTGTGACTAGGCCATTATCCTCCCCGGGCACCAGTGGAGAACTAACTCTCAGAAAGGTTTGGAGACTTGCCCAAGGTCACACAGGGAGGCAGTAGCTGAGCTCACGTCTACTGACTCCAGGTGCAGGATTCCTTTTACCTCATGACCAAGAAGGAGTGTGAGATGAGGAAGCCCATCCCATTCAGATTCCTGACATTCATCGATGACAGATCTCCATCCCTAATGAAGTTACACTGGCATACACATGCACAGGTGTATATAGAGATGGGCACACACATATCAGTACAAATAAGCAAGTGCACCCGAATTCCCTACTGCATGCCTAGTTATGGTTACTGCAGTTGGTAGGTAATCTCAGGTTTGGCCAGGCTTGCTTATATTCCTGCCCTCCCCAAAACCTCCATAGCCTCCCATGCCCCTCATGACCTCGGCTCTGACTGCTCCTCTACCCAATCTCCTAACATGACTCCACAGAAAAAGCTGACTCCTTTCATTTCCCCAAAACACACACTGCCCTTTCAAGCCTCCCTTTTCACATGCATTTTTCTCTCTCTGGAGTTCTCATCTCCACCAACCACCCCCGCCTTGCTTGGCTAAATCCTACTTACCCTTCAAGGAAAGGCGCCCAGGTAGTGCAATGATTAAGAGCTTAGCTGCTAACCAAAAGGTCGACAGTTCAAACCCACCAGCTGCACCACAAGAGAAAGATGTGGCAGGCTGCTTCCGTAAAGACTACAGCCTTGGAAACCCTATGGGGCAGTTCTACTCTGTCCTAGAGGGTCGCAAAAGTCGGAATTGACTTGACAGCAATGAGTTTATCTTTCAAGAACAGCTCGGCAGTCACAGCTGGGAGTCCTTGGCGTGCGCTCCCCACCCCCTTGGTACACCACACCATGCTCATAGAGTGCTTGCTCTTCCCTATGCCTGGACTGGAAGTCTTTTCTGCCACAAGCCATATGGCTTGTCCTCTTACCTCTCTAAGTCTCTACTCAAATCTTCCTTCCTCTCAGCCCTTGCTTGGTGAGAGGCAGGGTGGTGCAATGGTTAGGAGCCCAGATGTCAGCATAAAACTGCCTCAGTTTGAACCCAGGCTCTGCCATTCAAGTTACTTCACCTCTCAGCTTCCTCATCTATGAAACTGTGATAATAACTGTACCTATTTCTAGAGGTCATTATGAGGACTGAGTAGAAATACTAACAGCCTTAGAACGAGTACTTGTACACAATAAGTACTACAAAATATTCACTGCTATTATTATTCTCTGAGTCAGAATTGACTTGACAGCAACAGGTTTGGTTTGATTTTGGTTTAGGGGATCTTAGAAGGATGCAGGCAGAACAGTCCTCAGCCCCCACAAAAGGAAGGAGGGGAAGGGAGCTGGGGGGAAGAAGGGATGATCCCCCTTTCCATGGCAGTGGAAGTCAATATCCTGTCTCCAGGATGGGGCTGAGCATTTTACCACCTTGTCAGGCCAGGCTGATGCCAGAATGCCCAAGCAAAGCAGCCCCTCACCTCACCTGGGATGTCCCAAACAGCCTCTGCATCTGGCTCCTGACATGAGGGCTAGAGATGTGGGCTCTTCTAATAGTCAGAGCCAACCCACAATGAAACTAGCTGACAAATCAGGTAGTGAGCGGCCCATTGCAGGAGGTGTGCAAGAAGAAATAGCATAACAACTGGCAGGGATGCTCATCTGACAAATTTTTATTCAGCACCTGCCCTGTCCAGGCCCTGTGCTAGGTGCCAGGGACACAGAGATAAGTAAGACACAGGCCTACCCTCTGCTGCTCTCAGTCTGAAGGGAGGGGCTGACCTGTCACACTAGTACAAAAGGCCATGGAGTGATCAGGACTGTGATGAGGCTGAGCAGGGGCTGCGGAGCACAGAGGCGGGGCATCTAGGCTGAGAACACAGACAGCAGTGCCGGGAAACAATGTCTGTGCCTGATGACCATACACAGATAGGGTTTCCCACCAGGGCCCATCCTGAGATCCCACCCTGGGGAGGAAGCTGGGGCAGAGGTTTGCGTTCTGTTTCCCAGGGGAGGAGCTTCCCAAGGGAGTGAAGGGGGCTCTCCTCATGTGTGGCCCTTGCAGCTATGACTCTTCCCTGCCCTGCTTCCCCTACAGGTGTGCAAGACCCAGGCAGCCTGCTGGCCCTGGCCCTGGCCTGTGTCCTGGTGCTGGCTGGCGGGGCCCTCACCTGCCTCATCAGGTGAGACTGTCTGTGTCTGAGCCTGGCTCTGCCCTCCATGCCCCTCCCACAGGACCTCTCTCAAAGGGCTTCCAAACCCCCTCTGCCAGGACCCCAGGACCACCCAGTGCTCACGTCCACCCTCAAGCCTCTGTCACGGCTCTGTCAGGTCCCCAGGCTGCTTCCAGAGAAAGTCCACTTGAGTCTTGAGAAAGAAGCCTGTGACCTTGGATAAGACTCCGTCCCTCCCAGAGCTTCAATCTGACCTTCTGTACAATGAGGGGCTTGGCCAGGATGATCCACAAGGGCCCTTCCAGCTTTGAATGCAATTCTCCCTGAGGTCTGAATTCCTTGATGCTCCTGGATCCAGACCCTCCCTGAACCTGGCCACACCTGGCAGGGGTTTAGCCTTCTGCCTGCACACCTTCCCCAGGCTCTGGTTGCCCCGTGAGGCCTCCAGGCAACTTAGGAGTGCTTAAGCTCTGAACCAGCAGGACGTTAGGCACCGAGGGCTCCAGACCTGAGCCTGAGGCCACAGGGCTCTGTGAGAGACAGTGCTTAACAGTGCCCTCTCAACTCAGCTGGGACTGATGCAGAGACAGAACGGGGAACTGCCGGGGTGGGGGGGGGGGGCGGAGGGGGAATAGAGGAGGGCTCTGAGTCAGAGGAAGTTCCCAGGGGCCAGACCGAGGTGGGGAGAAGCAAGCCTCATCCCCACCACTCTGCACTGTTTCACCTCCAGATTGGGCATCCAGCAGCTGCAGCTGGTGCAGGACCCCCACCAGATTCTGCTGACCACCCAGGAGCTCACCTTCATCCATTGGCCCCCGAGGAGACGGGTGGGTAGGGCATGGGCTGGGCATGGGATGGGGGCTGGGCTGGGTGCTCAGCTAGGCTTTTGACCATGCCTGCCCTCCTCCAGAGGCTGCACATGGGTAGTACAAGCGAATCGAGAAGTGTGGCAGATGGTGGGAGCCTGAGGTCGGTGGCCCAGGTGTCAGCAAGGAGCCTGCCAGCCCCCCAGGAGCCCACCAATGTGGCCCTGTACCAGGTGAGGGCCTCTCTACCCTCATGCTGAAGCCTGGGGAGCTGTAGTCAATTTGGGAGAAGCCGAGGGAGCCCACAGCCTGTCAGGCCTCTGTTCGTTCCACTCCTGTTACAGGATGGGAAACTGAGGCCCACAGAGATACAGTGTGACTTTCCTGGGTCACACAGCCACTCAGTGACAGGACTAAAAGTGGGAACCAGACTTCCAACTCCCAGCCTGGTGTGGTTCATGATCTGGCCTTGGAAAACAACCAGTTCCTGGTCATTTGGCCCTGAGCACAGCCAGCCAGGATCCACCCCAGGGTCCCTCTCAGGCATGAGGCCAGCCTAGGCTCACCCCCTGCCCACTTAGGCAAGGGGCAGTGAAACCCCTGGTCCCTGAGGCCCTGACATGTAGGGGCAGCACGCAGCCCAGGACAGCCTCCGGACAGAGGCTGGACCACTAGCTGACAGGGACCAGAAGGTCAGAGTTCAGACTCGAAGAGGACATGGTGATGGTAGGCCCTGACAGACTCAGTTTCTCAGGTGCTGTCAGTTCCAAATTCACCAGTTCACCACCACTGTGATTCTCACATTCCGTGACTCTCAAGTTGACAAGCCAGCTGATTGCTTCTACATGAAGCAACACAAGATGCTTGCTCCTTCTTTCCTACTTCTCCCCTGGGGAATTCCATCTTTTTTTTTTTCGTTTTCTGCTGATAGGAGCTTTAATGATGGACAAAGGATGGTTTGTCTGCTTTTCTGAGTTAGCTGACAGGCTGTGGGTGATGCAAAATCTTTCAGTGATGAAGGGAGAGAGGGCTAAGTCTATGGTCATCTCTGGACCAGGCCAAGGAGAAGACAGAGCTCGGCTGAGGCCCCCATACCTACCCTTGTCCCACCCTGTCCTCCTCTCTCTCCTTCCCTAGAGTCCCTGGGTCCCAGAGCCCCCCCCACCTCCCCGCCCACCACCTCACAGAATTTGGGGATCATAATGCCTGTGGCCTGCAGGTAAAGCTGACCCCGGGGAAGGACGCTAACATGCTTTCTACCCACTGCCGCACTGTGCCCTCACCACGTGGATGGGGGTTATCATCCCTGCTTTACAGTTCACGGAGCTGGAAAGCAGTAGAGTTAGGACTGGCTCTGCCTGGTACACAGTAAAAGTCTAACTGCATTTCTGCTGACCCAGCTCTGCCCGGCTTGGATACACAGAAAGGGGTGCAGCTAGGGTTGTTATTACCATTTCCATTTATGGTGAAGAAGGGGTCCTGTAAAGTGCAAACAGTTAACATGCTCGGCTGCCAAAAGAAAGGTTGGAGGTTCAAGTTCACACAGAGGCACCTCAGAAGAAAGGCCTGGTGGTCTACTTCCAAAAATCAGTCTTTGAAAACCTTATGAAGCACAGTTCTACTCATACACACAGGGTTGCTGTGAGTTGGAGTTGATTCAATGACTTCTTTTTTTTTTTTTTAATGGTGAAGAAGCTGAGGCTTAGTGAGGTTGAGGGATTTTCCCAAGGTCACACAGCTGGGAAACAGCAGCAAATAAACACTTGCTGCCCTGATGGCACAACGGTTAAGCGTTTGGCTGCTAACCAAAAGGTTGGCAGATCGAATCCAGCAGGAAACCCTATGGGTAGTTCTTCTCTGTCCTGTAAGGTCGCTGTGAATCATAATCAACTCAACAGCAATGGGTTTTGGGGTTCTTTCTTGAACAGGGAGACTGGGTGTGGCTGAAGAAGTTTGAAGCTAGCATAGCCCCGGAGCTACAGCCGAGTTCCCTCAGCCTCCTGAGAAAGGTAGAGGTGCCAAGAGTGTGTACGGTCAGGTGGGAGGGAGATGCTGTTCAGGAGACATTTACTGGTCTGGATTGGTTCCTGCTCAGTGAGGAAGCTTCTGGCCTCAAAAAGGAAGTCATTTCCATCATCATGATTGCCACCCTATTCCCAGCACCTCAATCACAATTATACATAGTACTGTCATCACCACACATCCACATTCTTAAAGCTATGTCATCCCATCAACATATTTGTCACCATAACCAGGGCATGATCATCTTCATCAGTATCATGACATGGTGTAGCCAACATTATCAAAGGACCTCACCCTCCACCCTTCATTCATTTGCCCACCCATCTATTTATTTACGATTTATTGAGCACCACCTATGTGCCAGGCAGTGTTCTGGGCTTTGGGGATACACCAGTGGAGAAGAGAGGCAGGTTCCTGCTCCCAGGGAACTTGCAGTCACTTGTCATCACCAACCACATAAGCACCTTCGCCCTCGAGATTGTCACCATCCTGAGAGGTGCTATGGGATGGAGGACAGAGACAGCCCAGGATTTGGAGTCAGGAAGACCCCAGGTGGAATCCTGCCTCCACAGACACTTAACTCTCCTGTAAAATGGAGCTATGATATCCACCCCCAGGGGGAATTGTGAGGACTGGGGAGAACATATGGGATAACTTAGAACTGTCCCTGGCAAGTAGTGTGCCTTCCATACATGGTGATTTTGTTTACTATTTCCAACATCAAACCACCATCTGAAATAAAATTTTAAGAGATTAAGTGACTAGAGGTTAAGTTAGGCATTTCCCAGTGGGCGTCCTATAACCAATGCGAGTAGATGTTTCTCAGAAAATTTTGGAAATTGCTGGACTAACCACAGAACTTCTCCAAACCTTTAATATGCTGTTCTGGTTATCCATTACTTTGTAACAGATTACCCCAAAATGTAGTGTTTGAAAACAACAACCCTTTAATTAATATCTTACAATTTTGTGGGCCAGACATTTGGGCAGGGCTCAGCTGGGCAATTCTTCTGTTCCACACGGTGTTGGGTGGGAATAACTCAGTGGCATCAGCTGGTCTAGGGCAGGGGTTGGCAAACTATGGCCCATGGGCCAAAACCAGCCCACTGCCTGTTTTGTAAATAAAACTTTATTGTAGTACAGCTGTGCTTATTCATTTATGTACTGTCTATGGCTGCTTTTGCACTAGGGTCCTTGGTGGCGCATTGGTTAAAGCGCTCAACTGCTAGCCAAAAGGTCTGCAGTTCAAAGCCACTGGTGGCTTACAGCCTTGGAAACCCTACAGGGTTGCTGTGAGTCGGAGCCGACTCCACAGCAGTCGATTTGGTTTGGTTTGGCTTTTGTGCTACAACAGCAGAGGTTAAGTATTTGTGAGAGAGACTGTATGGACCACAAAATCTAAAGTATTTACTATCTGGAACTTTACAGAAAAGTTTGCTACCCTGTGGTCCAGAAGCCCTGGTGGTGCAGTGGTTAAGAGCTATGGCTGCTAACCAAAAGGTCAGCAGTTCAAATCCACCAGCTGCTCCTTGGAAATCCTATGGGGCAGTTACTCTGTCCTGTAGGGTCACTAAGAGCTGGAATTGACTCAATGGCAATACGTTTTTTTATTTTTGGTTGGTCCAGAAGGTCCAAGATGGCTTTACTCACATCTTGAGCCTTGGCAGGGAGGCTGGAAGATTGGACTCAGTTGGACCTGTCTTCCCTTTCTATGTCGTTTAAGGGCCTCTCTGTGGGGGTGCTTCCAGCATGTTGGTCTCAGGGTAGAAGGACTTCTTACCTGGCAGTTCAGGACTCCAACGGAGAGTGTTCTGAGAGAAAAATGGGAGCTGCCAGTCTCTAAGACCTGGACCCAGAACATGCGAGACCATTTCCACCATGTTCTGTTGGTCACAATAGTCATGGAGGCTGCTCTGACTCAAGGAGAGGGGGCAGAGAGCTCTCCTCTTGATAACAGGAGTGTCAAGGAATTTGAGGCCTTCCTTAACTCACCACATATGCTAATGTGCTTGTGAATCCCCAAAGGGGGAAAGTATGCAGGTTCCCCACTGATGACCCCTGAACTGTTTTTGTGAGGATGGTGCCAGATAAGGGTTCCATCTTTCCCGCTTGGGCAAATGCTAGTGTCTCTGGTTGGATTTGAGCTTTCTAATTTGCTGGACAGGAGTCCCTGGGTTAAAGGCACAAACAGTTAAATGCTCTACTACTAGCCAAAAAGGTGGTGGTTCGAACCCACCCAGAGGTGCCTCAGAAGACAGGCCTGGAGATCTGCTTCTGAAAGGTCACAGTCTTGAAAACCCTATGGAGTAGTTCTACTCTGCACACATGGGGTCACCATATGTCAGAATTGGCTCGATTACAAGTAAAACAACTTGTTGGATAGCCATGGGGAGGCTTCTTTCTGCTTGTGCCTGATCCTGTCTGCTCCTAACACTCTTAAATCCCTGAGTCTTACGGTAGAGAATTGGTATGGTTTTCAGGCCCATGGTGTCACTTAGGTTGGGAACAGGGCTAGATCCCTTTTCTATAGTTAGGTACAGCTCACTCGCTTACTCATCCCTAATGTTACCACTCATTCATTCATTCATTCACTCATGCATCCATCAAACATTTTCTGATGTCTCTCTGGGCTTAGCCCGGTGCTGGGTGCTAAGGACTTGGGGCTCAGACCTGAACTGCACCTGGTCCAGCCTCAGGAGCCCGAGGCTGTTAAGGTGCCCCTTGCCCAACAGGTGCGGGAGCTGCGGCACGAGAATGTCACCGCCTGCCTGGGCTTCTTCATAGCCCCTGGGGTCAGTGCTCTGGTACTGGAGCACTGCTCCCAGGGCAGCCTGGAGGACCTGTTGTGCAATGAGGTCCTGCAACTGGACTGGACTTTCAAGGCCTCCCTGCTGCTGGATTTGATCTGCATGAGGCCCCTCCCTGTGGTGAGGGTCAGTGGGAGGGCAAGGAGATGAGATGTTCCGATTTCCCACACCTAGGCTCTTTCCACTTCATCTGAGAAAAGTCTGAATAGTGTGGCAAAGGGCGAGGTGAGGGGAAAGGTTTTCTGGTGTCCAACACCCCTCTCATTCATCACTGGCTTAACGGACCGTCATACGTCCACCCCAGGGTGTGCGGTATCTACCATCGTCATTTCCCTCATGGCCGCCTCAAGTCCGGCAACTGTGTAGTGGACGGACGCTTTGTGCTGAAGGTCACTGACCATGGTTATGTGGAGCTCCTGGATGCTCAGCAGGCTCCCTGCCCCCAGCCAGCCCTAGAAGGTCAGCTCAGGGTGGGCAGGGGGCTGCCAGTAGGTTCTGTTTAAGTCAGGTGCTTAGGGAATTCCTGAAGAGGCAAGGCGGAGTGGGGAGAGCGCCAGCCCTCAGGCTCTTCCTGTGGTGTGGTTGCGTTCCTCTCTGAGCCTCAGGGTCCTTACCTGTGAAATGGGGAGCATACAGGTGCCTACCTCCTCCCAGGGCTGCAGGGAGAGGGCAATGAGGCCACACGTGTGAAGTGCCTGGCCTGCCAGCTGACCATCTGACCGGCAGTGTGGCTCTAACCTGTGATTGCAGAGCTGCTGTGGACAGCCCTGGAGCTGCTGCGGGTGCCCAGTGGGCCCAGGCGGGGCACTCTGAAAGGAGATACCTTCAGCATTGGCATCATCCTGCAGGAGGTGCTGACTCGAGGCCCACCCTACCGCTCCTCAGGTCTCTCAGCAGAAGGTGCAGTATCCTCCTCCCCTTTCCTGGCCTGTCATTGGCTGGAGCCTTCGCCTAGTTGGATGCTCCGGGATTATCAGGAAATAGACCTGGAAATACCCCTGACCCCAGCATGAACTTTATGTGCGTACAGACCTCAAGTCTACCCTAGCTCCCTCACTTACTTGCTATGTGACCTTACACAAGTCATGTACCCTCTCTGAGCCTCGGTTTTCTCGTCTCTGAAATCGGGATCCAGTAAAAATTTGCCAGACACCTGGTCGCATGATTGATGTGGCCTGGCTGCTTGGTATTTGGGGGCTAGGTTCCTGGCTTAGGTGGGGCTCTTTCAAGAGCATCCCCATCCCAATGCTTTTGGGTCATTCATACCTTCCCCATGGTCACCTGCTCTGCAGACAATTTCTCTCTTCTGGCCTCAGTGCCAGGGTCCAACTTCAGAAAGTTTTCTTCCCTTCTATGTTCTCTGTCAGAGGTCCCTGGACGGGGAGACCCCAGGTTGCTCTTCCAGATGTCCCCCTTCTGCCTCTGCCCAGGCCCAGTGACCTCCCCCACAGATACCCTGGCTTCTCAGCCCACAGCGTGGGGCAAGGACAGAGCTGAGTCTACTGTCCCCTTCCCACCCCCGATGGATTATCTTAAACTCACACGGAGGCCCAGTCCCACTTCCTTTATCTATCAGACCACTGCCAGTGAATAATGAGCATTCCAGGCCCCAGATTTATGAAGTGGAAGGCGAGGTGGCTTTCTCAGGCCATGTGTCCAACACTCATCATGTGGAGTGTTGCCTCCCCTACAGCTGCCTGCTGAGAGAGGGAAGCAGCAGCCAGATGGGATCTGCAAGCCATGTGGCTACTGCAAGGCCCTCTAGCCCCGGGCTCCACCAGGCTTTGTGTGCAGGGACCCAGGCTCAGAGCCCTCTGGCCATCCTTGGATGCGGCTGTCAGTTCCGGGCCTGCAGCTTCCTGGGGTGTGGTTTCCCGGCCACAAGGCGGGCAGAGTTAAGAGCACAAGCCTTGAGGACCTGAGCCCAGCTCCAAACTCATTCATGCATGACTTTGGATCAGTCCCTTTTAGCCTCTGAGCCTCAGTTTCTTCATCTGTAAAACGTGGTCCCCAGTAACTGCCTCCCAGGATAGTTGTAAGGATTCAGTGAAATGCATTAGCGCCTGGGTGGTTTGAGGGGTGTGCTAATGGGAATCCCAGGCTCTCTCCTGACTCTTCCACTTGGGGGCAGACCCTGCTTGCTCTTAGAAATAACAGTGGTTTAAGGTCCTGTATGTGGATGACAAGGAGCCCTGGTGGTGTCGTAGTTAAGCACTAGGCTGCTAACCGAAAGGTTGGTGGTTCTAACCCACCAGCCACTATGCGTGAGAAAGCTGTGGCAATCTGCTTGCATAACGATTTACAGCCTTGGAAACAACTCCACGGCGATGGTTTTGGGTTGTTTTTGCATATGGATGGCACTTTGCGGTTTCCAAAGCACTTTCCATACATGTTATTCCATTTGACCCTTCAGACAACCCTGTGAGGTGGGCAACTGCACCCTTTTTAGAGACGAGTTGAGTGAGGCTCAACAAGGGGAAGGGATTTCTTATCAAGGAAGCAGCGGAGCTGGGATTTGAGCTGAAGTCCCTGATCTAAGCTCAGTGTTCTTGCCCCTAAAATCTCTTGAAGTCAACCTTGGAAGATACTCCTGGAGCCCCGCCAGGCCCTGCGGAGCTGGACCTGTGGCTTCCTCTGTCACAGTGCCCTATCAGTCCTGGTGATGTATGAGGTGTGGACAGCGAGCAGGGCACTGCCGGGAAACACAAGACCCGGACCGGCCTGCGGCTGTTCTTCACAGCACGTTCGCATAAGAGGACTCCATAGTAATGTCAAAAAAGGTTGAAGCCTCACGTGCTGCTATTTGACTTTTAATATCCACTGACTGAGAAAATACCCAATGACAGATCTGCTCTGAAATCAGCAACACTTCGGAATGGATTTGTATTTTATTCATCACAACACCATCCACATACTTTTGAAAAATCGTTGTCTGTGTGCGTGATGTATTATTGGTTCCATCTGCACACACCTCTTGGCAAGCACACACACAGCTTCCCAGACCCCTGACGCAGAGGCTCTCGGGGTCTGAGGCTTGCAGGCTGGGGAGCTCTGGGCAGAGGAAATCCTGAAGACTGGGAGGTCAGCTGTAGTTCTAACCAAAAACCAAACCAGTTGCCGTTGAGTTGATTCTGACTCGTGGCGACCCCATGTGTTGCAGAGAAGAACTATACTCCATAGAGTTTTCAATAGCTGTGACATTTTGGAAGTGGATTGCCAGGCCTTTCTTCTGAGTAGCCTCTGGGTGGATTTGAACAGCAAACCTTTTGCCACCCAGGGACTCTAGTGTCTGCTTTTTACCAGCTTGGTGGCTATGGGTGATCCACTTTAACTCTAAGAGCCTCAGTTTTCTGTCTATAAAATGGGACAGGGCCCATGCAGTGCCCCCAATCAGGAGGCCAACAAAGGAATGGGAAGGGGATTGAAATCCAGAAAGACGTTTCTCTTCACTGGCTCCGAGGCCATGATCCTCCTCACCAATGATCCAACTCCCCGCCATGATTCCCTTCTCAGAGGATTAGCCGATCACTTCTCATAACAACTCTATGAATTATGTACTATTATCTTGCCCACTCCATGGAAATGGAAGCTCAGATTAGTGGCGTAACTTGTACAGAATGTAGTCGGGTAATCTAGAAGTCCCATCTTGATCCAGCTGACCCCAAAGCCTGAGCTTGGTCCCAGCCACTGACTGCCTTCCTTTCTTCCCACTGCACTTTTGAATCTCTCAGCTCCCCTAGACTCCCCAACAACTTCCCAAGGTAGAGGTTGTTTCCATCATCTGTTAGGTGGGGAAACTGAGGTACAGGGTGATGACAAACAGCAGAGCCAGAACTAGAACACTGATGTATCTGACCTTGACTTAGTCTGGTGGTCTTTGCCACACAGGGTGGGGACAGAAAGGTCTATGGAAGGGGTTGTCTTGGGGAAATGATGATGATGATGATAAGTAGACAATATTCCTACACCTGGAGGGAGCTGGCACGAGAAAGTCTCCAGGCGGCAGGGCTGATGGGAAGAGCCACAGTATCAAGGTTTCAGGCACATTGGTAAGCATTCCTGGGGACAGAGCAGTGGCAGTTTGTGCAAGGCCTGGGGGTGGGGAAAAACCTAGTAAGAACTAGGCACCTACTATCGGTCATCTCCACCCTCAGAACCCCTCCCAAGAAGGCAGAGTTTACTAAGCTTATTTCACAAACGGGGAGACTGACGCTCAGAGAGGTCCCTGTCTGGTCCGCCATCTCATAGAGAGGTGGTGGCAGATCCAGAATTCAAACCCAGCTCTGAGACCTGTCCCCTGGCCACACCATGGGGCAGATCTAAGGAAAGCAGAAGCTCAGTGACAACCCGGAGTCCACTGGCTCAACCCACCCTGGGGGCACAGAATAGGGAGGCTGAGGAGTGTCCTCAGGGCCTGATCCCTGCACTCCCATTAGCCTTCCCTGCCCTCCCTCTGAGGGTTCGAGGCCAACCCCCTACCATGAGCCCCGCTGGCAACCTCTGGCACACCATCCCCATTAGTGTTTGTTGCAGAAATCATCAGGAAGGTGGCATCTCCCCCTCCTCTGTGCCGGCCCCTGGTAGCCCCAGACCATGGTCCTCTAGAGTGCATCCAGCTGATAGAGCAGTGCTGGAAGGAGGCTCCGGAGGACAGACCCAGCCTGGACCAGATCTACAACCAGATTAGTGCTCCCCGGAGGAGTTGGGGTGCTCACAAGAAAGGGTGATCATTTTACCTTCCTTTTCTTGGGTCCTAGAAGCCCTGTGCAGTAAGGGGGTAACAGGTCAGCACCATTAACCCTGAGGGGGCCCTGAGGACAGGGCTCTCTCTCCACCCTCTGAAGAAAGGTTTCTCAGAGTCACAGATTCCAGGAACGTTTGTTGAGAGCCTTCCTGAGAGTCAGACCCTGTGCCAAGTGCTGTGCTTGCTTCATTTAATCCTCATGACAACCCTGTGAAGAAGCATGGTTATTATCTGAGCTTTACAAGAGAGGAAACTGAGGCATAGAGAGGTGAGGGGACCTGCCCAAGGTAACTGAGGGAGTAAAAGGCAAGGCTGGAACCAAACCTAGTTTTGTCTGTCTGCAGAACTGGTGCTGGGAGCCCCCACCCTGTACCGGGCCTCCTGGCATCAGAGCAGAGAGGCCACTGTGGCTGTGGAGACGTGCTGGTTCCCCGAGTCAGTGAGTAGAAGTTGTGAGAGGGGCTGACTCCCCAAGCCTGAACTGGGGATTGCAGTGGGAGGGGTGAGGCTAGTTTGTACAAGTTTGTGGCATGGTGGTGGAGTATGTAGGCCTGACTGAGCTGGCTAATGGCTCTCACAGGGCCAACCCATCAAGCCTGAGGTGACATCTTCGTGCCTCCCCTCCTGCCCGCCACTCCCCAGCCACAGTGGGAAAGTTGCCAAGGAGAGGTTCAGTGAGAGAGAGAGGGGGCGTACAGACAGGTGTCGGGGGAGCGAGAGGCAGGAAGGCGGAAAGCACGGAACCCACAAGTGTCTTAAAAAGCCTTCCCATGTCCCCTCTGTTTCCACATCACCTGTCCACCTTGGCTTTGCATCAGGGGGTGATGTCTCCATTTCACAGATGAGAAATCTGGACCTCAGAGGGAATGAGCTCTAGGCTGTCACCGTGAGGGTGAGAGGCAGAGCTAGGGCTTGCAACTAGTTCTTTTTTTTTAAATTTATTGTTGTTGAAAATGTATGACAGCAGAACATACACCAATTCAACAAAATTTCTACAAGTACAATTCAGTAACATTGATTGCATTCTTCAAGTGGTACAACCATTCTCGCCCTCCTTCCCCCCAATTGCTCCTCCCCCATTAACATAAACTCACCGCCCCCTAAGCTTCCTATCTAACATTTTGAGTTGTTGTCAATTTGATCACATGTAGATAGTTCTTTAAAAGAGCACAATGCTCAAGGCAGACATTCTTTACTAAATAACTAATTAAGCTAAATTATTGTTTGACAACCAGTTTTTAAAACACCAGCCTAGAATCTTTCCAGGGGTCGGAGATTGGCAATGGCCAAGGAGGTGGAGGAGGAGGTTGTTGCCCTGAGTGAGGTCTTGCGGTGGGAAAGATCCCTACCTAAAGCTCAATGGCAAAGAAGGCTGAGATGGGCACAAGATACGTTCAGCAGGTAGAAGTTGGGAAAGGAGCCCTGGGGGTGCAGTGGTTAATGCTTGGCTGCTAGCCGCAAGGTCGGCTGTTCGAACCCACCACCCACTCTGTGGGAGAAAGATGTGGTGGTGTGTTTTCATAAAGATTACAGCCTTGGAAACACTACAGGAAGTTCTACTCTGTCCTATAGGGTCGCGATGAGTCAGAATTGACTCGAGAACAATGGCTCCTCCTTGATTGTAGGTTGTAGAAGGTGGGAATTGCATCACACGTTGGGGAGGCTAAGGGTCAGAAAGCCCAGATTCAAATCTGCCACTTGCCTACTATTTGACCTTGCGCAAGTTAATTGCTCTGTTGAGCTTCACTCTCCTTATATGCTGACTGGAAAGACTAACCCTGGCCTAACTCTCCATGTTGGTGTGACCATCAAATGAGATAACTAATTAAAAAAAAAAAAAAGATAGTTCTCTGAGAAGGAGGTAATGAGTAGGGTACAGAAGAGCACTGATTTGGAGTCAAAAGAATAGGATTTATGTTCATTTGACATTGTTCTGGAGCACTAGCCAATGTAACCGGATAAGAAAATGAGTATTGGGAAGGAGGAAGAAAATAATCATTATTTGCAGATCCTATGATGGTGCTCCCTCAGCAACCCCAAAGAAGCAATGAAAAAATCATTCCAAATTATAAAATAAGCAATAGGGCATCTGGTTATAAAATTAATTTATAAAAGACCTCAGTTTGAAACTCAGTTCCACCACTATGTGGTCTTTGGAAAATTATTCCACTTCTCGGAGCCTCTGTTTCCTCATTTATAAAATGGTGACTCTCCATACAGTGGTAGCCTTGGAGCCAATTTCATGTCCTTGCTGGCTTCTCAAGGTTAGCAGCTGTCACAGTCACCCCAACTGACCTTCAAAGCTTGTGTCTCGGCTTTTAATAGGCAATATGAAATAACTGTACTCCGGGGGCTGCTGCCTCTCCCCACCTCACAGACATTGACGGAGGTTGGATATGCACAGACACACATGCACACACGTACGTGCACACCCACATGTACGCGTACATGTATGCATGTGCTTCAGATGAATTAAGACAGGTACGGAGCCCTTCACTTTGACCATCATAGATTTGCTTCTCCCTGACTGCACGTTGGGAAGGTGCAATTTGCATTGGGGAGGATTGTAGTAAGTCTCCGTAGGAAACCCACTGTCGTGTTGCCTGTAAGATTATTGTTGAAGACGTAACTCATGACTACACGTAAGTGTGCTCGTATGAAGACCTGAGAGAGGTACTTCTCTCTGCTCAGCAGCAGCCCTAGTTGGGTTTCCGCTAGGCAACTGGTTTTATGGTCCACTGTCTCATGGATCCCCTGTGTTGTGTAATTTATATTTCCCTCTTTGCTTTGCTGCTAAGAAGCTCAGATGCAAAATTGTGACCACAGTCTACATACGTTTTGTGTACAGACCTCACTCCTGGGTTGACTATTCGTTTATTTTACATTTACTCTCCTTTGGCCCCAATGAGCTCACGTATTTGTTGTTTTATTTTGTAGTGTTGTTGTTGTTGGGTGCTGTCGAGTTGTTGTCGACTCATAGCGACCTCATGTGACAGAGGAGAACTGCCCTATAGGGTTTTCTTGGCTGTAATCTTTGTGGAAGCAAATCGCCAGGTCTTTCTCCTGCTCTGGAGCCACTTGGTGGGTTAGAACTGCCAACTTTTCAGTTAGCGGCCGAGCACTTTTCTGTTTGTGTGCCACCAGGGCTCCTATTTTGTAGTGCTACTTTTATTTTTCTTAGTACTTAAAAAATGTTTGGAACAAGGAGAAGAATAGATACAGAAGTAAAAATAGAAACAGATTATTTATATATATGTATATATACACATATGTATATGTAATCTACATATAGTCTATCTAGTCCTTCCTTCCATCCATCCATCCATCTATCTGAAAAACAAAGGCTTACTCCAGTGTTGTGAGAATCAGTACAATAGTGTTCCATGTCTGCAAACAGTAATGTGCTGGGCACAGGCTCCTTCGTAAAGTCCTCTTCCTGCCGCCCACCCCACACAGAACTAGCCCACCCTCCACATAGCCACCTGTGCTTTTCCCTCGTCAAAGCCGGCATCCTCCTGTCTATTTACTCATCTGCTCCCAGCACACCCCGGCTCCCCCAGGCAGGGACTGTGTCTAGTTCACTCTTGTGGCCCCAGACCCCAGCTCAGGCCTTGGTGTGCTGACCTTCATGAATAAACTGGAATTTTTGTTCCATTTTCAGTTCAAAAGCATCAACCAAGGCAAGAAAACTAGGGTTGCCGACTCTATGCTGCAGGTGCTGGAGAAGTATTCCCCGAACCTGGAGGACCTGATCCAGGAGTGGACCGAGGAGCTGGAGCTGGAGAGACAGAAGACGGAAAGGCTGCTCTCTCAGATGCTGCCTCCGTGAGTGGTCCTTGGGACTTGATGTGACTAGCTTCAGCTCTGAGCATGGAACCTGGAACATAGCAGGTGCTCAGTAAATCTGGGTTCCACAAATTCATTCATTCATTGCTTATTTATACAACATGTTTTTATAGAGCCCTTATCATGTGCTAAGGAGCCCTGGTGGTACAACGATTAAGTTTCGGCCGCTAACCAAAAGGTTGGTCGTCTGAACCCACCCAGTGGCTCCATGGGAGAAAGATCTGACAATCTGCTCCCATGAAAAATTACAGCCTAGAAAACCTTATGGGGCAGTTCTACTCTGTCACATGAGGTTGCTATGAGTTGAAATTGACTTGATGGCACCCAACAACTATCATGTACTAGGCACTATGCTGGGCACCCAAATGTTGAATTTCTGTGGTCTCATACGTTTGGGAGCAAGGGGAGGTCACAATGGCCCCATCTCACTTTACAGGAAGTAATGTCCAGAGTAGGAGTCCCTGGGTGGTGCAATTCGATAAGTGCTTGACTACTAGCACAAAGGTTGGCAGTTCGAACCCACCTAGAGGCACCTTGGAAGACAGGCCTGGCAATCTGCTTCCAGAAGGTCACATCCTTGAAAACCCTATGGAGCGGTTCTACTCTGCATACATGAGGTCGCTATGAGTTGGAAATAACTCCACGGCAACCGACAACAACAATATCCAGAGAAGGACAGATATTTGGTTGAGGGCAGCCAGCACACCAGGGCACCTTTCCTATATCCGCCGATGCCCAACCCAGGATTTTCCCCCCAAAATATCTCTCCCTTACCTCCAAACTAGGAAGAACAGACCCTTCTATCTTGTGACTCTGGCCTTTCCCGTCCCTTCGGTCTGTGGCCGAAGCTCTGAAAATGAGGGTGACTGTGGAGCCAGAGTACTTTGACCAGGTTACCATATACTTCAGTGACATTGTGGATTTCACCACCATCTCAGAGTTGAGTGAGCCCATCGAGGTGGTGATCTTGCTCAATGACCTCTATACGTTGTTTGATGCTGTCCTGGGCAGCCATGATGTATATAAGGTGAGGATACTAGGAGGCTGGCATCCACCTATCCTTCCTTCCCTACTGTTTCTCTACTCTTGTACATTTACTTCTATTTATTTATTTATGCATTTGTATCAGTTAGCTATTGCTGTGTAACAAACAATCTCAAAACCCAGTGACTTAAAACAGTAAGCATTTATTATTGCTCACAAACCTGTGGGTCAGCTGGAAAATTCTCCTGGACTCAGATGGACTCACTCATACATCTGTGGTCAGCTGTGGGTGATGTAGGCAGCTGTACTGATCTTGGCTGGGCTCTCTCCGATCTCTGGAGCCTTGACTGGGACAACTCAGCCCTGGTCCACTGGTCTCTCATCCTCCAGCCAGGATGGTTTACATGATGGTGGCAGGGTTCTGAGAGAGCGCAGAAGCACACAAACCTCCTGAGATTTAAGCTGGGACTGGACACAGTGCTATTTTTGATGTGTTCTATTGGTCAAAGCAAGTCATTAGGTCAGCCCAGATTCAAGGGTTAAGGAAATAAACTCTACCTCTTGATGGGAGGAGCTGCAAAGTTACATTACAAAGGGCATGAATGGAGGACAGACAGCCTGGGCTTATTTTGCAATTAATTGACTACAGTGTTCATTTGTCCTTTGTCCATCTCTCCATGTGTCCATCTATCTATGCCTTTAAAAAAGCTTTTATTGACTGCCTTTTCTGTGCCAGATCCTTGCTAGGCAAGGGCTCCCTCAAGGAGCTCTCATTTCTTTAGATAAAGGATGACAACCCACAGTAAGAGTGATGACCAGAGGCAAGCTGTATGAGCTCTGTGGCTCAACATGAAGTGGGCCAGTGGGAGGACAGGCGGGGACACTGGCGAGGGCAGCAGGGTCTATATGGAGCTGTCAAGGCCATCCATGATCTAGGCCCTGCACACCTCTCAGTCCTGGACCACCAGCCTGGCCCCCAGCTTCTGTGTGACTTTGCACAAATGTCTTTCCTTCTCTGGGCCTCTGTTTCCCCATCTGTAAAGCAGGAATAATGACTCCAGTCCTGGAGGGCTCACTGAATGGAAGGAGAGTCCTAGCCCCCATGCGGAGTGCTGTGTCCACTGTGAGGTAGTGATGGTGAATAACCTCCTGCGCTCTACTCTTCAGCTCTACTCCCTGCTTTGGGGACTTTCCCCACCCTGACCCTGACCCTTGTTGTGATCCAAGAGCTAAGGCCTTGGGTCAGCTTTGGACACAGTGGAGGAGGTGGAGAAGGTGGTCCCAGGAAACACTCACTTTCAGGTCCTTTGTCCTTAGCCTTTGTTTGTGACCCACAGCCCCCTTCCAGCCACAACCCTCCAAGGAGGCAGGGGCAGGTGAGGACTGGGGCTGAGGGCTGCAGCCAGGATGGAAAGGATGCCTGGGCAGGATGTTTCAGAGGAGAGAACTAACGCTATGAGATGTCGGGCACTCTGCTGACAGTGTTTTACATTATCCCAACAGTAACAGTCACCAACACTTACTAGTGCTTACTTTATACTACAAGTTGATTTAAGAGCTTTATATATATTAACCTTAATCATCATAACAATCTATGAGGTGGGTAATGTTACCTCTAATTTACAGATGAGGGAACTGAGGTGACAGAGGTTAAGCTACTTGTCTAATGACATAGTCCCAGTGGGATATGGACCTTAGATCTGAGCCTGGGTGTTCTGACGCCAAGGTCACACACCCTGCTGCATCTCACCATTGGCGCCCTCAAGATAAAGCCAGAGGTTCATAGTGGCCCACAAGCACTCCAGGAGCTGGCGCAGCCTACCTCTCCACCTGTATCTTTGGCAACTCCCCCTCTGCAGACATACATTTCTTGCACATGTTTTGCTCTCTCTAGTCACCAGGCCTTTGCACATGCTGTTTCTACCACCTGGAACTGTTTTCCCTCTCTCCCCATGGCTCCCTCCTGGTGGTCCTTCTGGCCTCAGGTTAGCTTCCTTGCCCTCCCAGAGCTTCTGTTTGATGCTTTCATAAGTTGGCCTGGATAGTACCTCTGCACTTTATGTCTTTCACCATAAACCACTCTGTCTGCAGTGCCCGTCAGTGTCAAACACTAGTAGGTTCTCAGGAAATACATGTTAACTGAATAAGGAGGACACTGAGGCCCAGAGAGGGAGGTGGCTTGCCTGAGGTCACACAGCCGGTAGGCAGCAGGGCCAGAACAGAAACTCACAATGTCCACACCACAGCCCAGCTCTGGCTATTCCACCACACTGCCCAACATGGCCCGTGGAGTCCTGAACCCCCAGCATTCCAAGGATGAGTTTCCCTCTGATTCCATGTTCAGGATCCTGTCTCCCCACCTCAGCCTGCCGTTCCGAGGTGTTGTCTCTGGTGCTGGCTGAGTTTCCCTCTTGCCTCCAGAGACGCCCTGGCCCCATAAAGCCCCAGGAAAAGATTCCTCATCTTGTCTCGCTGAGCCCCACAGCTTTGATCTGCCCCTGAGTCACCCCTGGCCTTGTCTCTTCCTCTCCTGCTAATCTTTTCTCACACGTGTGTGCCTCCCAGCTCTGAATCATGCCTTCTGATGTGCTCTGAACTCTGGCCAAGAGGTCTGCATCTTTCTGGCAGAGTGAAATGAAAGAAAACAAGGTCCGCACACCCCTCCAGATGTGGGAAAACAGGAGGCCTGCTCCTCATGATGTGCAAGCGAGTCTCTCATCACTCACACTGGCCGCCTCGGTTTCCCCTCCAGCCCCACCGGGATGTGGTTACTGTTCTTTAATCCAGTCTGGGTTGGGAGGCAGCCAGGCAATCATTTCCTGGTTCTGCAGGGGTCTGCGAATCCCTCCCAGCACTCGCTGAGTGAGCACTTTTATGGCTATAGCTCCAGAGCCGAGCCCCTGTGGGCTGCGGGAGAGGAGAGATCTATCCCCCGCTTCAGTCCTGCCCTGGTTCTTCTGCCTCGAGACCCTGGGCAACTCACCTCTGCCTCTCTGGGTCTCAGGTTCCCCATTCTAAAACAGGGATCAAAGTGCCCACTGTATGGGATTGTTCTGAAAATTAAGTAAAGTGGGAGAAAGTGCAGTCCTTCATTCATTCACCAAGATCATGTCAAGCACCTTCCATGCTTGACTGAGGCCTGCCCCGAAGGCACAGCAGGGGAGAGGCACTGGCATTAGTTATGAAGAGTGCTGACCAAGCCTAGGAATTTTCACAGGGTATCTCATTTCACCCTTTCAAGGCCCCTCAGAGGGATGGATCATTAGCCCCACTGTACTGACAAGGACACAGGCTCAGAGAGGGTAAGTGACTGGCCCAAGGTCACACAACAAGGCATTGGTAGAGTTAGAATTCACATCCGTGTCTGCTGGATGCAAACTTTGGCTCTCACTACTGCTTGGACTGCATCCTCAGTCTGCACTAGGAGCCACACCTGTGTACAAGGAGCCACTCGTTCTTGCAGCAGAGTGTCACTGTGACAGGCATCTTTGAGAGCATTCATTGCCTTTGAGTCTGAGCTCCTAGAGAGCAGAGCCTGTGCTCTGGTCATCTTTCTGCAGGGGGCATGATTAATGACACCACACTCTCCCTTCCAGTTAGGAGCCAACTGAGAGATGCAGGTGTCAGGCAGGTGGAGGGCTAGATGTCAGCCTGAGCAGCTTGAAGAAAGTGGTCTGGCTGAATGGCCACCATGGGGCTTCCTACTCCTCCTCCTCCCTGCCTAGTCTGGACCTTGGGGTACTCATCTGAGGCAGAGCTGGGTCCCAGAGCAGGTGCACTGTCCCTGAATCACAGCTGCACACCTGCCTGGCCAGTAGCAGGGCTAGAGAGCAGCAGGTCTCCAGAGCTGCTTCCAGAAGGCAAGTCCAGGCCCTAATGCACGCATGCTGACCATGTGCAGGACACAAGCGGAGCAAACACTCTGTGAGGTAGGCAAATCCTCCCTAAAAGAGAAAGAGGGCCCAAGCCACATACATCAGAGGATTCTGGAGCTGGACTAGTCAAGTTCAAATCCACTTTCTGACTGTGCTGTGCGACCTTGGCAAGTGACTTAACCTCTCTGGCCAGTTCTCACCTGTAAATGGCAATAATAATAGTACCTACTTCACAGAGGAGCCCTGGTGGCGTAGTGGTTAAGAGCTCAGCTGCTAACCAAAAGGTCAGCAGTTTGAATCCACCAGCCACTCCTTGGAAACCCTACAGGGCAGTTCTCTGTCCTATAGGGTTGCCGTGAGTCGGAATCAACTCAGTGGCAAAGGGTTTGGTTTTTGGTTTTTCACGGGAGACTTAGGATGATCTAGCAAACTAATACTCTAAAAGACATGGAAGGGTGTCTGGCACCCAATATGTGCTATGAAAGTATATAAAGAGCTCTTAGTCCTTCTTGCAAATCTCACCAGTTAAATAAGGCATTCTTCCTCTTGTGGAGAGAAGTGAGAGGCAGAAGGAAAGGCAGGAGTCTCTCATATTTTTCCCTCCAGGGGCATGGAACGGAAGATCTTTCTTCTCCGTGGAAATTTCCACAGTGGTGGTAACCCTGGCCCCCACCCCATGACATTAACTGCTAACTTACAAATGCTGGAGGGACAATAGCAGGCAGGCGACAGGAGGGAGATGGTGGTCACAGCCCTGAGAAAGAGTGTCTTTTCTCCCAGCTGGTGACTGGGAAGGTTTTATGAACTAGATTAAATGAGAGCCTGCTGGATGGAGGGGTCGGATTTCAACAGACAGAGCGTTTTAGGCAGAGGGACCACACGATCAAGGCCTGGAGGGAGGGAGCGCTGAGTGTTGCTGTGGTGAATGAGGAGTGGAAAGGGTCTGGTCTGGCTGAAGTGTGGGGAGCAAGGGGCAACTGTGGGGAACAAGTCAGGAAATGTTGCACATCATAGAGGCCCTTGAACGTCAGGCCACTGTGTATGCATTTTAAGCCACTGACCACAGTTATCAAATTAAAGAATCTGAGCAGGATTTGAAGTGATTAGGGGAGATACCTTCCTGGAGGTGGGGTAGAGGTTAGCCCAGGTGAGGGAGAGAGTGGGGTGTAGGCAGTAGGGCATAGTCTGCAAACGTTGTGTGAAGGGGATTTACTAAATTACAGCGCCCCCTGTGGGCAGGGGAAAACATTGTTATTATTGCCCACGAGGTGCTAAAGGAGAGAAGAGCTGGCCAGAGGCAAGGCTTTGCTCCACAGGCGTGGGGAGTGGTGGTGCTGGGATGTGGTAGCTGAAGGAGGGGCATTGCAGGAGCTGGGGCTCTTTAGCCTGGAGAGGCAAAGGCTGGGGTGGTGGTGGGCAGGGTCACCATCTTCACTTTGGCTGAACTGACCTGCGGCTAGGGAAGAAGGCCATGGTTCATTCACATCTGTGTCCCCAGCACCTGAAAGAGGGCTGGAACAGAGAAGGTGCTTAGAAAAGGTTTCTGGATTTAGTCCAGGAGAAAGAATGGGAACCAGCAGGTGAGAGGCAGATTTCAACTCAACTCAACTTTTGAAAATGAGAGTTGTCTAAAGAGAGAAGCGGTCACCTCAAGGAGGAGGGACCTTCTTAATAAAGGAGTGTAAGCAGGTCAGGACAGCCACTGGGGCTGGGGGAGGTGGAGTGGGTGGGCTTTAGTCCCTTCTAATTCTAAGATTCTGGGATTCTGTCTTCTCTAAAACCGCTAGCCAAGGAAATAATGATAAATGATAAAAAATGACAATGATGATGATAAAGATAGCAGCCTCCATTTATTGAGCATCCGTCAGGTGCCTGGATGCTTTATCCCTAATATTCTTCCCATATTAGAGGAAAGTGAGGCTCCCATAGGTGAAGTGGTCTGCCCAAGGTCAATGGCAGAGCCAGATTTTGAACGCACAGCTAATTCGAAAACTTACATTCTTTCCAGTACACCTTGAAAGACCAACTGGGTTTGGGAAATGGGAGGTATCTAATATATCTGCACTTTTCTCCAGATGAAGCCCTGGTCTGTCTCTATGGCATGCGCAGATGAGGAACCCAGGTTGGCTGGGGTGGGGTGGGGGGAGAGGAGATAAGAAAGACAATGATCATCTGCAGTACAGACAGACATGATCTGAAATGTGAAGATCCAGTTGTTGCTAGTGTGTCTGGAATTGAAGGCCTGGCAGAGAAGGCACTGTGGGCTGGAGACCTCCAGGGTGGGTTGGGGGCTCCTGAAAGGTGGCCTTGTGTGGGACATGGGACAGGCCAGAGAGGGCATGTTCTTGTGTTGGACAGTGAAGGCTGTGGTTTCTAGGTGGAGACCATCAGGGATGCCCACATGGTGGCATCAAGGGTGCCCAGGCACAACGGAAGCCAGCATGCAGCGGAGATCACCAATATGGCCCTGGACATCCTCAGCTCTGTGGGCGACTTCCAGATGAGGCATACACCTGATGTGCCCATTTGTGTCAGGGCTGGTCTGCACTCAGGTATGGACTGGGGACCACGGGGTGATGGGCCAGACCAGTCCCCCAACCCTCCCTGGGCATTGGCTGGGCTCCCCCCACTTTCATGTTTCTGGAATTCTTAGAGTCTAAAATTCTGTGACACCACACTCTCCCTTCCAGTTTGGAGCCAACCGAGAAATAGATGCAGGCGTCAGGCAAGTGGAGGGCAAGATGTCAGCTGTAGAAGCTCAGAGAACGTGGTCTGGATGAGTGGCCACCGTGGGGATTTCTATTACTCCCCCCACCCTCCCTGTGGTCTGGACATTGGTGCACCCACATCTGAGGTGGAGCCACATAGATAGGCTATATGATAGAAGAAAAAAAGAAAAAAACCAGAGAATCCCTGTAATACTCAGATTCAAATCTCTCTTTTTTTGTCTCTGCATCTGTCAAGGGCATCTAAGTCCATTTTGAGGAGTTGATAGTTTGAAGTAAGAGGTAGGATAGAAACCTGTGGTCACGCAAAAAACTAAATGTTTGCTGGGGTGGGTCTGGAGAGAAGTCAGTGTCTCTAATATATCATTTCCATGCCCTGACCCCCACCCCTTTCTCCCTATAAGGCTCCCCTCACCCACAGGATAAAGCCAGGCTCCCCCAGGTGGCCCCCAAGGCCCTTGCTAACCTCTTTAATCTCATCTCCCACAGCTCCTTGTTTGGCTCTTCATCCATACTCGCTACTCACTGCCTCCATTTCCCATGGACATGTGGGCTCTGTGCCTCTGTGCCTTTGCACCTGCTGTTCCCTGCCCACCTGTTTTCTTATCCTTCTAGACACAGCTTATACGTTGCCTCCAGGAAGTCTTCTGGGCTGGGTCAGAGGCCCTTTCTGGGCTGGCACAACCCTGATGCTTCCTTCATCACAGCAGTGATCACAGTTTACAAGTCTCCCTCCACCAGGCTGGGAGCTCCCCAAGGGCAGGGACTGGCTCTGATTTATCTGTGTCCCCCACTCTCAATCCAGAGCCTGGTACAGGTGTCACCTTCTCTCTGCTTGTTGAGAAGACTCCATAACTTCATCCTCACCCCCACCCCCCAAAGCTGGAGTCCAGGATGTGGGGTAGGGAATGGCAGTGTTGTTGGGGAAGGACAGGGCTGTCATTGGACCTCTCTCTGGTCTAGGAACTGCTGGAGCTTACTGAGCATATTTGGGTTTCAGGGCCCTGTGTGGCAGGGGTCATGGGCCTCACCATGCCTAGATATTGCCTTTTTGGGGACACTGTCAACACCGCATCCTGGATGGAGTCCACAGGGCTGCGTGAGTATCTCACACTTCCGTCCTGCTCAGGGGGGAATTACTCTCTTTCTCAATAACCCCTGAAACAGTGCTTAGTAACCAACTCACCACTTGATGGCAGCGAACTCTATTTGCCAGTAAAGCAGCTTTAAGGAGATGATGCATGTCATTGGTCCTTTTAATTTTCCATGAGGTTTCTGCAATTACCACATGAGGAAATTGGTAGAGAAAGCAATGACTCAAGAGGCGGGTAACCTAGGTCATAGCCCTGGCTTTGCAACTGGCTTGCTTAGTGCCCTTGAACCAGGGCTTCAACTGGTTCCACCCCAGATATACTGAATCAGAATCTACGTTTTAACAAGATCCCCAGCTGATTCTTATGTATAACAAATTCTGAGAACCACTGAGCAGTGGTTCTCAGAATTCATCCCTAGCCAGCAGCATTAGCATCGCCCAGGAACTTGTTAGAAATGCACATTCTCAGCAGGGGTTCGAACTGGAATAGGTTCAAAGCCCTGCATTGAACAAAAGGCTCTTCCTTTAGGCCTGGGTTTCCTCATCTTTACAATGAAGAGAGCTTTCCAGTTTTTTTAAATGCCATTTTTGGTGCTTGCTGGCAGCAGGAGCCACTGTGATGACTTGGTAAGAGCAGCTGAAAAGGCTGAGGTCCTAGGGCCTCTACTTTGGTTGCATAGTTTGTGTGCTCCCTAATGTTCTTCAGTGCAAGATGTGGCAGCCCTACTGGGGAGTCTTGCTTCAAAAGAAAAATGAAAACTGCTTATTTGTTCTGACTCAGTTTTCAGAGGCTTTCCTACAAGTGAAATTATGTTACTAGGGGTTCTGACTTTATTCTGAGTTCCCCCTAACACTAAATATATGTACTTTGCTTTCCTCGGGGCCTCTATTTCAGTGGCCAGCTATCTGTTAAAGGGCTAAGGGGGCCAGGAGAAGGCTATTGTGCGAATCAGATTTGTATGTGTGGTTGAAACTGGGGGTGTTACAGACTCTCAATGATTTTACCAAACATTAAGTACGCTGCCACCAGGTAGTGACTTGTTTACTACCTTTCTTGTCAGCCTCCAGAATTCATGTCAGCCAGAACACTGTCCAGACACTGCTCAGCTTGGATGAGGGCTACAAAATTGACATCAGAGGTCAGACTGAGCTAAAGGTGAGAGAATTTATTTTCTGGGGTTTGCAGGAAAAGTCCACAAGGGTCCAGTTTCTGTGGGCAGTGGGGGAGCTTTTCATCTGATTAATGTGGCTAAAGGAAATGCCTGCCTGGAGTTGGGGATGGAGGTGATCACCTTTACATGACCTCTTTGTTCCCCAAAGTCCCCAAATCCTAAGGAAACATTTCTTCTTGAGACCCACTCCCTCATTTGGCTCCTTGTGAGGAAAAGGGCCAGGACAGAGAAATTACTTCCACTGATGACTTACCTGGGCAACACGTATTTATCACTCACAGCAATCATGAAAAGAGGATCATTGTCCCCATTTTGCAGTTGAGGAAATTAAACCAGAGAGGCAAGGTACTTGTCCAAAGTCACATAACTCATAACCCAGGTCTGGTGGCTCCAAAGCCTGTGACTTCTCCATAGCACTATTGGGCTCCTACTCATCCCTCAGAAGCCTAGTTCAGACATGACCAAGGGTGTTCCTGACCCAAGAACACCATTCGTCTTCCTTTCCCCCGACAGTGACTATCATGCCATCTCTGTGCACCACCCCCAGACCCATGACCAGCCCCCTGTGTGGTAGGTATGATGTTGAGTTGTACTTGTCCATGAGCACCTCAAAGGCAAAGGCGGGTTTTGTAACCTCTGCATTCTTTTTTAATGTTAACATTTGGTAAAGGTAATGGTGCAGTGTTCCCAAGAAAGCCTTTTCTTCCAAACCAACCTCCTCTCGTTCCCCAGTTCCTCAGCTACAGCCAGACCTGGTAGGGGGACTGGAGCAGCCCAGGCATTCAGAGACCTGGGGCTGTGACTGAGCTCCAGAAATTGGGTGCCCCATGGGACTCACTTCAGTGCAGCTCAGAGAGGGACAACAACTTGTCTGTGGTCACACAGCCTGCAAGGGCAGGTATATGTAGGACCCTTTGTTCTGGATGGCCAAGGTTATGGGAAAGTGAGCTGGATAAGTCAGGGCAGGTGTGTCTTGTTTAGGGGAGCCAGCACTGGGTATCCTGAGGAAAAGAGGTCTGTAGTGGAAGAGAGGGAGTTAGAGAGAGGCTGGGCAGGGCAGAACACTGACCTCAGGTTCTTCAGGCTGGCCTGGGGATCTCCAAAGGGCAATACCTATCCCAGAAAGCTCTGGCCCTGGGGTGGGTCTGGAGTCTCCAGACCAGCCAGCCCTGACCCCAGTTCTCCTTATGCCCCTCCATTCCCAGCCCCTAGGCAGCTATATTCCCATCCCAGGAGAGGCTACCATGTCCTTGAATAGTGATAGTTGGAGAGAATCACAGATCACAGAATCCTGGGATCTTAGTATCCCAGATCTTCTGGTTGTGGAATTCATGCTTCATTATTTATTTATCTAACAGATATTAACTCATTTGATCCTCACAATGATTCTCTGAGGTACTAAAGAAGTGGAGGCACAGAGATGTGAAGTAACTTAGCCGAAGTCACACATCTAGTAAGTGGCAGAGCCAGGATTTCAACCCAGGCAGCCTGGCTCCAGGCTCTCTGCTGCTTGAGCTGTTGGAATCATGCAACTCTGGCCTTGTTCTTCAGCTTGAGAAGGTTTGCGTGGAGAGGGGCCTTTCACCTCTGTCTTCTCTCTTCCAGGGGAAGGGCCTAGAGGAAACCTACTGGCTGGCAGGGAAGGCAGGCTTCCCCAGACCCCTCCCCACACCTCTGGACATCAAACCTGGGTGAGTAAGAAGGATTTCCCCAAAAGCCTGGACTCTTTTTTTTTTTTTAATTATTTCATATTTGTTACTTTTCTGACTATAAAATTATTACTTGCTGTCTTAGTTATCTAGTGCTGCTATAACAGAAATACCACAAGTGGATGGCTTTAACAAACAGAAATTCATTTGCTCATAGTTTAGGTTACCCAAAATTCATGTCCTTGTCACATGCAAAACACATTCACCCCATCACACTTGCCTATTGTGGAAAACTTGGAAAATTGAAAATTGTTCAAAGATGAAAATAATCACCATCTTTTCCATTCCTGAGAAACAACCACGTTAGCATTTCAGCACGTTTCCTTCCAGCCTGTTTCTGAAGTGTTTGGCTCGGATGAGCTCACGCTGCTTAGATCATCTTACATTCTGATCTGTGCTCTCAACTCAGTGTCCTGAGCACCTCCCCATACTGTTCAGAGCACATGATAAACACACGTAGTGACTGCATCAAGATTGCAACATGTGGGCGTGCCACAATTTGCTCAGCCTTTCTCTTATGTGGAGCATTTAGAATCTTTGTATTCTGAGCTGACTACAGGCCATGAGTTGATAAGTATCATTGTGCATCTGTCACCATTCAGATCATTTCCTCAGACAAGAAACCTATAGATCAAAGAGCACCCACATTTTAGGGGCCAAATGAAGCCGGCTCTCAGAGAGCTTGTGCCTGTCCCACAGTTTGGCTCTTTTGTCCTTTGGGACCCATGTCCCTCGCCAAGGGGAACATGGGTAGAGTCGGGGGAACCATCACATTTTTTCTCCAGCGTGCTGTTTCTCACACCCTTCCACACAAACTTGAACAGTCCACAGCAGGCGGAGGTCAAGGGGCACAGACGTTGCCAGCTGTTGAGAATTGTAGTGTCATTTCCAGGAGAAAGGCCTCGGGGACCACAGGGGTCTACAGGCTTATTCCACCAGTGGGGAGGCTGAGCTCAGAGATGGGCAAGGCCCCACTGGGGTCTCACAGCATGACTGTGTCAGGGTGTAAACTCAAGTCCAGGCTTGTTGTCTCCCTGCCCAGATTTTTCCCTTCATTGGAACTTCTGACTGGTTCCTTCCAGCATTTCCAGGATGACCCCTTCCCGTTGCTCAAAGATGAGAAATGTGTGGGACACATGTGGGCGTCTTGGGAAAATAACCAGGGCTGAAGCAGCCCAGGCTGAACGTCCTTCAAGGGGCTATTGGCAGGAAGCAACTTCCTTTCTGCCTGGCTGTCAGCGTCCCCTATGGCCTCAGGACCCCAGGGAACAGGGGCAGAGCAATGCTGAGGGCAGGGATTGCCTGTGGTCATTCCTGAGTGCCCCACACAGAGGGGTTCCCAGTGAGGGAGGGAGGAATGAAAGGAGGAAAAAGGGAGGGATGAGCAGACACTGGCATACAAAGGCGCCTCCAGGCACAGAGCACACAGATGGCCGTGTAAACAAGGGCACACTGGCCTCCTGGGTGCAGAACTAGCTTGTGCTCACAGAGAGGTTCCACCCGGCCCAGGTTCTTCAGCTTTCCAGTCTCTGCCTGGGCTGCTTGCTGGGGGAGCAGTGTGGTGTGAGGACGGGGATCAGGTCTGGGCACTGACTGGTGCTGTGCCTTAGTCCCTTCTCCTCTCTGGGCCTGGCTCCAAGGGCCCTTCCAGCGACTGTCTTAGAGTCCAATTCTCTTCCTAAGTGTCACAGCAGCCACAGCCTCTCCCCACCCCACTTCCCAGCAGAAGGGACTGTGGTCCTTTTTTGCCCCGTTCTCTTACATCCCAGTCCTCTCCTCCCTGCGTCTTCCTGGCACCCTGTGAACACGAAGCCCTCCTTTGACCTTGAAGGCCCCAGCCCTCCACCCCACTTGACAGCTACATTTCTCAGAAGGTGGCTGCTGACGCTGACTTCACTTCCTCACGCCCACTCCCTCCTCCACCCCCGCAGTCTGACTTCCACCCTCACCAGCACAGCCACCTGTTGGGAAGGTCACCAGAGACCTCCATCTACGTCACTAGACTCATGGGCAGTGTGAGTTCTCAACTCGACTGCTCAGCCACATTTCCCCTTCTCTTCCTAGAAACACACTCTTCCCTGGCCAGGCCTCTGGTACCTGCCCGGCTGTGCGCCCTCCTTTCCCGCTCAACTGCCTCAGTCTCCTTTGCCAGCTCCTCTCCTCCCCTCCACGGCCCTCCCCTCCCTGGTCTCTTCCTGTCATTCAGGTCTCAAATGCTGAAGCCCTGCTAAACTGAGCCCATCTCAGTTGTCATCCTCTAGCCCATCCCATCTAGCCCAGCACTGTGGGCTGCATGTTGTTGTTGGGTGCCGTTGAGTTAATTTTCGACTCACAGCGACCCCACATAACAGAGTAGGACTGCCCCATAGGGTTTTCTAGGCTGTAATCTTTACAGGAGCAGATCACCAGGTCTTTCTCCCACAGAGTAGGTGAGTGGGTTTGAACCACCAACCTTTCGGTCAACAGCTGAGAACATAACTGTGGCACCTCCAGGGCTCCTTGTGCTTTCCATAGCACATAGAAATATCCATAGCCTGATATTTCTGTTGAGGCATTTATGGAACTTTCTCCTGCCCATATAAGCTCTGTGAGCTTCTGGACGGCTGGTGCGCCTGGTAGTCCATCAGTGGCCAGCACATGGGGAACATGAGCTACCGCGTCTTCTGTGCACCGGCAGGGCCCTGTCTGTGTAGGTGGTGGGAAGCCCAGCTTCCAGCACTCTTGGCCCACCCTATCCTCAGACTGGGAACCGGGAGGGTCTGCCAGCCATTTGTCATCTCCAGCTCCCTCAGCTGATGACTTTTCCACTCCTGGACAGAAACTTTAGAAAGTGCCAGAGATGTTTTCATCTTCTTGGCTCAGGGAGGGAGGAGATTAGAGATTAGTCCCAGCGAGCACCACCTGATGTGGGAGCCTCCCAGGCCTCCAGGCAGACAAAGGAGAACCCCTACATCCACCTAGACACATGGACTTAGAGCGCTCACAGAGGCGCAGGCGCACGCATGCACACATACATGCACACACACACCGGTGCGCACACACAGCACTCATCATGAGCATCAGATACGCACATGCATGGAAACGTCACATGCCTGGAGATGAGATCATAGACAGACACAGTCTGGAGACGATGGCTCGAGGGCTTTCGGTACCAGTTGCAGGGGAAACTGTTTTGTGTTCGCAAGATAGTTACTAATTTTTATTTGAATTGTATGCTGTGGCTTGATTTTTTTTAAAAGTAGTTTTCAAAAGATGGTTTTATCCTCATCTTAGGTATTTTCCGTATCTGCAGAATTTATTTTTACATTTGAGAATGTTTGGGAAGCTGGTAGAGATCAGGGGAGGGGGACAAAAGCCCCCATCCCCACCCAAGCAGCAGTGCACACAGAAGTGCCTCCCATCACAGGTCACAGCGGCCCTTTCTCAAACGTCCGCCCCTTGCCAGCGTGCTGTGAAGCCTTGTTTCCAGCTCAGTGTAAAGGCTTATATTAGTCTCCTAGGGCTACTGTACCAAAGTCCCACAAAGTGGGTGGCTTGAAAATGACAGAAATGTATTGTCTCACAGTTCTGGAGGCTAGAAGTCCAAGTTCGGGGTGTCAACAGGGCCTGCTCTCTCTGAAGGCTCTAGGGAGATCCTTTCTCATCTCTCCCACCTTCTGGAAGCTCCAGGCAATCCTTGGCTTGCAGCTGCCTTGTAACTCTGTCTCTGCCTCGTTTTCACATGGGGCCTTTTAACTCTGTGTCTCTCCACTTTTATAATGACACTGCTTGTTGAATTAGGACCCACCCTACTCCAGTACCACTTCATGTTAACTGATAACATCTTCAAAGACCCTATTTCCAAACAAGGTCACATTTACAGGTACCAGGTGTTCAGACGTTTTGGGGGAAACAATTCAATCCATTACCCAGCTCTATCTTTCTCCAAAGAGCCCCGGTGGTGCAACAGTTAAGCACTTGGCTGTTAACCAAAAGGTTGGCAGTTTGAACTCACCCAGCCGCTCCGCGGGAGAAAAGACCTGGGGATCTGCTCCCGTACTCTGTCACGTGGGGTCACTATGAGTTGGACTCGATAGCACTTAACAACAACAACTTTCTCCAGACACTTGTGGGCAGCAAGTGAGAAAATGAAAGTGACTGCGGGGTGGGAGTCCAGTGCCCCCACCCAGGATTTGCTTAACACCCAGAGAGTCCCAGAGCCTCTCATCCACGGCCTCAGACCTCTCAGATCACATCTTGAGAAGGGAGCAGAGCTGGGGTTATCTTCCATCTCCTGGGGGCCACTGGGCTTGAAGCCACAGATGCACACGCGTCCATACTGTATGGCCTCAGATCGGACACTTCCCCTCTCTGAGCCTCAGTCCCCAAAGTTCAAAGGGGGCTCACAGTGGGCCCATGACAGGGCTGCTGCAAGGACCAGGAGACACAAAGTGAGAGGGGCTGCACTGCCAGTGGTGGTGGTGGTGGTTTTATTACAACTGTTTCTCTCTTTTCCCCCAGAGACCCCTGGCAGGACTTCATAAACCAAGGAATCAAGGTGGCCTTTGCCAAAGCGCGCCAGGGCACAGCTGGGACCCAATGCTCAGGAATGCCCTTGGCCCTGCCCTGAGGAGAGGAAATGAGGCGGGCATGTGCCTGGACCAGCCTCAGAGGCTCTTGTGCCTGGACACCCCACCCCTTCTCCCTGCTCCACTCTGCTCAAAGAATTCACCTCTGAGCTCCTTGGTGGCCAGCCGGATGCTCATTAATAAGTGCCCTAGAGCCATACTAACTGATGCATTCCGGTATGAATCCTAGGGGTAAACTGGCCTCTTGACAGAAAAACAATGAAAACAGAAATATTCCCTTCCGTTCACAAAGCACTTTGTTTTTGAAAATTGTTTTTATGTGGAGAGCTCATTATTAAGAGAGCTCATTATTCCTCCCATCAGGGAACACTGTCCCCGTTTTACAGTAGAGGTGTCCAAAGCTCAGAGGGAGGAGGTCATTGGCAAGCTGGGGCAGAGGCAAGACCAGAGCCAGGGGCGGGAGCCGGCAGACGTGGGCTCCAGGCCTAGCCAGGCTACCCACTCACATCATATCACTTCTCAAAGCCTGCTCTGCCAGCTCTAAAACGAGCGTGGGGAGGATTTTAAAAGTCCCTAACATAGGGCCTGGCCCACGGAGAACTCTCCGAGCATACCGCCTCCTTCCCTGCCTTTCCTCCCCATCAAGCCTAAGCCTTTGGGCATCTGCGAGCACTGTGTCGAGAGTCCAGACCTTGGGTTCCCAGAATCTCAGGGCAGGGGAGGAGGGAGGTAAGAATTTCTTGGCTGTCAGTAAAAATGAGACTTCTGTCTTACAGAAAAAAAGAAGAAAAAAAACCAAAAAAACAAACCCACAACCAACTCATTAAACTGGCTTCCGACATCAAAGAGTGCTTACCAAAGACCGGCTGGTGATTTCAGAGTGGGGAGATCTGGCACATGTGGGATTCATTTCCCAGGCTGAGGGGAGAGGGCCGGGGGCCAGGGGGCAGGTTAAGCCCTAAACAAACTCAGCCTTCTTCAAAAGACCCCTCAGGAGGGGAGAGCTCTCACTGAAATTTCAAACAGAGGGTTCTTTGGGAAATGTTTCATCTGGGGCAGTGCCCACAGAGGCCCAGCTTCTTCTGTGTGTGGTACATGTGTTCATGCACACGTGTGCATGTATGTGTGTACACATGTATGTGGGCATTTGTGTGTATATGTGTGCATGTATGTGTCAATCAAGGCCCTACACACTCTAATCCCACTTCATCTGCACCCTACACACCCAATTCTCTGGCCACAAGAGACTGCTTACTCTTCCCCAAGCCCTTCATGATGCCACACCTTTGCTCTACCTGTTTTCTCCACCTGGATGCTCATAAGAGGTATAAACCTTTTTTCCATCTGGTGGACTCCTATACATCTTCCAAAGGGCAACTAAGAAGTCACCTCCTCTTTAAACCTTTCCCAACACTCCTCTGTATGTAATTAGTAGTTTCCATGCTTGACCCCTGTTGATGGCAGGAACCTTGTCTAGTTCATTGCTTTGGTCCAATGCTCAGCAAGAGGTGTGCACTAGGAGGGAGGTTGAATAGATGAGGGAACAAATGAATGAACAACTGACTCCAAGTTGGCCCAGAGGCTTTTCATGAACAATCTCCCCTCCTGCAGGGCCAGCTCCTGAGGTCTCCAGCCTAGCTTCTCCTCTGCTGTTCTCTGCATCTGGCTTAGTTACCTAATGCTTAGATGGGTTCCTGAACGCCTTGCGTTGGTGGCGTTGAGCAAGCTGTGGGCTTTCCTCACTGTCTTGTCTCTCTGCACCACTGTGCCTCACGCTATGATGGACACTTTCACCTCCATCAGCCTGCATCAGCCTGGAGTGCTCTTCTCGGCCCATCTGCTTCCCACTTCTTCTGGCCAACTCCTCCTCACCCTTTGTCTTAGTCATCTAGTGCTGCGATAAGAGAAAACAGAAACACCACAAGTGGATGACTTTAATGAAGAGAAGTTTATTCTCTCACAGTTTAGTCGGCTACAAGTCCTAATTCAGGGCGTCAGCTCCAGGGGAATGTTTTCTCTCTCTGTTGGAAGGAAGGTCCTTGTGATGCATCAGTCTTCCCTTGGTCTGGGAGCATCTCAGCACAGGAACCTCAGGTCTAAAGGACGCGCTCTGCTCCCAGCACTGCTTTCTTGGCAGTATGAGGTTCCCATGTGTCTCTGCTCGCTTCTCTCTTTTATATCTCAAAAGAGATTGGCTTAAGACACTATCTAATCTTGTAGACCTCATCAGTATAACTGCCACTAATCCACCTTATTACATCATAGTGATAGAGTTTACAACACATAAGGAAATCACATCAGATGATAAAATGGTAGACAATCATACAGTACTGGGAATCGTAACCTAGCCAAGTTGACAGATATTTTTGGGGGACACAATTCAATCCATGACACCCTTCAAGCCTCAGCTCCTCTGCCGTTTCTTCCAATGAGCCTTCCCTGAAGCACTCCCCACCCCTCAGCCGCTGGCTACCCATTCCAGCACTGACCACACTCTGGATGTGGCCCTGTGTGGGAGGACTTCCCGAGGGCAGGGGTGGATCTAAGCCCTCTGTCTGTGACCCCAGCCTCTGGCACAGGGTTGGGCATAGACTTGGCCAGTGAAGGTCATCGGGATGAAGAAGTAGAATGGGGTGGGGAAGGTGGAGGAGGCTGCTGCAGTGGCAGGTGAACCTCACTTTAAGGAAATCCATATGCATAAAAATCCAGATCAGAGCTGCTGGAGGGTAGTCTGAAGGGGGAGGTGCAGGGATGAGGCAGAGGGGGGCACATGTGCTGAGCACCTATGGTGTGCAGAATCTCGGGGAGCTGTCCTCGCAGCCATAGGAAGTGGGTGCCGCCACCCCCATTGATGAGTGAGGAAGTGAGGCCCTGTGAGGAGATGGACTGGACAAGGGGTGGAGCTGAAGTTCCCTTAGGATGCCTAAGCCCGTGTTCTTTCCTGAGGGTCAGCCATGCCGCCTCTTGTCCCGGCTCTGCCCTAGGCTTCCTTGCACAAGTCATTCCTGCTGGAGACCCCAGTCTCCCTGTCATATGGACAGGGTGGGACTGAATCTCCAAGGTCCCCTTCCAGGGTGTTTCATAAATCTAAAGATTCTTCATAAATCCACTAGGGGGCAGGCAAGTTGTTCCAGAGAGAACCAGGAGTCCCAGCAGCAACCCTGGAGATTCCTGGGGTTTCTCCTCAGCCCGCAGGCTCCCTGGGTGAGATGGCCCCAGCCAGGGGAGGTTGGATGGCGATCCACACGGTGATAGTGGGACCCCGCCCCATGGAGGAGTCTTGCTTGGGGAAAATGCCCTGATGACTGAAGGACAGTGAGAACCGCAGGTCTCAGGGTCCTGTCCCCATTCAAAGGACCCTGCCGATGTCAGCGTGTTTCAAAGTTTTGTCCAGCCTCCAGCAATTTGCATTTTCCATTAATTGACACATAGATGATGCGCAGTCGTTTATAAAGTGCCTTCCTGGACACTGGCTCATGTAGGCTACCACGCCCTCTCCTGGAAGGTAGGTGTAACTACTCCCATTCTATAACCAGGAGAGTGAGGTCTTCGTGGCAATTCTCCTGACTGGAACCTCTCCTTACAGGATCCAGCTGCCGGCTGGGCATCTCCTTGATGAACCACGGGTCACCCTGACTGTGCTCTTCTCTGTTGCCTGGTCCAGAACCAGGAGTGGTCACCCTTTCTTCCATGTCCTTCCCACAACACCCCTCCCCCAATCCCTACAATCAATCACCAGGTCCCGTCCAGCCCACTACAATGGTCTCTGCTTTTGTCCAGGCCTCGTCACCACCGTCCTCCGAGATAGCACCAGCCTCCTTGATGCCCTCCCTGCCTCCATTCCCCATGGGTCCGTCCGGTCCCCAGTCTTTACATGAAGCACAGACACACCAGGTCACCTTCCACCAGCATGCTCCCCATTGCCTCAGCCTCCTGGCCTGGTGGTTGAAGCCCCTGACCATGGAGCTCCTGCCAATCCACCCCAGCCTCTCCCCTGGCTGCTCAGCCCCTTCCCACCATCATGCCTTGGCCCATCTTGTCCTCTCAAATTGCTCAGACATCCCCTTTCAACCTAGAGAATTTTTATTATGAAAAAGATGACTATGAATAGTTATAACAACGCCCCCCGCCCCAACACCTGGAACTTGTAACCTTCTCCTGTCACCATTGTGTCCAGGTGCAAATTCCTTTCCGTGTGAGGAACATCATAATGACCCACTCAGCCCATTTCCGGAGGGCCACTGTTACTACGTACACGGCCTGGGGGGAAGCAAGGCTACGGGGCGGCCTCTGTTCTCCTAGTGTGTCCACCATCAGCCCACACTCAGCACCTTGTTGCAGCTCGAAAACCATATCCAACAAGAAACAGAGATTTTGCTGAAGATTTCTTGGGAGGCCAGAGAGAGAGCTGACCTTGCACATCATGCAACCAAACCTCATAAACTGCTTTAAGCCTTTCAGTTCTCACCCCCAGGGTCCTCTCTTTGGCAGCTACCTCACCTTTCCCCCTCTTCTCCCACACCATTCCACACCAAATCCCCTCTTTGTCCCAAGCCAACCAGCACCCCCATCTCAGCTTCCTGCTTTAGTCCTCATTACCCAAAAGCAGCTGCAAGATAGATAAAAGGCTCAGGAGCCTTCTAAAGGGCTGGCTCGGGCCTTTCCAGGCTCTGGGCAGGCTATCTTCAAGGCTCTCCCTGTGGGCAGCCCATGGGGAGATCTTTATTTCGCTGAAAGGAGAGGAAACAAATACACATGAAGTATCTGCAAATTAATCCTTACTATAATCATGCAAGGCAAATATTATTGCCCCCCATTTTATAGATGCAGCTATTGAGAATCAGTCATCCAAGATTGCCTGGCATGCAGTGGCAGAATCGGACCTAGACTCCAAAGCTCTGCCCCCATGCCCACTACCCTGGCTGCCTTACAGGCTCCTAGTCACACACTACGTGGAAAAATACGACAAAGACACAGCGACAGCCTCAGTCACCAGCTGCAGGGTGGGGCCTAGTGAATGGAAATGGGGTGATGTCTGGGGTGAGGTCTGGAGGAGGAGACAAGTGAGGCCAGGGCCCAGGTGAATCAAGGCCAAGGACCAGGTGTCTGGATGGCAGATGGAAGAGCTGAGTGGGACAGATGCCAGAGTGTGCTGTGGACAGAGGTCAAGGTGGGGACCACAGCGTAGGTGGGCAGTGGGAAAGTGAGCAGAACAGAGAAGCCAGTTAATCCTGGTGGCCCAGGAGCCACTTAAAGGGCTGAGTCAGGCCTTCCCCAGCTATCTTCAAGGCTCCTGAGGAGGGCATCCACTGTTGTTGTTAGATGCCATCAGTTGATTTTGGCTCATAGCAGTCCCATGTGACAGAGTAAAACTGCCCCCAAGTGTTTTCTAGGCTGTAGCCCTGGCGGCACAGTGGTTAAGTACTCAGCTGCTAACCAAAAGGTCGGTGGTTTGAACCCACCAGCCACTCTGCAGGAGAAAGATGTGGCAGTCTGCTTCCATAAAGAATACAGCCTTGGAAATCCTATGGGGCAATTCTACTCTGTCCTGTAGGGTCGCTATGAGTTGGAATGGACTCTTCAGCAACAGGTTCGGTATTTTGGTTTTAATCTTTACAGGAGCAGATCTATAGGCCTTTCTCCCACGGAGCCTGGGAATGGGTTTGAATCACCCACCTTTCAGTTAGCAGCCAAACACTTAACCGCTGCGCACCGGTGCACCCATGGGGAGCTGAGGAGGGTGCTTTTCTCACTCCTGCACCCACAGTCTCCTCTCTCTTGGCCTCCTGGCCTTCAGGAACACAGACAGGAAGAGCCCCTCAGTCAATGGGCTCATGGGATCAGCTTCTTTTTTTTGGTGTGGGGCCCCAAAAGCTAGATCCTATAGCTCTTACCTCTGGCAACTCTAAATGAGGTGCAGAGACAGAGAGACAGAGATGGGGAGCGAGAAGGAGAAAGGGAGAGAGGGAGGAGAGAGAAAGGAAGAGATGACTGAGCATGGTCGGGAGAGCAGGAAAGGAGAGAGGAGATGACGGGGATGGATGTGGATGTGTGATATGGAAGCTGGCTCCCTGAGTAGTAAAAGAGACAGGAAAGTGGGAAGTGTGGTGTGTGCTTGGCCCCCCAGGGCCTTCAAAGGGTTCTAAGCAGAGGAGTGACCTGGTCAAATCTGTGTTTTGAGAGACTCCATCTGGCTGCCACGCAGAGGCTGACGGGATGGACAGGAAAGGGACACCCCGCACAGGAAGCTGTCCCGGGAGGAGGGGAGGGAAGAAAAACGTCAAGGGCCCAAGAGGGAGGGAGACCCGGGAGACTCCACATTGAAAGATCAGATGGAGGAGGAGGAAGAGGAGGAGCCAGCAAAAGGATCCAGAAGGAGATGTTGGAGAGGTGAGAAGAGAACCAGGAGAGGGGGTCACCAAGGCCGAGGGAAGAGCGTGATGAGAAGAGCAGGGAGTGGGCAACTGTGAAGAGTACAGCCAAGTGACCAAAGGCTGAGGACAGAAGGGTGTGTGTCTGCAGCAGTTACAGATGGATGTGGAGGCCTACTGATGACCATGGTAGGATGATGGGGCTGGAGACGGTGGAGGAAGAAGTAGGGAGACTGGAGGGAAATGAGACAGCAAGAGCAGACAGCTCCCCTGGCAGGTATGGCTATGGGAAGAAGAGAGGGTGGGGCAACAGCTGGAGGGGAGAGGGGAGGCCAGGAAGGGTTTATGAAATTGGGGAGTATCCATGCTGATGGGAGAACGGCAGAGAGATGGGCTCCTGCCCATAAGGTACCAGAGGAGCCAGGAGGAGTGGGATCCATGTCTGCAGGGAGGAAGGACAGCCCCTCCACCAGGAGGCCCGGCAGCATTGATGCAGGCAGGGGTGAGCTGGGTTCTGGGAGTTGGGTTCAGGCCTCACACTCTGGTCTCCTGTCTGCCAGCCCACAGGGGAGAGGGCAGGCAGGCAAGCAAGCAGAAGTCACACAGCCCAGAAGAGGCCAGAGAGTACCAGTCCTCAGGGCCAAATGTCCCACTTCTGAGCTTCCAGCCCAGGCGACTGGCTTTGGGGATAGAGACCAGCACCCACTTCTCAGGAGACAGGGCCCAGACCTCTGCACTCCAGAGGCCCAGCCAGCCTCTGAGCTGCTGGGTCTGGTGAGCTAGAGTCCTGAATTCACAGCATCTTGTCTGGATGAATCATGGGATCCCTGGAAGACCACAGCAGTCCGTCTGACTTATTTAGGACAAACTGTGTCCTTTCCCCTTCTTCCGTTTTTATACCCCAGGATATCAGCCCAAGTGGAAGTCCCTCAGCTCATGTGTGGTCTGCTTCTGAGAAAATCAGGGTCACAAGCAATGCGAGACTGTAGCCTAGTTCCCAGTAGCAGAGGAGTGTGTGCACATGTGTGCACTTAGGTCTGTATCTGTGCATAACACACACACAGACAGGCTCATCTGTGCACTGCGTCTGGTGTGTGTGCACTTGGTTTGGGGAGGCTGGGTATTTTAAGTATTCACTGCAGGTACAGGATGTGAGCTGATGGCGTGCAATTGCATGCTGTGTTTGTGGCTGTGGATGTCTGGTGGGAGATACATATGTGTATGTACACTGCGTGTGCTAAATGTGCATGTTTGTGATGTTTTTTATGTATAGTGTATATACCAAAGGAGCCCTGGTGGCACAGTGGCTAAAGCGCTCTACTGCTAACCTAAAGGTCAGAGATTTGAAACTACCAGTGGCTCTGTGGGACAAAGATGTGGCAATCTGCTTCCGTAAAGATTACAGCCTCGAGGGCAGTGGGTTTTAGTGTATATACCACTAAAAACCAGTTGCTGTCAAGTCTACTCCAACTCATGGAGACCCCCTGTGTGTCAGAGTAGAACTGTCCCATAGGGTTTGAATGGCTGATTTTTCAGAAGTAGATTTCCAGGTCTTTCTTTGGAGGTGCCTCTGGGTGGACTCCAACCTCCAACCTCCAACTTTTGGGTTAACAGTTGAGCATGCTAACCTTTTGCCTCACCCAGGGACTCCTGTAGTGTATATATATGAGAGCTGAATTTATGCAGAGTGTGTCTGTGTGTGGTGTGTGTGGTGACTGTAAGACTTTAGAGGGCATCTCTGCGAAATGTTTGAAAGGTTTGCAGATGATGTACATTCCTGCGTAAAATTTTTGCATGAGGTTTACGTGTGCTTGTTTTTGTGAGTCATAGCCTTACGCGTTATGTGCTGTCAATGAGGGTATATATGAAGGGAGTGTGTGTATGTGCGCGTGCCACGTGGGTATGTGTCTGTGTGGGTGTGTTTTTGTAGGTGCCATGTGTCTGGGGGAGCATGTGCGTCTGACTCAAGTCAGCAGGTGAAAGAATGTCATGGGGTGATAGCCCAATACCGCACGGAGGGGCAGGGCCTCCACTTTGCCACCTCCTGGCTGTGTAAACTTGGGTTAGTTACTACCTCTCTGGAGACTCAGCTCCCCGCCAAAGGCCAGTGCTTAAGTACTCTAGAGAGGCCCTATGGTCATGGGTAGAAAGGCAGTGTGACGGAGCTAAAGTGGTCTGCCCCTCAGAGGACCCACCCCAGTGACAGCTGGGTGTGCCTGGGTGTCCGCCCCCTCGCGGCTCTTCTGGGGGCCTCCACCTACCCTCTGGCAGAATGAGCACAGCTCCCACTCTCACACAGGTCTCACTGCCACAGCTACAGTTTGGTAGGCCCCCTCCTCACGTCCCCCAAGCAGAGTCAGAGGAAGCTTTGCAAACCACTTCACCTCTCCCTAAGTAAGCCAGCCTAAAGAAGATAAGGCTGCTGCCACAAAAATGCAGATCCCACCTCCAAGAATTGCAAGCAGTGCCAGTGACTGGGGGAGAACCACTTGGCACAAACAAGCTCACTCTTCATGCAGTCCTAGTTGTCTATCATCGCTCTGACTTTACAGAGATGGAGGGGTTCATAGAGGTGAGGCCACTAACCCAAAGTCACACCGCAGTAAATGGCACAGTGAAGATGGGAATCCAATGTCAGTCCCTCTCTGACACCTGGGCTACTTCTCTTCCTCCACTCTCTCCTCCTTCAGAGCTCTTCTCGTCCCACCTAAGAGAGGAAAAAATGCAACTCTACATACAGTGCAGGGAGCCCTGGGGTGGTGTGACAATTAAGTGTTTGGCTGCTAACTGAGGGGCTGGCTGTTTGAACTCACCCACAGTCTCCGTAGGAGAAAAGACCTGGTGAGCGGCTCCCATAAAGAGTGCAGCCTAGGAAACCCTATGGGGACAGTTCTACTCTGTCACACGGGGTCACTATGAGTCAAAAATCGACACAGTGGCACCCTAACAACACACACAGTGCCTGTCACGGGCAAGTTTAAAGAGTTTTTAGATTATTTGCTCTTTTGGATAATAAATACTCCCCTGAGTGACAATACAACACAGTATTAAGGGGGTAGGCATGGGAGCTCCACTGCCTGGACTCGTCCACAGTAGTTGCGCAAGCTCAAGTAATTACTTAACCTCTCTGGGTTTCCTCATTGGTAAAATGGTAATAGTAGTAATAACGATAACATCCGTGTAAAGCTGCATTAGAAAGCTGCCTGGCCCAGCTGATCCCCTTTTCAACTTGAAAGCACACAGAGGTCTCAGGCTGGCCATCAAATTTCACTCATAGTAAGAAATAGTGATAATCCTATAAACCATAACCTTTACATTTAATTCCTTCATTTGCATAACTCAGTGAAGGAGGAGCTCCTGTCATCTCCATTTCGTGGATGAAGAAATGGAGGCTCAGAGAGGTGAAGACTGCACCAGTTGTAAGAGCCGAGCTGGGACTTGAACTAGCCTCCCCACAGAGTCCAGCTGCCCCCCTACCCCCACCCCCCTCACACACACCATCGTCACCACAGTGCTGTCCTCTGGTGAGGTCCTTTAGGTCCTGGACCAGCACTTCTCCAAGGGTGGTCTGCGGACTGGCAGTATCAGTACTACCTGGGAGCAAGCTCGAGATGCAGGCTACCCAGGTCCACCTCAGACCTACTGAAGCTGACTCTCTGGGCTGGAGCCCAGTAATCTGTTTTAATAAGCCCTCGGGGATTCTGATAATTGCTAAAGTTTGAGAACAACTGGACTAAACCTCAAAGGTAGTTGCTGTGTGAATCCAAGAGTAGCTCACCTGAGGTGTGTGAAAGAAAGTAGGGTGGGGCAAGGGGCATCACATCCTCAGCGGCTGTGTGACTCAGGCCATGTCCTCACCTTCTCAGGGCTTAGAATTTGCTGGCATTCCTGGAGTGGAAGTAGAGGAGGCCAGCAGGATTCTCTGAAGCTTCAGGAAGTGATCATTATCTGTGGGGATACCTGGCACATGGAAGCTAGTTTCTGAAAGCCCTGCCAGGCCTGGGTGCCCTGAGCACCCTGAGGAAGGTGGAAGCCTGAGGCCTGCTAGGAACTCGGTGTATTGAGGAACCAGCAGGAACCCAGAATCTTGGTCCTGGAGTTAGGAAGGGACTTTCAGGGAATCCCTGTCAGGAGCCAGAGTGCACTCACAATGGGATGCCCTGCTTGGGCCACAGCCCTTCCTCTCATGGGAGCTGGGCCCTGCCTGAGGAGCCCGGGGCCCACCTCTGCCCTGGGTCCACTGAGCCTGCAGTTCTAGGGTCCCCCTGACTCAGCCCTCCTCTTGGTCTCTCAGCTAGGCCTCCCTGGACTCACTGGTCATGGACTCCTATCACTGGATACTCTAGTTCCCAAAAGGTCCCTCAGTCAATCACCGACTTTCAAGTAAGGAAGACACAGCAATAGCCTCATTGACCTGACCCCTGCTCTATTTGTTTTTCCAGTGTCAAAGCACCACCACACCCATTATCTCACTGTCGTCATTTTACAGATGAGGAAACAGACTGAGAGGTGAGAATGACTTGCCCAAGGTTATCTAGCTCCCTTATGGCAGAGCGGTCCCCATTGGCAGCCTTGCCACCTCTGTCCCAGGCACTCTGCTCGGATTAATGTTGCCTACAGGGGCGCTAACATGTTTGTGGCTGCCTTGCCCTGGGCTTGGCTTTGCTGTTGCTGTTTTTAACTTGGAGATTACACTTTATCACGTCACAGATCATACCAAAGTCCATATTGATAACCTTGGATTATCAAGAAAAGGGTGTATCGGGTTTAACTGTCAAATGGTTAAAATGGGAAAAGAAGTTGTGTGGCTCAGTGGAACAAACCCTCAGTTTCCCAGCAGCATGAGCACTGCAGAGAGCTGTGGTTTCATGGTCCACGGCTCAGCACAGACTCAAGCTGTGGAAACGCTTCTGATCCTGCCCTGCCTGGCTCACCCAGTCTCGAATTTTCTCACCTGACATCTCCCCAGTCTCCCTTGGGGCCTCTGGGAGCTCCTAGACCCCTCAGCCCCTGCTCTCACTGAGCAGAATCAGAGCCAGGAGCCTCCCATGTAGCAGCTGAGGGGTACACGAGGCCTCACCAGCACCCGCTTCTCTGTCTTGGTCACTCCAAGTGCAACAGCGAGCAGTGACTCGCACTCGCTGAGAACAGAAAACCAGCCAAGCAAGTCTCTGGCCACATATGAGGGCCTTGGGGTTTGAGGATGAGGATGAGAATGCCCGCTCTGCCATGTTAGCTGTGTGACTGCGGGCAAGTCATAGGATCCCTCTGAACCTCAGTCCCTCTTCTATAAACGGAGGCAATGACAGTCCTCCCCTGGTTGGATGGCTGTGAGGAGGAGGTAGCTCAAGTAAAATGCGTGGCACTAGGCCTGGTCCTGCAAGCCCTCATTCCCATTAAAAGGATCAGCTATTCCTCAGAGCAAGGGACAATCACAAAGTGCCTATAAACATTTGTTTCCCCAAGCATCTAATGGCTTTCGGCTCAGAAAATGCCTACAGCTGACCCCAGCAACATTTCTCCCTCTCTCCTGTTATCCATCCAGGAGATGGCCCAGCTGCCCTACGGGGTTAGGCGAGGGTGGCCAGGGGAAGAAATGGGGGAACCCAGGGTTCTGCCCCAGAAGGCAGGGCCCCAGTAGGGGCCGATGAGGGAACTCCCTGACTCCCAGGGGCCCACATGGGTACTGAGCAAGTGTTGGGGGTGAGAACAGCCACACCCTTGCACCAAGATCTGGCCTGGGAGGCAGGAGACTTGGGTTCAATTCCTAGCTCCAAAGCTCTGTGACATGGGCCAGTTACTTAACTTCTCTGAGCCTCAATTTCCTTGTAGCAACTGAGACTAAAGACATCTAACAAGAAGGTTGTCTATGGTGGTCTTTACCTGATTTGCCACGAGATGAAGGGCTGGCCCATCATGGGTGTTCTGCAAAGAGCAATAGAAACTAAATTGTGGATCCAGGGCACCATGGTCCTTCTGACCTTCAGATCTACAGCTAGATGAAGATAGCAAGGCTCAGAGATGTTTAGTGACTTGTCCAAAGTCACACAGGACATGTCCATCATTGCCTTTCTGGGCCGCTTGCTCCTATGTGGGACCCTTGGCTTGATGCTGACCTGAGCTGAAACACTGCCAGGGAGACTTGAGACCTGACCTGGGCCAGTTACTTGGTACCTGAGAGGGTTTTCACATCTCTGAATGGTAGTAATGAGGATATAGGAAGAGCTGCGCCTCATATCCTCACTGGCAGAGAGAAAGCATTTCGACAAAGATACCAACACTGTGAAGTCTGAGCTGTCCATGGATAGGCTATCCAGAAGAACTCCCCATTCCTGTAGGTGTGCAAGCAGGGGGTGAGCAACACTAGGTGGAAACTTAGCCTTGCTGGCCTTTAAAAGAGTGCCACCTTCCACATGGGTTAGCAAGTAAATCCAACCCTGCTCATTCCCACCTACCCCAGCATCCTTCAGAGTCGTAGACTTGATCTCAGTCTCCAGGACTTGGCCTTCAAAGTTTCTGGACACTAGTCATTCCCTGTGCTCCCATTGGCCTCCCATCTGGTCTGGGAACTCCCCAAAGGCAGGCACTGGACATTTTTATTCACCAGCTACCCAGGGGCCCCCAGGAAGGGGGTCATGGTTATTGAGCAAGTACCATGGGCTGGGCTTCTGACCAGGTACTTTAAACATGTTGTGGTTGCATTGATCTTTACACCAAGCCGGGACATTAGGTGCTATTATCATTTTCACTTTGCAGATGAGAAAACTGAGGTCAGAAAGGTCAAGCAACCTGCCAAAAGTCAAAGAGCAACAGGATTGCTAAAGAACTGAAGTGACAAAAGAATGGGTGCCGAGCATGTGGGGTTCCCGGCTTTTAGGGCCCCTAGCCCCAAAAGACATCTGCAGTGGGTGGGCATGCTCGGTTGCCCATCTGTTTCAAACTCCTGGGGAGCCCCATCTGGGCAATGAGTGAGGTGAAACCCCATGATCTAACTAACCACAACCGCAGCCTTTGGTGGGGGGAGTGTGGGAGGTGGGCTGGTCACCTCCACCCTGACATAGCTCCAGCCCTGCCCTGCTCCAGCCTCAGCAAAGCTTTGGGCCAGCGATTTCTGCTTGGCGGCAGCTCCAGGAAGGAAAGGGTGAGGTGGCACTCAGCCGGCCTGGGCCTGGAGCCGGGTGGGGCAGGCGAGCCCGGGAACTGCCTGAATCCGACTCAGTCATGTTCTGCCTGAGCTGAAGGGTTGCTGCAAAGCACTTTCCTGGACATTTGTTCCCTTGGATAAGGACATGGGTGCAGGCCTCAGGCCCACCCCATTACACTTAGTATTCTGGCACCAGTCTGAGAAGTAGCAACTATCCTCTCCACTTTAAGGACAGGGAAACTGAGGTTCCATTGACCAGACAGAACACTAGGGCCCAGAGAGGGGGTTGGTTTGGGCCAGCTGCGATGACCCTTATGAGCAGAGAGCTTCGACTTCCTGTGGCTGGGAGCGAAGCCGCAGGTTCGGATGCCCTTCCCAGGCCTTGCCCTGGTCCCTCTTCTGTAACGTCCTACCCATCCCCTCATCACAGCTTCAGCCCTCTCCTTAGAGAAGCCTTCCCTGATTTCCTGCTCTGAGGCTAGGTCAGGCCCCTGGACCACCTGCTGTCACCTCATGTCCTCGCTGGGCTGTCCCCATCTGCCCAGGTCAGTCTCCACAGCAGACCAGATGGCAGAAACGAAAGTCAGCAGCCATCTAGACTTCTAGGAGCCCTATTGGCTGAGTGGTTAAGTAAGTGCTCAGCTGCTAACTGAAAGGTTGGTTCCGTGGGAGACAGATGTAGTGTAGCAGTCTGCTTCCTTAAAGCTAACAGCCTTAGAAACCCTATGGGGCAGTTCTACTCTGTCCTATAGGGTCACTATGAGTTGAAATCGACTCCATGGCAATGGGTTATCTAGACTTTAGGGAACCCGGCTTTTAATTCTAGCTTTACTCTGATTTGCCACAAGGCTAATGGTCACTTTCCCACCTGGAAAATGGGGACACCCACTCTCAGGGCTGGTGACCATCAGGGAAGAAAAAGATTGTGCAAGATGAACTTTCTACCCTGAGAATCAGGGCCTGGAGGGCAGTGGTGATTCTCTCCCCAAGCACCCCCAACCTTGGGCCCACACCCAGCAGTATCTGTAATTTGGTAAGGCCAAGGAATTTAGAAGAGGGGATGATTTGGGGGAAGATCTGCTTCAACCCCTGAAGAAAGAGGTAACCCCTGAAGAACGCCCCCCCGCCCCAATTTCCACAGCACTTAAAAACAAAAAACACCCAGGCCAGACGGTGCTTGGAAAAGGCACACAAACTGGCCTGGACTCAGTTTTGCGGACACACTGGGTTTAAAGCCATGCCTCTTATAGGCGGTGGGACTGAACATGTCATTTAACCTTTCTGAACCTCAGTTTCATCAGCTATAAATGGAAACCTTAAAAGTCCCAGAGACTTTTGGTTTTTATTTATATTCACTGCTGCCACCCTTAGCCTCAGTTTCTCCACCTGAAAACTGAGGACTTCGATGGTACCGTTTTGCAGGGTCGTTTAGGGGCTCAGGAGATGACGGAGGAGGGCGTATGTGGACACCACAGACAGTACAGAGAGGAGCAGTGACCTGCCTGGACTCACCGGCGGGCATGGCCGCGGTGCGGTGCGGGGGAACCCCCTCCACGGTCGCCCCAGGGCCAGTGAAGGGTCATTTCCTTCCGCACTCAGGCACACCACCACCTCTCCTGTTGGCCCCCCTTAAGTACCGTGGCGCCGGCAGGGGGGAAGTCGGGGCCAGGCCGGATTTCCTCTGTGGACCGGCGGCTCCTAGCGTCACCCGCCCCTCCAGACCCCGCGGGGCCGCGAACTGCACGTGCAGCGGCCTGGGGCCGGGCTCGCTCCTACAGCGCTTCCTTTCCAACCCCTCTCTCTCTCCCTGGCCCTTTCATCCCGCCTCCCCCGCCCCTTCCCAGCCCGGGTTCCCGCGTAAAGAAGATGCTTCAGTCCACCCGCCAGTTCCGGATAAACCGAGTCACGCGGGGGCGCGCCGACGGGCGCTAGGACCCCGCGGCCTCACCGAGGGGGGCGTGGCGGGGCGGGTCGGCGGGAGAGGCATTTAAATTGAAGCCGCGGCTGCCCCCTCGCGGGTCGCGTTCCCTGGGGCAACCGAGCGGCAGTGCGCCTCCTCGGGCCGTGACCTCGGGGTCTGGCGCGGGGTGGGACCGTGGGACAGATTTGCACAAAATGTTCCGGGGCCGCCGGAGAGAGGAGCGGCGGCTGCGCTGAGCCAGGTAGGAGCCGCCCAGCTGGTGAAGCTGGCCAACCCCCTCGGGGAACCGACGCCCGACGCCCCTCTAGCGTACAAGGAGCTGGACTGGGGCCACCCTGGGAAACATCGAGGACACCCCCCCCCCCCCCCACCGCCAACACTTCCCTGCTACTCCCATCGGAGTTGACTCTCCCTCAGCCGCGACAGGTCTCCAAGGCTCCTGTCTCATGGGATCTTTCAGGCAAAGGGGCGAGTTCGCTGTTGTTTGACAGATGGGCAAACAATGGCCAAAAGGCTGAGACTTGCCCAGGAACACACAGCTAGTGAAGGGCAGATCAGGATTTGATTCCAGGTCTCTTACCACCTTCTGACCCAGGCCCAGGCCTGGGGCTTCCCATCCCGCAGCCCCAGACAGCCTGCCATCTCTCAGGAAGGAGGGATTTCCCACTTTTGCCAGGCCTCTGAAGCCAGCCTTCTTCATGGGTGGTAAGATGTGAGGGACCCCCTGCCCCCACTCCAAGCTGCCTGAAATTCCACCATCACAGCCACATTCCTTTGGGTTAAGGTCTAATTCCCCTGTGGGATGCGCATATCTCCAGAATGGGACTTGCCCTTAGTGATTCACGCTTGGTGTGACCGTCCACATCAGCTCTCCCAGAAACTCCGCTCTGCCAGTAAGTTCCATCAGGGCTGAGAGGAGGGAGAGGAAGCATCCCAGAGCCCTGCATTGTGAGAATGTCTGTATGTGTGTGTGTTCTGGTGAGGGGATCCTTGGCAGGGGGTGGTTTGGAGAAAGATCTTGGGCTGGTGTAGTGGAAACATTGAGAGAGAGTGGCCCTTATCGAACCCTGGTGATGCAGTGGCTAAGCGCTAGTCAGCTGATCGTAAGTTCAGCAGTTGGAATCCACCAGCTGCTCCTTGGAAACCCTGTGGGGCAGTTCTACTCTGTCCTGCAGGGTTGCTATGAGTTGGAATCGACTTGACGGTAATGGGTTAAAGGTGTCTTAGGCACTGCTGAGGGGCCCCTTTCCAATAGATGCCAGGGCAGAGTTCCCGTGTGCTGCAGGGCAGCCCCTTCAGGACTCACAGATGCTCACTTTGGGGTAGCATGGGGTGGGGTTTGGCAGGCACAGGAGAGGAAATAAGGGCCCCTTTGGGCGACTTCTGCCTCCGGGCTCAGAACTAAACCCTTTGGTCCATCTTTGTTGTCGCCTCCCACTCATCACTCAGCCCACTGCAGTCAAGTGTCTACCCCCACTTTACCACTCATTCAATATATCTTTAGTGAGTACCTGTGTAATAGGTCCCTGTTCTCATCACTTAAGAAATAAATTATCAGGTAATGATAAAGGCTAAGAAAACAATCAAATATGTGAGGATCTGGGGGAAGAACATTCCAGACAGAGGTTTCAGCAAAGGCAAAGGCCCTGAGGCTGGGATAAACTTGCTGCGTTTGAGGAACAGCAAGAAGGCTGGGCTTTGGTGAGGGCAGGAAAAATGGTCAATGGAGTCAGAGAGGAGATTGGCCACAGACTGAGTGTTATTTTAAGAGAGATGGGAAGCCATGGATGTTTATAAGCATTTAAAGATTCGTGATCTGATATATGATTTTTTATGATTTTAAAATATCACTGGCTGCTATGTATAGAACAGATTGTAAGGGTCAGGGTGGAAGCAGGGGAACAAACTGAGGAGGCTGGTGCCGTGATGGAGGCCCAGGATTGTGGTATTGCCTCAGCCTGCAGCAGTGATGGAGGAGGGAGCAGGCAGATTCTGGGGGCTGTTTTACAGGGAGAGCAGACAGATTTCTGCTGATGGGGAGATGCGATGTGGTAGGGAGGTGAAGGGAGAGTCAAGGAGAATAACCGCTCTTGCCAGTGTCGCCATATCACCAAGACTCCTATCCCTGCCTGCCCTGTGTTGTGAGATGGGTCCCAGAGGAGAGTGAGCACCCCTGCCCTAGAGGCAATTCCCGTAGGGGGAGGGTGCTGTGCTCACTGGACGCTCCGGGGCTGCCGGAGCCTGGAGGAGGTGCCATATGTAGCCCAGACTTGGAGAACCAGGGAAGGCTTCTTAGAGGAAGCTGAGACCCGAAGGGTGAGGAGAGGAGAGAACGTGAAGGTTTGGGGCAGTGGAAAGGTACTCAGAGAACTGAAGGAAGTACAAGGCGTCCAGAACCCAGAGTGGGAGAGAGGGCCATGAGAAACGAGGCTGGAGAGGGCTGCTGGCCGGGCAGGGCATGCTTCCAAGGGCCTCACAGACCCTGCAGAGGGATTTTCACTCAATTCTGAGGCTACTAGCTTTCAAACAGGTTGTGTTGTTAAGCTTTTTAAACAGCAGAACAAAAATCTCATGAGAAAGCCCAACCTGTAAAGCATGTGAGCATAGAGCTGCAGTGAGGGCCTGAGGGGAGCTCAAGGAACAAGGTTTAAAGGACACCACGGTGGCCCTTGGTGTTTGAGCAAGAAAGAGCCTCGGAACAGCCATCTTCATTTAAAATTCGTCCTCAAGGAATTTGCCTGACAGTCAAAGACACAGCCCCCAGAGGCACTGTAAATGCTTCTTCAAAAGCATCCTTCACATTCTCTCAGAAAAAAAGGATATCTTGCTTGGCTCTACAGAATCAAAATTCAACACTCATTTACCGAGCACCTGCTGTGGGACACCGTATCCTGTAGAGGTTTAGACCAGAGACCCAGGAGCCAGACCGCCTGGGTCTGCTACTTGCTAGCTGTGTGACCTTGGGTATGTTACTTAATCTCTCTGAGCCTTGGTTTCCCCATCTGTAAAATGGGAATGAAAGTAACACAACCAAGTTGTTGAGTTATTGTGAGGATTAAGTGTAAAGTGTCAAGAAGAGTGCCTGGTGCCTAATATAGGCTGTTTGAGTATGGGGTGCTTTCGTAGAATATATCTCATTTGAGCCTGAACAAAACTTGGTGAGATTGACTTTAACCTCAGACGGGAAAACTCAGGCTCAGAGAAGTGACGTGACTTGGTCACAGAACAGGTCAGTAGAGGAGGCAGAAGAGGTAGTCAGGTATGGGTGACTCTGAGTCCAGTGGTCTTGGAGGGCTTGATGTGTCACTCCTTGTTAACAGTCTCTGTGCATATTATAGTCACTTCTGTGAATTTCCTGTTGTCCCCTGTTCCCAGCACAGAGCCAGGCATGAGGAGGCAGTCAGTAGAGGTCTGGATGGATGAATGAATGAACAAATGAAGTGAATGGATTGATCTGTGCATCCCTAGCACTTGGCCCAGGTCTTCAGGCGAGGGACTGAGTAGCACCCAGCAGCACTGGGATTTGACCCTGCTGAGAGCCTCTGTGATTCCCTCCTCCCTTCCTCCCTCCACCCACTACCCCTGGCAGGCCCAGCAGGCCTGTGCCTTCCTGCTTCAGTGAAAGTGCAGGGCCTGGCAGCCAGTTGCTGGGGAAATCCACAGCAACAGTGCTGGGGCTTGGGCAGGTCTCCTGGCGGGGCTTCCTGTCAAGGCCCCCAGCCTAGCCCTCAAACAATAGCAAAGGCCTGAGAGTCAGAGAATCAAAAGACAAGGAGCAAAATAAAAGTCCCCTGGGGGAGAGTGAGGAATTCTGTTTGAGGCCGCAGGAGGTAGGATGGGGGACCTACTTGCAGCCTGGGTGGAAATGGAGTCAGAGGCCCAGCTCCCCACCCCATCCCATCCCCAGCCCTGAGCTTGGCCCAGGGAAGCCCTCAGGGTCTCTCTGCCTCCTGCTCACCCCCTCCAGGCTGTCTCCCACCAGAGGAGTTCTCGCAAACACCCAAATCTGACCAGGTCACTCACTGCTTAAAACTCTTGCTGCCCCAGGGTAATGTCCCAGCTCCTTGGCCTGGTGTTCTGGGCCCTTTGTGATTGGCTGCAACTCCATTTCCCACCCCCTTCTCCTCCTAACCACAGACACCTGTATTCCATCTGCTTGGAATGGTATGGCCTGGGGTTCCCCAAAGGCAGGCACAGTCTGGGTGGGAGCAGTCGGGGCTGGCAGTGGGAGGGAGCCACTAGCCTTATGGTGTTGCCCTTCCCTCTCCACCCTGTGCAGAGTCATGAGCTGCCAGATCCTGCTGCTCCTGGCCATGATGACCCTGAGCCTGGCTATCTCCCAACACCGTGAGAAGATGCCCTGTAGGATGGTAAGAAGCCCTGCCCAAGCAGGCTCAGACCTCTCTCCTGCCCGACCTAGATGTCCTACAGCCCCAGAGTCCTTGCTTCAGCCCTAGCCACAAAAAGTTAGAGGAGTCAAAAGAAGAAAGGGAAAGTACCTTGAATTTAATGAGCACCTAATAGAAGGTTTAAATATTTACTCAATAACCCTGCCAGGTAAGTACCAATATTCCCATTTTACAAAGGAAGAAACTAAGGCTTGGAGAGGTTAGGTGACTTGAACAAGGTCATTCCTCTAGAAATAGTGGGGCCAATACTGGACTTTATTTACCCAACCTACCCCCAAAGGGCACTGGGCCCAGCTGGGCAATGCAGAATGTGTATATGTGTGGGGAATTTGGGATGGAACAGCTGAGAGAGCCTCCTCTGTACTGGGTCCCTCCTGGGGACAAACCCTTTCCCCAACTGGGCTCCTTGACTTGGTTCTACCTGTTGCTTCTCAGCCTCTCATTTATTCCTGCCCAGGTCAAATGCTGCCTCCTCCAGGAAGCCTTCCCTGACCCCCCCCAGGCTGACCTGGTTCTGGTTGCTCTCTCTTCTGGGGTCACACAGCTTCCTGGTTTCCCTCTGCTTAATCATCTAGTGCTGCTATAACAGAAATACCACAAGTGGATGGCTTTAACAAACAGAAGTTTATTCTCTCACAGTCTAGTAGGCTAGAAGTCCAAATTCAGGGCGCCAACTCCAGGGGAAGCTTTCTGTCTTTGTCCGCTCTGGAGGAAGGTCCTTGTCATCAATCTTCCCCTAGACTAGGAGCTTCTCTGTGCAGGGACTTCAGGTCCAAAGGACGCGCTCTGCTTCTTGCTATACTTTCTTGGTGATAGGAGGTCCCCGTGTCCCTCTGCTTGCTTTTTTCTTTTATATCTCAAAAGAGATTGGCTGAAGAGACACAGTCTAATCTTGTAGATTGAGTCCTGTCTCATCAACATAACTGCCACTAATCCCACCTCATTAACATCATAGAGGTAGGATTTACAACACATAGGAAAATCAGATCAGATGACAAAATGGTAGACAGTCACACAATAATGGGAATCATGGCCTAGCCAAGTTGACAGATAATTTGGGGGGATACAATTCAAGCCATGTTACCCTCCATCTCAGTTCTGAGCATACTGAGCACATGGGGTGGTTGGTGAACACATTGAAGTCTGCTTCATCTGGCAGACTGAAAACTTCTTGAGGCAAGGATCAGGTTTGATTCAATTTTGTTCTTTCTCCTGCCCTAAGCTAGGGAGATAAGCCCCCAGAGCCAGTGACACTGCAGGGTACAGGGAGAAGGGGCTGCATCAGTCTACCTGTGAGGTCGGGCAGCCACTGAGGTGAGGCTGGAGCCCAGGCTGGGGAAATGTACAGGCCCTCAGCAGCCCTGTGGGGACCTGACTCAAAGCCCACGTGCCAGCATGGGCAGCTGCTTCCGGAGGCTGGAAGTGCTGGCAGTCATCTGCCAGTAGCCCATCCCTGGGCTTTGTAATGTCCTGCCATTGCCACCATACTTCTTGCTCCTCAGAGTCCCTCTGAGATTCCCAGAATCCAGAATAACAGGCAGAGAGGGCCTCAGACATCTCTAGATGCAACCCCACATTCTACCATGAGGAGTCTGAGGCTCAGAGAGGCAAAGGACCTTGGCTACCCAGTCAGGCAGTGGAGAAATGGGGTGTGCTTTGTATTCTGGACAAATGGAAGATCAATACACATGGAAGTTACTGTGATTTTCAGAACAGTACAAGAAACTGTCACTTGCTGAGGGCCTGCAAGGTGCCTACACTGTGCTAGGAGCTTTCTCACATTTTATCCTCCCCAGAACTCCTCTTTTCAGCTGAGGAAACTGAGGCTGAGAGAAGAGATGTGACCCACCAGGGCCATGCAGACGGAAAGTGTCAGAGCCAGGATTTGAAAGAGCCAGTCTGCCAAAACTCGGGCTGTCCATGGCCCCACTGCCCTCCCTACCCCTTTCCCTTCTATGTGCAGGTGGCAAAATGGAGTGTTTGGAGGAGGGGGCAAGTCCTTCTCCCTCCTAAAAGGAAAAGCCAGTCAGTGGCTTCCTGGCATCCCAGAGTCAGTGGGCGGTAGGTTGTCAGATGGAAGCTCTGAACTCAGGCCGAGGACTGCCCCCAAGACCCCTCTCCACAGTCAGTCAGCTCTGGGCCTTGGAGCTCAGGAAGGGTGGCGGCAATGGAAATGGAATTCTGAGATCTGCCTTAGCCTCAAGCTCCTTCCTGTACTAGATAGCTGGGAAACCCCGTGCAGCACCTCCTCGGCCTTGAAAGCAGGGTCCTGAGCACCTGGACAGAAAGCAAGTCTTATAGGCTCTGGATTTGGCCAGCTTTGCGTTCTAGCTCAACTCTCAGGGGCTAGCGCCTCAAAGAGCCTTTGAGTATCCAGAGATAATTTGGGGGTGTGGATTTGAATGTGGGGTGACTTGTGGAGCATGGCGCAGTTCTCCCCTGACACATACACACACACACACACACACACACACACACACACACACACACACACACACACACACACACACACACACACACACAGAGACACACACACAGAGTAAATGACCAGTAAGTGGTGGCTGGTGTTATTTGCTGTGCAGAGGAAGGAACCTACTGGCCAGAACTCGGCTTGCACCGATAGGAAAAGGAACTCACCAATGGTGGGTTTGAGCTCCTGTCTCTCTGATCTTGGGCAGTCTGCCCCCTGAGCCTCAGTTTCCTCAGGTAGGGTAAATAATGCCCAGGATTAAATGAGGTAAAGAGTCTATGCACTCAGCCCAAGCCTGACATGGAGCTGGTATTCCACAATAATAGCTGTCATTTTGTTCACTTTTTTGTTTCTTCTCGAAGCCAGGATAGTCCAGGGGGCTGAGAGTAGGACTGATGAGACTATGCCTGCTGGCCCCAGAAGACAGAGGGGTTGTGAGGGAGGAGGGGGCTAGGAGCCAGGCACGATAGGCAAGGTAGCCGGGGTAGGTTTCCAGTTTGCATGAGGCCCAACTGCAGGGACATCCCTGGGTCTCATGAAGTTTCTATGAAGCCATGTTCCCTGGAGGTGGTAGGGCCAGTCCTTGTGCTACATGGAGTAGGAAGAGCCACACAGGTGCCTGAGGGTGGGCAGTTCCTGTCCTCACCCTACTCACCTTGGGGCTCTTGGAAAGAATCAAGGGCTGGGGCTAGGCAGGGAGTACTGAGGCTGTGTTCCTGCCCTGCTGGCTCAGCCACTGACTCACTGTACCCTTGGGCAAGTCCCTGCCATCTTCAGACCTCAGTGTTCCCATCTGGGAAGTGGGAGGGCTAGACTCTTTTTGCTTTAACAGTCTTTTGACTCCGGCCTGAATACGTGCATCATCCCATTTCTTTCATCTCAGAGAGGAGATTGATTTATTGCTTCCTCAAACCTTCACATCTGTGACTCTTCCATTCATTAAAAAAAAAAAAAAATTATTGAGCACATCTGATGTACCATGTCCAAGACATTGCATAAATCAAACCAGTACTTGTTTGCTCTGAGCCCACTGTCTAGCAGGCCCACACATAAACAGTCACAATTCAGGGGAACAAAGCTATGACAGAGGAAGCACAGGGCCTGAGAGAGCTCAGAGGAGGCCCTGACCTGCCTGGCAATCAGGGAAGGTTCCCTGGTGGAGGAGGGCCCAATGGAGGCAGGGAGGCCAGGGACAGGAGAGGGCCTGAGCTGGGTGGCTGCAGGGATCAGACCCTTTCCTGGGAAAGGCTGAGTTTCCTGGGGACCTGGAAGAGACAAGAGGAAGACCTCCATTTGCACTTAAAGAATTCTGGCCCTACTAGGCACTTGTAGTAGAGGGACAAGCATGGGGACTTTGGTTATTAAAAGACCCAGGTTCAAATCCTAGCTCTGCTCCTCACCAGCTAGGCAATCTTGGCACCTCCCTTCCCCTCTCTGAACCCTAGTGTCTATAAATAAAGGGGAATCGCATCTAAAGGGCAACCTGTTGTGAGGATCCAATGAGACCATGGGCCTGAAAGTGCTAAATAGAATGTAAAATGCTGAGTGGGTGCTGGAGAAGAATGATTTACTTTCTGGATAAGAAACTAAAGTGCTAAAGTGACTCAGGAGTCCCTGGGTGGTGCAAACAATTAACACACTTGGCTGTTAACCAAAGGATTGGAGGTTCAAGTCCACACGGAGGTGCCTCAGAAGAAAGGCCTGATGGTCTGCTTCTGAAAAATCAGCCATTGAAAACACTATGGAGCACAGTTCTACTCTGACACACATGGGGTTGCCATGAGTCAGAATTAACTCAATGTCAGCTGGTTTAATGTGACTCGGTGGAGGTCACACAGCAAAATCACGGTCTTGTCACCAAGGAATGTAGGTCGGGGCTCTGGCTATTCTTTCCTCTGTGCCATCCTGCTGCTTCTACCTCCAGGGGCTGATGCTGGACTGGGCCATGGGGAGCGAGACCACTGATGGGAGTGAGGGTGGGTAGCAGCAACAGAAAGGAGGTCACATCTGGGGAGTGTCAGCGAGGAAGGCAGCCAGGAGCCCTGCCCCATGGAATGAGGGCTTGAACAAGACCTGAGGGTGGAAGGTCTAAATCAAACCTGATGACAGGGCTGAACACTGCATTTTTCCCTTTTGGAAACATTTCCCCCCTACTTCCCAAAATGGTTTCCAGCCTAACACCGGCTGGGTACATTTAACTGTCTGGGCCCGTAGAAGGAACCCAGGGTATGGAGTCAGGAGGCCTGGGTCCCAGCATGGCCCTGCTGCTCACTGGCTCTGGGTCATTCTGGGTGATCCATGGCTTCTCTCTGAAACTTGGTTTCCTGTAAAATGGGATAATAATCACTACAGGGTTTTTTGTTAATTTGTCCTTGCGTCTATCATCTCTCTGTCTGTCTACCCATCAAACCTTCACTGAATTCCTACTTTATGCCCAGCAGTATGCTGGGTGCCAGACAGGGGCAGGGAGCCAGATGGGGGATCCCCAGACGTGGGGTGATTAGTCTGGGGTAGAAGGAAGTGGAGCATTCTGGGAGTCCAGAGGAGAAGCCTAACCAAATCTGGGGTGGGGAAAGGGGCCAAGTAAGCCTTCCTGGAGAGGTGTGTCTGGTGCCAGCCCCTACTGCATCCACTGAAGTCAACTACACTCCCCCCCCCCCACCTTTTTCCTTCCCAGGTGGACAAGGAAGTCTTGTGCCAGGGCCTTGGCCTGCCCCAGGTCCCCTCAATGCTCCCGTCGGACATTGAGGTGCTCGATCTGTCTGGAAACCAGCTGCGGAGCATCCTGGCCTCACCCCTGGGCTACTACACAGCCCTTCGCCACCTGGACCTGAGCACCAACGAGATCAGCTTCCTGCAGCCAGATGTCTTTCAGGTCCTGCCCCACCTGCAGCACCTAAACCTGGCCCACAACCGCCTTGCAGTGGGCACTGGGCTGGGCCTCTTGCCTCACATGACCTCCTTGGACCTGTCTGGAAACAGCCTGTACAGTGGCCTGGTGGAGCGGCTGCTGGGGGAGGCGCCTGCCCTGCGCACTCTTTCGCTGGCAGAGAACAGCCTGACGCGTCTCGCCCGCCGTACCTTCTGGGGCATGCCTGCGCTCGAGCGGCTGGACCTACATAGCAACGTACTGATGGACATCGAGGAGGGTGCATTTGAGGCCCTGCCCCGCCTGGCCCACCTCAATCTCTCCAGGAATTCCCTTACCTGCATCTCTGACTTTAGCCTCCAGCAGCTGCGGGTGCTTGACCTGAGCTGCAATAGCATCGAGGCCTTCCAGACAGCCCCAGAACCTCAGGCCGAGTACCAGCTCACCTGGCTCGACCTGCGGGAGAATAAACTGCTCCATTTCCCTGACCTGGCTGCACTCCCCAGACTCACCTACCTGAACGTGTCCAACAACCTCATCAGGCTCCCTGTGGGGCCGTCCCGGGACAGCAGGGGTGTGCACGCGACCTCTGAGGGCTGGTCACCTCTGCCCCTTTTGAACCCCAGCTGGAACACTAGCACGCACCCCCTTTCCCAACTCCTGAACCTAGATTTGAGCTACAATGAGATTGAGCTGGTCCCCGAGGGCTTTCTTGAGCCCCTGACCTCCTTGCGCTTCCTGAACCTCAGTCGAAACTGCTTGCGAGCCTTTGAGGCCCGGCGTGTGGGCTCCCTGCCCTGCCTGGTGCTCCTGGACTTAAGCCACAATGCACTAGAGGCACTGGAGCTGGGTACCAGAGCCCTGGGGGCCCTGCGGACGCTGCTTCTGCAGGGCAATGCCCTGCGGGACCTGCCCCCATACACCTTTGCCCACCTGGCCAGCCTGCAGAGACTCAACCTGCAGGGAAACCAGGTCAACCCCTGTGGGGGGCCAGGGGAGCCTGCACCCTCAGGCTGTGTAGCCTTCTCTGGCATGTCCTCCCTCCGCATCCTGAATCTGGTGGATAATGAGATAGAGAAGCTCAGGGCAGGTGCCTTCCTCCACACGCCACTTACTGAGCTGCACCTTTCTGCCAACCCTGGGCTGGATGTGGCCACGGGGGCCCTGGCAGGACTGGAGGCCTCCTTGGAGGTCCTGGAGCTGCAGGGCAATGGGCTGACCATCCTGCAGGTGGACCTACCCTGCTTCAGCTGCCTCAAGCAGCTCAATCTTGCCGAGAACCGCCTCAGCCGCCTGCCTGCCTGGACCCAAGCCGTGTCACTGGAAGTGCTGGACCTGAGGAACAACAGCTTCAGCCTCCTGCCAGGCAGTGCCATGGGGGGCCTGGAGACCAGCCTCCGGCGCCTCTACCTGCAGGGGAATCCACTTAGCTGCTGCGGCAATGGCTGGCTGGCAGCCCAGCTGCACCAGGGCCGCGTAGATGTGGATGCCACCCAGGACCTGATCTGCCGCTTTGGCTCCCAGGAGGAGGTGTCCCTGAGCCATGTGCGTCCTGAGGACTGTGAGAAGGGGGGACTCAAGAATGTCAACCTCATCATCATCCTCACCTTCACACTGGTCTCTGCCGTCCTCCTCACCACACTGGCCACCTGTTGCTGCTTCCGTCGGCAGAAGTTTAACCAACAGTACAAAGCCTAGAGAAGCCAGGGGACTGTAGAACAGCCCAGCCGGGAGGCCCTTCTGGATCAGTGGGCAAGCCGGAGGCACATAGAAGGACTGACCCAAGGTCACACAGCAAGCAAGGGACAAGAACCCTGGTCTCCAAATCCCAGCCCAGGGCTCCTTTCCCTGCATCCTGCTGCATCTGGAGGTGGCCCGCTTCCCAGTTCGCAAACGTGGTCCAGCTGTGGAAGCCAGAAGTTGGGCAGTCTCGGAAATGCAGAGAATAATATTTGCCCATATGATCACCAAATCTTTGCCAAGCATCTTTTTTGTGCTCTGGGCACTGAGGACGTGGGCGAATGAGACACAGTCCCTGCCCTCAAGCATCTCCCAGTCTGGTGGGGGAGGTTGTCACAGAGCTGGGCAATGACCTCACAGTGAGATCAGGGCTATAAGGTGTGGAAACCCAGGGCTGTGGGGCCCTGGGGAGAAGCAGCTCCAAAGTTCTACAGCTCCAGCTGGTCTGACATGGAGAGCCCTGCCCTGGCTGTGCCAGGGCCACGGAGGGGCAAAACCAAGAGCATTTATCTGAGACATTTCCAAGCAGACTATTTGTCGCATCTTCTGATAATGACTTTCAGCCTCTCTGGAAAATGAAGAGCTTGTGGCCGGAAGAGAGAACTGGAGTCACATGAGTACATGTTGGATCCAGTGCCATTGGACAGGCTGTGCAGCTCCATCAGGGTCTGGTTAAGAGGCTGTCACCCTGGGCTCCAGCCCAGTGCTGGACTATTCTATTTCCGGCTCTGGACAGGCTCTCTGTCTACCTGGCACTCTCATGTTGCACACACCGACCCCCTCCACCCCCTGCCCATGCCCCGCGCTGCATCACATAACCCTGGCTGCCCTCTGAGGTTGGTATTTTATCCCATTTTACAAAAGAGAAAACCAAGGCTCCAAAAGTCTCCATGCAGGAACCCACAGCTAAGAAATGCCATAGCTGATATTCAAACCCACATCCTTCTGACTCCAGAGCCCGTTCTTCCCCACTGCACACATAGACAGGGGCTGCAGGCTGTGGGGTGGACAGGAAGTGGGCCCCACATCACACGAGCAGGGCCTGGGAGCATCCTGTGCTGCTCATACCCACCTGCTCCTCTCCCGTCTCCCAGGCAGTCAGAGAGAAGACAGGCAGCTGCAGCCCGTCTCCTCTTCTCTGCCTCAGTTTCCCTCCTTTGCTTCTTTGCACCCTGGTCTGGGTTCTCCTTTTTCTCTTCTTGCTCTCATATTGTTCCCTCTTCCTCCATTGATCATAGCCTGGAATTTGAGACCACTGAGTTCAATCTCCTCGACGCAGATAGGGAAATTGAGGCTTAAGAAGAGAATAGGACTTGCTCAGAGCTGCCCTGCAAGTCAGGGGCAGCGCTTGTGAAAAGTGGGTTCAGAATTGGTTGGTGGGTGGATTGGCGGGGGGTGGATCTGAGTGGCTTCCTTCTCCCTCACTTACCACATCACGAGGTAATTGTTGCTGTTATTGTTAGGTGCCATGGAGTCAGCTCTGACTCATAGTGACCCTACATATAACAAAATGAAATGTTGCCCAGTCCTGTGTTACCTTCACAATCGTTGCTAAGTTTATGCCCATTGTTGCAGCCACTGTATCAGTCCGTTTCATTGAGGTCTTCCTCTTTTTCACTGACCTGCTTCTTCACCAAGCACGATGTCCAGTGATTGATCTCTCCTGATGATGTGTGTCCAAAGTAAGTGAGACAAGCTTACCATCCTTGCTTCTAAGGGACATTCTAGCTATACTCCATCCAAGACAGATTGGTTTGTTCTTCTGGCAGTCTGTGGTATATTCAATATTCTTTGCCAACACCACAATTCACGATATGTCTTTGGCCTTCCTTTTTCATTGTCCAGCTTTTGCATGCATATGTTGTTGTAAGGTGCCATGGAGTCGATTCTGACTCATAGTGACCCCATGTGGCAGAGTAGAACTGCACCATAGAGTTTTCTTGGCTGTAATCTTTAGGGTCGCTGTGAGTGAGGATCGACTCGACGGCAATGGGCTTGGGTTTTGGTTTAATCTTTACAGAAGCAGATCACCAGGTCTTTCTTCCAGAGAGTTGCGGGGTGGGTTCAAACTGCCAAACCTGGCAGTTGAGCGCTTAACCATTTGCACCATCCGGGCTCCTGCCTGCATGTGAGGCAATTGAAAAGGCCATTGCTTGGGTCAGGCACAGTTAAGTCATCAAATGACACCTTTGCTGTTTAACACTTTAAAGAGGTCTGTTGCCACAGATTTTCCCCGTACAATACGTCGTTTGATTTCTTGACTGCTGTTTCAATTTCTTTGCTATTTATCATGCTGTTGTTTATTGGTCCAGTAGTAAGGATTTTCATTTTCTTTATGTTCAGATGTAATCCATACTGAAGGCTGTAGTAATGCTGGCTCCAAATTCTCTGTCCTCATCATACAGGGATATTTTTTTCCCTCAAAAAATGGGTAGAAAGATCCACCCAGATAACCCCCTGTCCCTCATACCCAGGGAATCCCAGCCCTGGTTGGGATCAGGACCACAGGTTCTCACTCACACAAATACTCTCGCACAGGCCTAGAGAAGAAGGTGCCAGCCCCTTCACGCCTCATCTCTGAAAACACTACACAATGCTGCTCTCACCTCCCGGGAGCCAGGCCACAGCCTGGGCCTCGGGACCAGCTGTTTGTATAACCCAGTGAATGTATTAAAAAATAATTCTGGAGAAACACCGTGGCCTGCCAGCCTCATCCTTGCTGTGGTTAATCGGCACCATTGCATGCACTTGAGCCTTGCCCTCTCCACCTTCCTTACCATCTGAGTCTTCGTGGGGGAGGCTGACTGAGGACTATTAGGTGGCGGATGAGGCTCTGGGTCATCACCACCCTGGACCTTGTGACCTCAGCCACCATCAGGTCCCCTGCCACAAACCTCTGTCCCCTCACACTCTACAGACAATCTGGCCCCTGACTCCCACCACTGAGAAAATGGTGGCCTCAGGCAGAAATGCATCCACTTCCCTCCTTCTGCAGCTTCACATCCCTCTCCCTTCCCCTGTGCCTCTCTCAGGGGTAGTGCTGTTCCCCCTCCCTTGGGGTCTTCACTTCTCCCTGTCTCTCTCCTCTATCTTCAGCCTCTCCCTCTCGGTTCACTTCTTCCTCTCAGACTTCAGTTGTGCGCAAGTCTTGTCCATCTTAAAAATAGTGAAAAGACCCTTAAACTGCCTTCCCCGTCCTTCTACTCTTCATAGGCAAACTTCTTGGTAAAGTTGTTTCCCATCTCCCCTCCAGGCTGCCTTCACCACCTCCCGCACCCCGCACTGTCCTTGCTGAGGTCTCTGAGGGTGTCCTTGTGGCCAAACTCAGCACACTTTTCAGATGACACCTCCGTGAACCCCTTGGCAGCCGGGACCCTTTACTCAAGCTCTCCTCTCAACACAGTCTCCCTGGTGTCTGCGACTTCACACATGCGGTTTTTTTCCTTCCTCTTGGGTTACTCCTTTTCAGGTTCCTTTATGTGCTCAGCTTCCTGGGGCCATCTCTAAATGATGCTCACCAGGACCCCATCATAGGCCCTCTTTTCTTTGCACTCAACACACTGTCCTCTGGGAATGCTGTCACCGTCATTACAGTAACCATCCCGCTGCTCTGATGACCCCCACATCTCTGACTCGAGCCCCGCCCCCTCCTGAGCTTCCAACTCTGTTAGCTAGAGGTCTTGCCAACCACAGGGCTACAGGTCTCACAGGAGCTGGAGAACTTAGAGTGAGCAGGCAGGCTGCACATCAAGGTTGAACTTGGAAGAAGAGCCCAGGAGGGGCCAGAAGAAAAGCATTCTTGGTTCCTGGATGGGAATTGGAGGGTGAGGCTGTAGGGCGTGGGGAGGGGACAGGAGCCATGTCACCTGGGGTGGGTGTGGGGGTAAAGAAGTGTGCACTGCGGGGCAGGAGAGGGTCTCTGAGGCAGACTCTGGAGGGCAGGGTATAGTCCCCGCCCCGACCCTCCTACACCCGTTTTGCAGCCCCACCTGCCTGTGCTCTAGTGGCCCTACTCCCCCTTGACAGCTGCCCGGCACCCTGCCACTGCAAACCTTGCAGTTGCTCACGTCTCTTCCCCAACCTGCCTCTCCCCGCAAGTTCCAGTTCGGTGATGTACCTCCTCCAGCAGTCCGGACTCCATCTCCCCATCAGGCCCAGTGACCACTTGTGCCCAAACACTGGCAGCTGTGCCCCCTGGAGATTTCTCCAATCCAGCTTTCTGGTCTGTGACCTCTCACCCTCTAGTTCCTGCTCGCAGTTCCTTCTTTTTGCAGGGTAGGGTAGTAGGAAGGTACGTGGCTCAAAGCCCTGGCACCCAGTCGGTGCTCAGTGGAGACCTAAGAGGAAGGCAGTAAATGGGCTGAGCTCAACCCAGGGGTCTGCAGACCTGGAATCCAGCTGAGAGTCAACCAGGCCCCTGACCTCTTTTCCTGGCAAACAGGGGAGTTTGCTCACCTGGCCAAGACCCCCAGTGAGGCAGAAATTCCTGTTTTCAGCCAAACATGGACACAGCTGCCAACTAGGTCATCAGAGCATCCGGTTTCATGAGCTCTCAGCAAGTTCCAGGGAGAGGGTAGGCCCTGGTCCTCCCCCATGTCACAGGGAGCCTGAGGTGCCGGGACACTTGGCTCATTCAATTCGTGAGCTGTTATGGTGCTCCACCAGGCACAGGGCCCAGCAGGAGCCAGGCAGGCAGGCCGTGTCAGAGGGGGACAGGCAGCGTGTGACCCACCAGCTGCACCACCCCTCAGCCCTCCCTGTGCCGACCAGGTCCCCGGGATCTGCTGTCTGCTTTCTGTGCCCCTGTCTTTTACCAGGCTGACAAGGCCTTGCTAGGCTGGGTCCCTGCCACCCTCCAGCTCCCCTTGTTCTTCCTGTCCCCTACACAGTGCTCAGAGCTGACAATTATTGAATGCTGTGTGGGCTCTGCGCAGAGCACTTGACATATATTATTGTATTTAACTCTAACAGCCTGTTGAAGGGATTTCTGTTACCATCTGCATTTTAGAGAAACTGAGGCCCCTAACAATAAAGTGCCAGAGCTGAGACTTGAACTCAGGTTTGTCCCACTCCAGAGACAACCATTTGGCTGCACTGCCTCCCATATTGAATTGCCTTCTGACACCCCCAAACACCAGGCTCTCTCCTGCTTCCTCTACCAGAAATGTCACACTCACCCTCCCACCCACTCCAACCCACCTACCAAACTCCTCTTTCTATAGTCCATGCCTGTATCACCTCCTCCAGGGAGGCAGCCTTGGTTTCCCTCGCATAGCTACCCACAGCCCTGGGGCTGCCCTCTGCCACAGTATTGGGTTGTCCTTCTGGTCCGACACCAGGCCAGGAGTTCCTGGAAGGACAGCCTAACCCTGAGTCCTCTCTGCGTCCCAGGGCCTATGAGCCAACACTGCAGGGAGCCCAGAAAGGCTTCCTGAATTAATGGCCCCTGTCGTCTAGGATGTACAGGCTTGTGGGGATGAAGGCAAGCCATTAGACAGAGAATTGGGTGATAAGATTTCTCAGAGAGGCAGAGGGGTATGAGAGTGGGGTGGGGTGCAGGGCGCGGGTGCCTAGGGACAGTAGTGACCAGTGGTGAAGCAAGAAAGAATCCTCTCTCAACACCCCTCCCCCCATTTCCTTCCAGTTTCCCACTAGGACCCTGTCTTAGCTTCTTATCTTTCTTTTCCCAGCCTCTGTCTTTTCCTCTCCCTTCCTTGGTCACTCACCCCCCTTTGGTCCCCATCTCACTGGAAACAGTTGGGGTTGCGTTGACTGCAGGGTGGGAAGGGTGGAGGGGAGGGTGGAGGGGAGGAGTCATACCCAGCTGTTTATAGGAACTGGAGAGGCTCCATCCGTTACTCTGTTTGGAGCTGGAGACCAAGCATAATAAATATCTTGGCTCCTTCCCAGCTGTTCTTTCCCTGAACTTGGCCATCAGAACTTCAAATCTCTCTGGCCTGCTGGTTCTCAGGACCCAGCTCCCACCCCACCCCACCCTGCCCCCACCTCCCACTAAGCTGCCCTGGAGAAAGCCCTGCCTCCCGGGCCAGAAACGCAGGGCTGGGTCTAGGCTCTGCTACTGCTTTGCTGTGGGAGCAAGGGCAAGTTTCGCCACTTGTCTGTGCCTCCATTTCCCCATCCATAAAATGGGGTTAGCATCACTGCCCCCAAACTCACAGGGCTACTCATTCATTAGGCCAGAGTGGCTTGAGCATTCACTCTGTGCTGGGCCCTGTGAACAGTTGGACAAAAGCTCTGTCCATTGGGTGAAGAGAGAGGCCACACCACGGCACAAGCCAGGAAGTGGTCAGCGCACAAGGGAGGTCCAGATTTCGTGCTCGGGGAGTTTGTTTGCAGCAGGGAGAGGCCCTTCCAGCTGCAGCAATGAGAGGAGACTTCGAGGACATCTGGGCTGGCCCTGCAAGGAAGGGTAGGATTTCAACATGTGGAGACGGGGAGAAACTCTTCCAGGCAGAGCAAACAGCAGGAGCCAAGGCCTGGCCTGGCCGTGGGAAGATCCCAGGCGTGGGTTGGGAGACAGAGAGTCTGGCAATGCCCAATCCGTGCCCCATCACTTTCAACTTTGTGCCCCCTAATCCTTCAGCCTGCCTTCCTCTCTGAACTTCCAGCCTCCTGGAATCTTCCCTCCCTCCCTGGAGAACTTTCAGCTTACCTGGCTCTCCCAAGTTGTGGATGCACTCCCAGAATTCTGCAGTCATGCACCCCTCACCTCCCCCCAGAAAGCCACCCTAGAAAGTAGGAGACGCAGATCAAGGGAAAAATCATTGGCCAACAGCACATGTTTCTGGGATGAATTAAAGGAATACGTGAATAAAGGAATGAATAAAAGAGTGAGTCAATGAAAAAGAATAAGTGAGTGAGTTCATCCCTCGATTCAACTATTTATTAAGTCCCTGCTACATACCATACCGGGTGCTGTATGCATAAGTTCCTTCCTCTCATGCTGCTTACCGCTTACTGGGGGAAATAGGCATTAAACACACATGCAAGCAAAGACATAATGACAATTATGATAAGTGCTAAGAGGGAATAATGGAGGCATAACTGAGATGGGGTGGAACTTAGAGAAGTCATCTCCGAGACGAGTCCTGAGAGCTGAGACTAGAGGACCACTTAAGCTGAGAGAGTGAGTGAACTGGTATTTCTTGTAGCTTCTTCCCCTCACTCCCATGGATTTGCCAAAATGCCTGGGGAGAGTAGGCTGTACTCTGAACACTGAGGTCCATCTTCATGCACTGAAATCAGTCCATACTGGGGTCCTCCCAGACCTCCTTCCCTCTCAGCACCTTAGCTGCCCCATTCTCACGATCATAGAGAAATGTATAAACCAGTAACCAAACCAGTTACCATAGGTCAGTTCTGACTCATGTCGCCTCCATAGGGCTTTTAATGACTGATTTTTTGGAAGTAGATTGCCAGGCCTTTCTTCTGAGGCACCTCTGTGTAGATGCACGCTAACCGAAAAATAGAGAAGGCCCCATGTAGGGTGGTGGGAGGGATGGCCAGGGAGTAGGGGTCCCAGTAGTCAAGTATTGTGGGGTAGGGGTGTGACTGAGCTGCAGGGTAAGAGAGGTGAATTCCAAAAGCCCCCCAGGTTTTTATATTTTTTTTAGCGATAGATGGGCTTGGCTCTCTCTTCCCCTCTTCCAAACAACCAAGTTAACTTGCACCACTGCTCACCTTTCACCACAGGTAACCTAAAATGACATTCACCTATCTAACTTTATGTCTTCTCCATTATCAGGTAATTACTGACAGACATATTTAAGCAGTATGCAAATACACACATGCATGTATTAGAATTTTTTATCATTGTTTTATGAAACTCAGACCTTATTCTATACACTTTTCTGCACTTGCTTTTTAATTCAACAATACCTCAAGGCAATCCCTCAAATATAGCTCTGATTCATTTTTTAAATTTTATCGTGATAAATGTATATAACAAGAATTTGCCACTTTAACCATTTTAAGTGTACAGTTCAGTGACATTAATTACGTTCACCATGTTGCAACCATCACCGCTGTCTATTTCCAAAGGTTTTGCATCATCCCAACCAGAAACTGAGTACCCTTAAGTATCTGATTCATTTTTAATAGTGCATAATATTCCATAGCGTGAATATTCCATAATCTATTCAGTCATTCTCTCGTTGGTGGACATTCGTTCTGTTACCTATTTTTGCAACTATAAACATGCCACACACACAAAAAAATCCTTGTTCCTACGTCTGTACACTCTGCGGGTTGTATTTCTGTGGGATAAATGCTCAGAAGTGGGATTCTAGATCAATGGGTATGAATGTGTTTGTGTAATTTCTATAAAGCTTACTTTCCAAAAAGATGGTAATGTTTCACGTTTCCACAAATAATGGATCAGAGTACCTTTTCCTGCGTGTCAGTTTTTCTTATTAATTCAGATAGTTTTTTTTTTTGTTGTTGTTATTGTTTCTTTTGTTTTTGCATATTTTTGTTTCTTTGCTAGAGGCTCTTGGGTTTTCTAGGTATGTTGTTTTTAGGTGCTGTCGAGTCGATTTTGACTCATAGCGACCCCATGTGGCAGAGTAGAACTGCCCTATAGGGTTTCCTAGGCTATCATCTTTATGAAAGCAGATTGCAAGGTCTTTCTTCTGCAGAGCCTCTTGGTGGGTTCAAACCACTGACCTTTCGGTCAGCAGCCAAGTGCTTAAACATTGTACCACTAGGGCTTCTTTTTCCAAGTTTGCAATCATTTATTGAGTCACTGTTCCCACATCTCCCTGACACACTCATCCCAGGGATGTCTCTCCTCAGATGGTCTGCAGCCGTGTTGCAGGGACCCCACTGCCCACCACAGAGCTTCCCTCTATTTCTTCCCTTCTCAAACCAAGGCTCCACTCCCCCATCTCTCTGGTTTGCAGGAGTAGGGTGGAGGTATGGATGGGGGACTTGGAATCCCTGCTTTTTATTCCACAGAATGAATTTGTTCCATCCTAACTGGAATTTGTTCTCATAGGGCAGATGTTGAAAACTGGTGGCTTATGGGCCAGATTTAGCCTTCAGATATGCTTTGTTTGGCCCACAGAGTGGTTGATAAAAATTTGGATTAGTTGCCAACATTTAAAAATTGGAAGAGTTCATACAAAAATCTGGGTTTCTGATTTCTCTTGAAATCCTGGAAAATCTGAGAAACCTGAGCCCATAGCCCACAGGATAACCACTGGAAGATGCTGTGAAATTGCATCTCCCTTCCAGACAATGAGGAACCCTGGTGGCACACTGGTTAGGCACTCAGCTGCTAACTGAAAGGTTGGCAGTTCAAACTCACCCAGCAACTCCACGGGAGAAAGACTTGGAGATCTGCTCTCATAAAGATTACAGCCTAGGAAACCCTGTGGGGTAGTTCTACTCTGTCACATGAGGTTTCTATGAGTTGAAACTGACTCGTCGGCACCTAACAACAACAACAGCAACAACCACGTAGACTATGAGCTTTTCAAGGGCAGGGTGTTGTCCTGTCCTCCCTGTACCCCCAGAACCTGATACAGGGCCTGGCTCTAGGCAGGTGTTTATGAAAGTTTAATTCCTTTCCTTCTTCTTCATGCCTGGGTGCTAAGGATGCATCAGCTAAGAGTCCCATACAGCAAGGATTCTGACCTTGTTGGTGCCATGGACCCCTTTGGCAGTCTGGTGAAGCCTACAGAACACTTCTCGGAATAGAACAAACGAAGAAAACGTTGCTGTCGGGTCGATTCCAACTCATGACAACCCCATGTGTTACAGACTAGAACTATTCCATAGGGTTTTCTTGGCTGTAATCTTTAGGAAGGCAGATCACCAGGCCTTTCTTCCGTGGAGCCGCTGGGTGGGTCTGAACTGCCAACCTTCAGGTTAGTAGTTGAGTGCAAACAATTTGTGCCACCCAGGGACCTCTTCTGAGAACAAGATTTTTTAAAAGCATACAGTACAAAAAAGCATATTAAAGGAAACCAGTTCTACTAAATTGTTGTTGTCGTGTGCCGTGAATGGATTTCTACTTACAGAGACCCCATAGGACAGAGTAGAACTGCCCCATAGGGTTTCCTAGGCTGAGATCCTCACAAGTGGACCAATAAGTAACATCATGATAGACAGAGAAAAGATTGAAGTTGTCAAGGATTTCATTTTACTTGATCCACAATCAATGCCCATGGAAGCAGCAGTCAAGAAATCAAATGACACATTGTGTTGGACAAATCTGCTGCAAAAGGCCTCTTTTAAAAGTGTTAAAAAAGCAAAGATGTCACTTTAAGGACTAAGGTAGGCCTACCATGGTGTTTTCAATTGCCTCGTACGCATGCAAACCTGGACAATGAATAAAAAGACCGAAGAAGAACTGACGCCTTTGAATTATGGTGTTGGTGAAGAATACTGAATATAAAAAGGACTGCCAGAAGAACAAACAAATCTGTCTTGGAAGAAGTACAGCCAGGAGCTTCCTTGCAGCAAGGATGGCAAGACTTCATCTCACATACTTTGGACGTGTTATCAGGAGGGACCAGTCCCTGGAGAAGGACATCATACTTAGTAAAGTGGAGCGTTGGCGAAAAAGAGGACGACCCTCAACGAGATGGATTGACCCATTGGCTGCAACAATGGGCTCAAACATCGCAATGATTGTTGTGAGGGTGGCACAGGACTGGGCGGTGTTTTGTTCTGTTGTACATAGGGTTGCTAGGAGTCGGAGCCAACTCCATGGCACCTAACAACAACAACAGTCTTTATGGGAACAGATCACCAGGTCTTTTCTCCTACAGAGCTGGTGGCAGGTTCAAACTGCCAACCTTTTGGTTAGCAGCTAGTGCTTTAACCATCGTGCCATCAGGGCTCCTATTCTACAAAATAACTATATCCAAATATTAAAAAATATATTGTGATTTAGTAATATGTGTCTTTATTAACAAATTTAAATAACAAGATCTAGTTGTCTAATAACCCAAAAACCAAACCCATTGTCATTGAGTCAATTCCGGCTCAGAGCGACCCTACAGGACAGAGTAGTACTGCCTCATAGGGTTTCCAAGGCTACAATCTTTACAGAAGCAGACTGTCACATCTTTCTCTCACAGCGAGGCTGGTAGGTTCCATCTGCTGACCTTTTGCTTAGCAGCCAAGGGCTTTAACCACTGCCCCACCAGGGCTCCTTCTGCAGTCTAATAACTACTGTAATTTCAAAGCAGTGATGACCATGAATGATATTTTTAGAGATCTGCAACAACTATAAAGTGGCATGAAAACATCTGTGATTTCTGCTGGCCATGGTTACTGCTAAAGTCACAGTTATTGCTGGTAGTACAGGGATTTGTTGCCTACATTCATGATGGGAAGAGCTACTGCATTCTGAGGTTAGTGATGCAAGTAGGAATTCTATCCACAGTCCCCGCGAATCTCAGGGCAAGAACCCTACTTCTGGGGTAATGTGCTAATGGCAGTTGGAACTGAACCACAATAACAAAGAAACACAACCCCCATAGAAACCATCCCTGTCCTGGTTGTCCTCATTCAGGGCAGGGTCAGGTTGTAAATGGGATCGCCCTTTGTGGAGAGCTCTTTGGCAATGCATGCCAAGAATCTTAAAAATGTGCATCTGCTTTAACCTAGTGATTCTGTTTCTAGGAGTTTATCCTAAAGAAATAAAGATGCAGCCAAAAACATGAGCATGAGGATGTTTATCATGGCCAAGGGCACAGCCAGTTTTTGTGGAGCCCGAAGCTTTTACAATTTAGGGGGCCCCTTCAACAAAAATTACAAAATTATGAATACAAACTTGCTAGAGCCCTCCCAGGCATTTGGAAAGGGCCTGTATAATCAAGGGGCCCTGCAGCTAAACCTTCATCAGCTTCATGTAAATTCTCCCGAGTCATAGCATTATTAATAATGGTATAAAATTAGAAACAACCTAAAACTTCCCGCAACTGGGAACTGATAGAATAAGTTACAGTTTATCTATACAAGGTAAGAAATGAGAAGAATATAGAAGGGTATTTACTGACCTGGGAAGATACTCAAAATATAGTATTAAGTGAAAAAAGAAGGCTATAAAATAGTCTGCCAGTAAGATCTCAGTTTTATTAAAATTATTAATACATCAGTCTGTACAGTAGAATGTTACATGGAACTTTTCCTGTCTCAGAATTCCTGATGTGCCCATAGCCTCAAAAGCAGCCCCAGACACAATCCAGCAGAACACCAGCAGAGACTGTGACATCCCCACCCACCACCCATGTCCAGCCCCGAAGTAGGAACTGAGCAGGGAGGAGGAGAATGGGTGCTGAGGCTTTCCATGGGGACAGGTGTCTAAGTGGTGAACTTCACACCATGCACAACCACACATCACATGGCTCAAACCAAGCAACCAGGGCTTCCCTGGAGTTTGGAGGACACAGAGCCTGAGCTCACACTCTCTTTGGAAAAGTCTAAAGATGAGACGTGGTAGCCTGACAGGTGGGGGCTGCATTGGGAGCGGCCTATACTTCCTGAGCTTAGCAGCAAAAGAGACGAACGTTTCCTGTGAGACCAACTGGACACAGGGCAAGGTAGCTGGGCATGAGCCATCCCGAAGGATCCTTGCTCAGAAGTCTGCCCCCAAGCAAGGGGACCCCAACAGCAGGGCCTCTCAGCACAGGTAGTCAACCAGGGGTGTATATTGCTCAAGCCCAGGAACTGGTTGGAAGAGACAGACCCACAGAGGAGGCTCGATACAACTCAAAAAGTGTCCCAGGAGAGCGAGGGCCAGAGTGGCATCTGCCACCCGGAGAAGTCCAATGCCAGGTTACGACGGCTCCATCCAGAGCTGACTTTGCACCTTCCTCTACCTGCCCGCTCCCACCCCCTCAACCCTAAGCCCAGTGCGAAGCCAAGGAAAGAAACGGAGAGAGACAAACAATGCCCCTTTCCCAGCCTCAGGTTTCTGAACGGGGTCTGGCTGAGAGCTACAAGGAGGGGGGAGAAGCATCAAACTGAAGGAGAAGTTCAAGTTTGTTTAATTGCAGAACAATTTATACACAGTAAAATTCACCCTTAATAGTATACAGTTCTGAGTTTTGATATTTGCATACAGCCATGTAACCAGCACCACAGTGAAGATCATAGAACATTTCCATCACCTTAAAAAAGTTCCCTTGCACTCTTTTGCAGTCAACTACTTTCTCCACTCTGAGACCCTGGAAACCAGATCTGTTTTCTGCTACAGGTTTGCCTTTTCCAGAATGTCCTAAAAATAGAATTACGCAGTATGCAGCCTTTTCAGCCTGGCCTCTTTCACTGAGTATAATGTGCTTGCGATTCATCTATGTTGTTGCAAGTATCAAAGCTTCCTTTCTGCTACTGAGTAATAATAGTCCACTGAATGGATGTACCACAATTTACCTATCCATTCAGCTTTCGAAAGACGTCTGGGTTTTTTTCCAGTTTTTGGCAGTTACGAATAAAGCTGCTATAAACACTCACATAGAGGTTTTTGTGTAAACGTAAGTTTTCATTTCTCTTGGGTAAATACTTAGGAGTTGGAGTGTTGGGTCATATGGCGGGTACGTGTTTAACTTTCTAAGACACAGCCAAACTTTTCCAAAGCAATTGATCAATTTTTCATTCCTATCAGTAAAGGGTGTAAGAGTTCCAGCTGCTCCACGTCCTCACCGACACTTGGTATTGTGAAGAGGTTTTTTTTTTTTTTAAATCCATTAAATAGGAATGTAGTAGGAAACTACAAGTTTGATTTGGATTGGATTGGGATTTCTTTAATTTTTAACTTTGAAACAATTTTAAACTTGTACAAGAATTGCAAGAATAGCCCAAAGCACTCCATATACCCTTCACACAGATTCACTAACTGTTAGTAATTGCTAACATTTTGCTTTGCCGCTTTTTATCTCTATATATACACACTTTTTTTCCTGAACCATTTGAGAACTGGCTGCATGCATCATTATCCCCAAGTATTTCAACATACATTTCCTAAGAAAAAAAGACATTCTCCTATGTAACCGCAGTACAGTTATCAAGCTCAGGAAATTTAACGTTGATACGATACTACTATCTAATCTTCAGGCCAGATTCAAACTTTTCTAAATGCTCCAATAGTGTCTTTTATGACAATTTTCCTCTCTGATTCAGGATCCAATCCAGGATCATTTGTTATATACATACATTTTCTTCAATTTTATTGTGTTTTAGGTGAAAGTTTACAGCACAAATTAGTTTCTCATTCAGAAATTTATACACAAATTGTTTTGTGACATTGTCTGCAATCCCCACAATATGTCAGCACTCTCCCCCTTTCCCTTTACACTTTGAGTTCCCCCTGTCCATTCATCCAGTTTTCCTGTCCCTTCCTACCCTGCATTCTCATCTTTGCTTTTGGGCAGGTGTTGCCCGTTTGGTCTCATATACTTGATTGAACTAAGAAGCACATTCCCCATGTGTGTTATTGTTTGTTTGATAGGCCTGTTTAATCTTTGGCTGAAAGGTGAACTTTGGGAGTGGCTTCAGTTCTGAGTTAGCAGGGTGTCTGCGGGCCATGGTCTTGGGGGTTCCTCCAGTCTCTGTCAGGACAGTGAGTCTGGTCTTTTTTTGTGAATTTGAATTTTGTTCTATGTTTTTCTCCCACTCTGTGTGGATCCCTCTATTGTGATCCCCGTCAAAGCGATCGGTGGTGGTAGTGGGGCACCATCTAGTTCTTCTGGACTCAGGCTGGTGAAGGCTGTGGTTTATGTGGTCCATTAGTCCTTTGGACTGAGATTGTCCTTGTGTTTTTGGTTTTCTTCATTCTCCTTTGCTCCAAATGTGATGGGACCAATAGATGTATCTTAGATGGCCGCTTGAAAGCTTTTAAGACCCCAGGCACTACTCACCAAAATAGGATGTAGAACATTTTCTTTATAAATTGTGTTGTGCCAATTGACCTAGATATCCCCTAAGACTATGGTCCCCAGCTCTCAGCCCCAGTAACTCGGTCCCTCAAGGTGTTTGGATGTGTCTAGGAAGCTTCTATGACTTTGTCTAGGTCAAGTTGTGCTGACTTCCCCTATGTTGTGTGCTGTCTTTCCCTTCACCAAAGTTAACATTTGTCTACCATCTAGTTAGTGATTTCCCTTCCCCACCACTCCCCTCCCTCGTAATCATCGAAGATTGTTTTTTTCTGTGTGAACCTTTTCCTGAGTTTTTATAATAGTGATCTTATACAATATTTGTCCTTTTGTAATTGACTTACTTCACTCAGCATAATGTCCTCCAGATTCATCGATGTTGTGAGATGTTTCTCAGCAGCCTGGGGTGCGGGCAGCTTGTTCCCTGCTGTCAGACAAGGGACGGGTGGCGGCGGGGGTGATGTATATGTCACCAAAGACATCATGGAAATTCTCAGCGTGACATCTTCAGAAGGAGGAGGAACTTCGAGACAGACACCTCATGGAGGAAATACCTCCGAATCAACCATCAGGCCCACAGTTGTTCCTCCTAAATGTCTCTTGTCCTCTCTTCATCCTCACACCCTGTGTGGTCAAGCCTTCATCCTCACTCACATGGACTGTGGCCCCAGCCCCTCCCCAGTCTCTCTGTCTTCAGTCTATTCTGTAGCTGAATAATCTTGCTGGCGTCCTGCTGTGGTTCCATCTCCCTTCCCCACTGCCCCATTGCCTTCACAGTTCAGTGCATTCCCAAACTCTGATACCTGGACATCAACATATCCTCATCCTCCGTCCCACCCTATGTCACCATCCCACACCCCAGGCCATTGTGAGTGCCCACTTATTCTCTGGCATGCCCTGAGCTTTCCCGCCTTTCTCCCATCATTCCCCTCCCCTGCAACAGGCTCTGCCTGTCTAAAACTGGACCACCCTCTACAGACAAGCCTCAAAGCCGCCGCTTTCAAGAAATCTTCAGTGAGTCTTTCCTATATGGCTGCCATGGGCCAGGCTCTGTGAAGAGGATACAACAGGGCAATGAGACTGGCCCTTGCCTCCAAGGCATTCCCAGGCCAGCGGGGAGTCAAGAAATGTAAACACATAAACAGAGCAGTGACAAAGGCTACATTCGAAGGGAATGACGGGAAAATGATGTTCCTAGCAGAAAAAGAAATTACCTTTTTCGGTGAGTGAAGCCCAGAACCCAAAGAGCAGGGAGGAGTGTGGAGAGATAGAACTGGAGGTGCTGGGCTCAAGCTAAATGTGCTTCTGTGAGAAAGGCAGAAAAGGTATTTAGAGGAAGGATGGAAGCAGCTAACAAACATTTTTTAAAAAAATGAGTTATTGCTGTGTGGTATGCGATATCAGCTTTTCTCCTTTCCCGTGAAATTCTTCAGAAAAATTTACTTGTGCTCTGTACAGTAGTGGGGGTGGAGGTTGCCAATGTGCTGGCCCAGAAGCTGGGACAGGGCAAAACCAGTGTCTGCCCGCAGGAGGTAAACCAGTGCAGCAAGGCATGGAGAAGATGGGGGCACTCCTGACTGAGGCTGGGGGAGGGAGGAAGAGCCTGAGGCTGCCAGCTTCCAAGGGAGGAAAGAAACTGACATAACTAATTGCATTTGGCATCAGATTCTGCCATATGCACTCATTTCTAGGGGTACATTTGATACTCATTGTTATGGATTGAATTGTGTTCCCCCCACCAACCCAAAGATACACTGAAGCGCTAACTCCTAACCTGTGAAGGTGACTCCGTCTGAAAATAGGATTTTTGAAGGTTAACAAGACGTCATACTAGTGTGAGTCCTAACCTTATTTGACTCCTGTCCTTATAAAAGAGGAAAAACAAACAAACCCATTGCCATCGAGTCGATTCCAATTCACAGCAACACTTTAGGACAGGGTAGAACGGCCCCATAGGGTTTCCAAGGAGCACCTGGTAGATTCAAACTGCCGGCCTTTTGGTTAGCAGTCAAACTTGTAACCACTAAGCCACCAGGGCTTCCTATAAAAGAGAAGGAAGGCCAAGAAAATATACACATGGGGGAAGACGCCATGTGAAGATGCATCCACAAGCAGCAGGATGTCAAGGATTGCTGGCAGCCACCAGAAGCTTGGAGAGTGACGTGGAACAGTTCCTCCCTTAGAGCCCTCAGAAAGAATCAGTGTGGCCAATATTCTGATTTGGACTTTAGCTTCCGGAACTTGAGACAATACATTTCTGTTCTCTAAAGCCACTCACTTTGTGGTATTTTGTTATAGCAGCCCCAGGAAACTAAGACACTCACAAACACCATTTATGGTAAAAATGATTATTTTACAGCTGAAAACACTGTAGGTTCAAGGGTGATGTGGTCTGCTCAAGGTCCCAGGAGAAGTGGGTGTGAACCCAGGGAGTCTGAGAGCAAAGGTCGTTTCATTAAGCTCCTCAAGTACACTGTGAGCATATGCTTCTCTTCAACACCTAGGGGTGCTTCATGCAGGGTTGAGCTCCAGCAATTCATATGTACTGACTGGTGAAGGAAAGTTTCTGCGTGGCCACCTCAGAAGCCATCCCTTGGTTCACGTCTGATTTCAGCTGCAGCTGTGGTGGACAGTTCCTCGCAAGCTCAGACCCATGTCACACGGCCAGTGTCTTGCTCCAAGTACAAGCCTGAGTCTGCACATCTGCTGCAGGCTTCTTGGCACCACAGGAGCTTGCTTGGGCAGATAATGCCACCCAGAAGTCCAGGGGAGTTAATATCTCCAGGCGCAGCCCACACCCAATGTGGAGGGGTGGGGGAATCAATGGACCAATGTCCAGCTTCTCATCTTGCAAGTGGAAAATGCTGGGAAGTGTTCCGTGTGCCTCACAGGGTCCTGGTGGAATGCAGGCCTTGTCTCCACAGTGCTGCCCAACGTAACACACCCTGATATGACTACTCTTTCTTCTCTGTCTCACTCTCCCCACTCCCTTACTCCTGCTCCCTGGAATCATCTCCCCAGTAAACTACCTGCACCCAAGTCCTTCTCTCATTCTCTGCTTTTGTGGGAAGCCAAACGAAGAGAGCTTCCGGTGACGGTGTTGATGGGAATGAGGAAGAAGCCTTTCCAAGGGGGCATTCTGAAATTGGTTCATAGAGGGGGGCTGCACGTGCAGAAGCCCCCAAAGGCTAATAGATTATGGGAACATTAAATAGGGATCTGGTTTAGAGACGAAGAGGTTTAGAGATGGGGCATGTCACACAGGTTAAAGAGCTTGAGTGCCATTTAAGCGCAGAAGAGACATGCTTGGATTTGTATTTCTGAAAGACTACTCTGTCTGTCGAATGGATGATGGATTGGAGGGAGCAAGATGGGACAGGAACACAAGTGAAGAGGCCATTTGGTCATAATTTGGTGCAGGTGATGAGATCCATGCTAAGGAATTGGCAATGGGCCTCGAGAAAAGATGACAGAATCAAGGCTAGTTTAGAAAGTAGGACAGTGTGGACCCGGGGAGAGTCTGGATAAGGTCAGGGATTGGAGATGGATGACAGGAAGAGTGCCTTCTTGTGCCTTTTGCTGATTGAGGGGACACGGGACGGGGAGTAGAGGAAGGGGCGGACATGCTAAGTGTCAGTTTCCTGTGGGTAACGAAGGTCTCTGGAAGACTGTGGACGTTGTCTGGCGCTCAGGAGGGAGGTAGGGCTGGAGATGCAGACTTGAGAGGCATCCACCATGAGACTTCAGTAAAGTCCCTCTCTCCTGGGCCTGCTCCTGCTGCTGAACTAAGAGGGGTTTCCTGGGTGACTCCTAAGGATCCTGTGGCTCAGAAGGAGGAGCCTCTGCTTCTTTCCTACTCCTTAGGGGTAGGGAGCAGACAAATCTGGAACCAGACCACTACTCCCTCAAGAATCCCCCAGCAGAACATTCTGCTTCCTCCAAACCAGGTAACCGGGATGGAATCTGGCAAACAGAAGGTGCTTATGTGTGTGTGATCAGTACATGAAGAAATTAAATAAATTCAGTCTAGTTCAAAGGCCACATTTGAATGTGGGGGTCCTGGCCTAGTAAGGTCAGCAGAGATCTCTCTGGGTCAGGGCTTCTCTCCTCTCTGCATGGAAGAAGCCAAGGCCTTGGCAACAGCTGCAGCCAGCTGGCACAAGGTCCCAGCAAGAGTCATTGTTCGGCCAAAACAGGAAGCCGCCCGAGGGGAAGTGCAGCCTCGCCTCAGTGAACCCCTGAAGAATGGCCCCCGAGAAACCTGGGGACGTGCTGGCAGGCACGGACTATGTTACAGCTGTGTGCCTCCCCCCAGACCAGGTGATCAACCTCACTCGACCCTTGGGGCCTGGTGCATGATGAACAGGGCTGGGAACCTGGTGGGTTCTAGTCCTGTGTGACCTTGGGTAGGTCACTATCCCTCTATGAACATATTATTGATTGATGGGTTTGAAATATGCACTTGCAGTTGAATGAGTATATGTCTGGATGTTTCATAGGTCCATTGGCCTTCAGGCTCTATGGTCTTCTGGTACTAAGTGCAATTGAGGCCCATGGAATGAGCTTTTTTCCACCAAGAGAAGGGAAGCCTAATGGTTCCACAGCACTTCACAGTCAGCAAAGCATCATCTCCTCATTTCATTTGACCCTCCCCCCACCAACAATTATGCTGAGAGGGACCAAAGTTGGCATTTACGGTCCCATCTCAGAGGAGGACGTGGAAGCACAAAGCCAGAATTCAAACCCACGTCTCTGGCCTTGGATCGCCCCAGGCCAGGAGCTAGTAGTTTTTGGGAGGCCTAGTGTGAAGAGCAAGTGCGTGCACACATAGGATGGAGAGAGGAGGATCCCAACACTGACAGAGGAGCTCTGAGACAGAGGGCCGCTGTGGGCAGGGACTGTGGAAGCCTGGAGGAGGCAACAGGCCCCATGCCTGGGAGAGCAGAGAGAGCCCTGGGCTGGCAGCAGGAGCCTTTGTGGTTTGTGGTGTTATTTACTTTCCATTCAGGGTCTGCCACTTACCCACTATGCGGCCAAGCAAGCCCCTCCACTTCCCTGTGCCCCAGTGTCCTCAGTGGTGATCTGGAGATGATGCCTGTCCTGCTGACCCCCATGAGGACATGTTGGTTGCCTACCAGCCTCTGTTCTCCTCTTCCTTCATCACAGAACCCCAGTTCTGTTCAGATAATCTTCCCAGACCAGGTCTAGAGCTAAAAAAAGCAGTTTCTGTCAAGTTGGCTCTGATTCATGGAAACCCCCAGGTGTGTCAGTGCAGAACTGTGCTGCATAGAGTTTTTTTTTATGGCTGATTTTTTGGAAGTAGAACATCAGCCCTTACTTCTTAGGCACCTCTGGGTGGACTCAAACCTCCAACTTTTGGTTAGCAGCAGAGCATGTTAACCATTTGCATCACCCAGGGACTCCAGTCTAGCTCTAGATCCCAATTTATCTAAGCCAATCAGCACATGGAGACCATTATTGGTTGAAACATGACCCAATTTGTCACAATTAGACCAAATTACAGGACATATAGTCCAGGGTTGGGAGAGAAGTTTTCTCTTGCTCACCCCTGCTGAATATTCAACTGGAAGTATGCAGCTCCTATTACCCTTGGAGCCATCTTTCAACCCTGAGGAGTGCGACAGCCGTCATAGGGTTGCAGCCAAGGACAAGAGAGAAACAGAAAAGCATGCATTCTTCTTCTTCTTCTTCTTTTTTTTTTTTTTTTTATTGTACTTTAGGTGAAGGTTTACAGAACAAATAGTTTCTCATTAAACAGTCAGTACACATATTGTTTTATGACATTGGTTAACAACCCCGCGACATGTCAACCCTCTCCTTTCTCGACCTTTTTTTTTTTTGGGGGGGGGGGAAACACACACAGCCAAAGATTCACCATTTCAGAAATTTCTACATGCACAATTCAGTGACATCGATTACGTTCTTCCAGTTGTGCTCACTTTAGATGAAGGTCTACAGAACAAAATAGTTTCTCATTAAACCGTTAGTACACATGTTGGCCTATGACAACGGTTAACAACCCCACTACATGTCAACACTGTCCTTACTCAACCTTGGGTTCCTTATCACCAGGAAAAGCATGCATTCTTGAGGACACCAGGAGCAGCCACTTGTGCCAGAGCTGCCCATCTCTGGACTGGCGGTGGGTGGTGTAAGATGATGCAGTTCTTTATTTTATTTAGTCTGTTGGGGGCAGAGATATTTCTTACTTGCAGCCAAAGGCATCCTCAGTGCCCCTCATCATCTTGCAGTTTCTGATGCACAGAGGGGAAATAGGTCTGCCCTCCCCCTTGTTGGCTCACTCTTGATAGTCAAGCTGGGAGAACAGTTTTGAAACCTCTGGGCACCCAGCCAGAGCTGACGACTTGTTCGTGGTTTTTTGGAAGTTCTGCATTCTTTCCTCTCTGTTCCTCGAGCCAGAGACAATTTCTCCCTCCCGCAGCTGGCCTCTGGCCTCAGCCCAGGCCACTACCGCTGACATTAATGCTGCAAAATTGATGGAAGGAGAGAGGGAGCCTGGACCCCGAGACCCCAGCCCTGCCTGCTCCTCCTGCTAAGTCTCTGGGTTTTTTCCTTTCCTCTTTCCTCCAGGGACCTCAACCACTCTTCAGCCCTGGAACCACAGAATTTTCTGAACATAAGAGCCTCAGAGATGTTCTAGTGCAACCTCTTTGGTGTACAAAAGTGGAAACTGAGGACCAGATATAGGACGGGGTGTACCCGAAGTCAAACAGAGCTGGGACTGGAACCAGGTATCCTGACTCCAGGCCTAGTACTCTTTCTCAAATACCAGAGGAAAGTTATAAATTAACAAAACATTTTTTCTGTTTCAAGCATCACCTGTATGTCTCTTGTCTTGGTCCTCCTTGCTTGTTCCTGTGGACACCACTCTGATTCAGGCTTCACTGTCTCTTGCCTGGGTTTTGCTTTCATCCTAACAGTTTGTCTAGTTTCAACACACAGCAGCCTATAGGGCAAGGTCCAAGACCCTGGTTCACAGGGCTGTTCGCGATTGGCCACTGCTCAATCTCATCTGCCAAGAAAGACCTATATTCTTTACTATGAAACTCAATAGCCACCGCCTCTAGGCAGCTTCCTCAGGCCCCTCCCTGTGAAATGGCACCATGTCAGACTCTAAGACGGAGCCCCTCACAAGGTGGGAGGTCTGGCCCCAGCTGTGCACTCCACTGCACTGTGAGCGTTCCCAAAGCAGAGGCCACGCCCACTTAGCGTCCCCGCCTGCCATGCTCCTGCCGCCAAGTTTGACCTTGCCTGTGTGTGTTTCCTCTTGTTGGTTCCAGGTTATCCGTCCATAGCACCAGAGTACAAGGAGCATGGGGGAGAATGGTAGGAGATTCTGATTCCCCATTCCTGATAAGCTCCATCCCTCTCAGTTCTTCCTATCTATCCGCTGATCCGTCTTGAGTGTACTGAAGATCACAGACACTGAGAACCAGGTCAGGCTCGGGGTCTGGGAGTTCAGGGGGCAAAGCTTAGCAAACAGTCTCTTCTGAGCACCGCCAAGCAAAGCCCTGAACTTGGAGCTCAGTGCTGGGATTCCAGGAACTACACTTCCAGGAATCAGTCCTAAGGGGAAAAATCCAGAATGTGAACAAAGATGAACACGGCAGAATTTATTTATAATAGCAAAAATCTGGAAACAACCTAGAAGTCCAGCAGGAATGGAGAAGTTAAATGCATTAAGGTATATTCAGATAGAGGAATATTGTACAGCCATTAAAATCATGTATACAAAGAGTTGTTATGAACACGGAAAAGGGTTAAGTGGCCAAACACAGAATATAAAACCGTATACGTAAGGTTATAATAACTATGGAAAAATGCATAGAGACTAGGAGGAAATATACTAAAATATTGAAAATGGTTTACTTGGGATAGAAAGATTAAAATTTTTCCTATGTTATACGTTCCTGTGCTTTCCAAAATTTCTACTGTAAACTTCTTTTCATTTTATAGTCAGAAAAAAAAATAAACTAGCCAAGGGGAAAAAGATCAATTCGTATCCCAACTCTGGTGATCATTGGTCACATGACCTTGGGCAAGGTAGCCACCCTCTTCAAGGCTCCATTTCCTCCTGTATTGGTTCATCTGTTCCTTCCTTCCTTCATTCTAGAAATTTCTCCTAAAGGCCTCGTCTGCGCCAGGCCCTGTGCGGGACACAAAGAAGAATCAGAATCTGAATATGTGAAAAAATGTTTAACCTTGTTCATAATCAGAGATATACTAATTAAAACTAAACCAAGACACCACTTTTCATCTATCATATTGGCAAAATTGCAAAAATGTGAGAACATGTTGGCAAGGCTATAGGTAAACAAGCCCTCTTATACATTGCCTAGTGGAGATACAAAACGGCCCTATATGGAGGGAAATCTGTCAATTTCTAGCAAAATTACATACGCTTTTACCCTTTGACCCAGAAACCCCACTTCTAGGAATCTATTCCAAAGATACACTGGCAAAAATTTGACAAGATGTATGCATAAAGCTATTCATGGCAACACCATTTGTAATGGTAAAAACTGGAAACCACTCAAATGTCCATCAGTGAGGATTAGTTGTCACACAATGGAGGACCCTGGGGTTGGAAAACGGAATGGAGAAGATCTCTGTATGCAGTGATGGTGTGATCTCTAGGGTATAATTGCAGAGAAAAAGCAAAGTAGAAGAAAGCATATATAGTAATTATAATTTATCAAGAAAAAGGAACACAGAAATATATGCCTATTTTCTTACATGTAAAAAATCAGTTAAAAAATAAAATAAAAAATTATCTATTGGAGGAAGGAGAAAATAGGATAAAGGGAATGGGGATAGAAGCTAGTCTTCTCTGAATATACCTTGTTTTGGAAATTAACTTTAGAGCCAGGCAAATGCTTTACATAATAATTAAACAAAGTTGAATCAAAATAAAGTCAAAAGCTATCAAAATCAAAATGAAATAAATGAATCGGTGTGTCGAGTTGCTGACTTCACCGTGCAGAGTGGAATTATTTCAAGTGATTTAAAAACCTAGCAATTTGACTGTACATCTACTAAACCCCATTGGCACCAAGTCGATTCCGGCTCATAGTGACCCTATAGGACAGAGTAGAACTGCCCCATAGGGTTTCCAAGGAGCTGCTGGTGGATTTGAACTGCTGACCTTTTGGTTAGAGGCTGAGCTCTTAACCACTGTGCCACCAGGGCTCTGTACATCTACTGGTAGAATATATATTCTAAGGACAAAAAGAATGTAAACAAATTATAAAGTGTTTTTAGTAATCATATTGTTAGTAATACTATTGATATTGTTTGCTGAAATTTTTATGATATATAGAGAGAGAAAGTAGGAGAAAACGAATCAGTAATCATGTTAATATCAGGAAGATGTTCCACATTAGAGAAAAGAAATATAAATATAAAATCAAAGAATTTAAGTAAAAATCGTATTACCCTAGATTTTGTTTAAAATATCCCTATGCGCTCATGATGTTTATTTTCTTAAGAAAAAATATGTCCCAGCTCTATACACTAAGAAGGCCTAGAAGCAATTACCAATCAAGAAGCATTGGGCACCCCTAGCAACCAAATCTGAGGTCTCTAAATACTCCTTCTCACTGAAGAGAACCAGGACTTGAATAAATAGTTTATTCCAGGCCTGGGGCAGAAGATGTGCAAGATGAACCTACACATCTTATCATACCAGAGAGTCAGGTGGTTATTAAAGACCACTAGGATCATGTCAAAAGGACTCAGCAGTTAAAGAGGTCCTGGCTGACCAAAAGCAGCACAATTGAAGTGACAACAAGGAGAATGTAATGGATTGAAACACATCAGATGTACAAAAAAAAAAAAATACTAGTTAATGATACAAAAAAGCTAAAAGCAAGCAAACAAACAAAACTTTGGTTGGTTTCCTTTGAAGACTGTTAGGAAAGTAACTTATTCTGAAAATTGGTACAGCATTAAGCATTTATCCTACTTTCCTGAACAAACTACATCAGAGAAACCAAACAGCTGAGAATCTTCTCTCTATAGAACTATTCAAGCTAATAAATGAAGAAGTATTAATAGCATTAAAATATCACAGTTTTATAAATCTCTCATGAAACACTGAACCTAAACAATGATAATTAAAGCCTTCTAACATCATTAAAAGAGAGATATTAGATATTATATGCCTCCTAAGGAAAGTACACAACACCTCATATGAAGTATTCTTGACAAAACTATGAATTTGAATATTATAATCAAGTTTTTAGATCTAACTACCAATTTATAGGAAAGGCATGAGACTGGAAAATATGTTAAATAACACCATGGGGATGCAGTCAGTAAAATCCAGAATACAGAAACCTACACAGGGCAAAAGGTGTGGTTTATTCAACAAATAATTTCAAGAAAATGTAAGAGAGGGAGGAAAAACCTACAGATCAAAAGAAACGTAACAACCAAATATAAAGTATGGACTTTGTTTGGATCCTGATTTTGAACAAAATCAACTTTAAAAGATTACTTATGAGATAATTGGGGAAATTCAAACACAACTGGATATTTGATATTAAAAATTACTATTAAAACTTCAGCTATGATAATGGTATTCTGGTCATGTCTTTATGTTTTAGAAATACATACTGCAATGTTTACAGATAAAATTATTTGATGGTTTGGATTTGTTTCAAAATAATACAATGGGGGAGAAGTTGGGGGGATATAAATGAAGCAAGAGTGTGTCTGAGTTGGTGAGGGTTGAAGCTGAGTGAGGAATACACGGGGTTCTATTATTCTCCGTTTTTGTGTATGCTTGAAATTTTTCACAATAAAATGCATTTACTACTCTCAGGGAGGGGTGGGGGGAGGCCTAAACACACAGGCCAAAGAGATCCATGTCATTCAAGGCTCCGTGGGGTGGGGGTGAGGGATTCCCGGGTGCCGGTGCTGAGCTTCCCTCAGGAGTGCAGGAATATGTGTGTAGAGGGAGGAGTTCCCAGCAGAGGGTACAACATGGGCAAATGCAAAAAGGTTCTCCAACCTGGGGATGGAAAGTAATTTGTGCCTTGAGGGAGCGAAGGGGCGTTATCAGGGACAGTAGCTGCAGAGGAAGATGAGGAGTGCCATGAAGAGCCTCGAATGTCCAGACAAGGAGCTGTAAACCCGTTGCTGTCTAGTCGATTGGAGCTCGAAGCGCCCCTACAGGACAGAGTAGAACGGCCCCGTAAGGTTTCCAAGGAGAGGCTGGTGGATTCGAACTGCTGATCTTTTTTTTAGCAGCCAAATGTGTAATCACTGTGCTACAAGGAGCCCTAGAAGGGCATAAACTGGGGAGTGACATCGTGGGCTCTGACATCGTGGTGAGATACTGTCCAAGAAATTGGACAGAGGATGAATTGGAGGAAGAGGTGTGGATGCAGAGACCTGTGCAGAGGCTAGGCAGGGGTCCTGGTGAGAGACTAGGAGGCCTGAGCTGGGGCTGGCTTGGGAATGGATAGGCGAAATGGGTGTGAGGGCTGCACTGAAGGGGATGGCAGTGAGGAGAAGTCCAGGTTAAGGTTCCTTTCTGACTTGGGCAACTGCACGAATGTTGGTGCCATTACTGACGTAGGGTCGAGCCTCTCCAGGCAGATCCTGGGGCTGGGAGGTGGGGCCTGGGTTCTGGCCCCTGCTAAACGGTCTGACTGTGGAGTCCCGGGCGTGTCTCTGCCCCTCTCTGGCTCAGGGTTCCCCATCTGTAAAGCAAGGGGTAGGAGTGTCAGATCAGGGGTTCTCCAAACCCACCTGCATCCAGCCCACATGTGCACCCTTCTTGCTGCGAGGGCATCACGAGTTCTCATCTGGCCTCTGAAAATCCAGCTGTGTGATGTCAGTGGCATTTCCCTTCAAAAAAAGGAAATGAGGTTAGCAAGCATGTTACCAGGAAAGGAAAGGAAAGCTAGATAGGCCCCGCCCTCTGCAGCTCCGTGCCCCCCTCCCCGTAGGGCACACTGGGCCCCTCGGCCTGGGGCTGGTACAGGGCCCAGAAATGTCACGGTTCAGACAGAGGCACCGACACAGTATGGGTGGGTGTTGTCTGTCACAGCTTTGACTTCTGAGCAGGGCTGGGCACCATCACAGAGTCAGCACTTTCTCTGATGCCCGTGGCGCAGACCCCAGCCACACAGGGGGGCCGAGGTCACAGGAAGCTTCAAGGTCTCACTAAATGTCAGCAAGACCCTAAAGATTAGCTCCTTGTAAACAGGAGAAGGAAGCCAGAGAGGAGAAAGGACCTGGCGAAGGTCACAGGGCAAGTGAGAGAAGAATTCCATGTACAAGCTTCACGCACCTGGGGGCAGGTGGTCCTGGAAACCCGTCCTGCTGCAGGGTCCCAGAGCACCCTGTTCCTGTGGATGAGCCGGAAAGCCCCTCTCCGGTTACAAATATTAAGTGCCTCTCTGAACTTTTCTTCAAATGCCGCTACTAAGACTAAATGAAAACAAACTTTAGTCCATCCAGTAAAAATCACTGTATGTTTTAGAGGTGAAAGATAACATTATTAGTTAACTTATTCAGTAAATTTATTTATCATAAATTTAGTATATTCAGGAAATCGGTCATTTGAAAAATTGATCAATTGGCAAATTGAACATCAGCTGAATACAGTTTTAGAGCCTTGACCTAGAAGCTCCCACCGACCCCACCCATCACCCCTCCTCTCGACTGTGAGTCTCCATGGGCAAGGCCCAGGTCCAATTCATCTCTGCCTCCCTAACCCCCAGCCAGGGGCCTGGCACCCAGTAGGTGTCAGGTGTAGCTTACTTCATTGTTGAGTAAATCCTGGTATTGAACCTGAATGACCCCAAGCAAGGGCTGGAGAGGACAGTGGGAGGTGGATTGGCAACAGTGGCCCTGGTCACTCGTGACATGGTGAAGGAACAGAGTGGAAAAACCCCTCACCTTTCTCTGATTGAAAAAAGTCAACTCGGGTCATACTTTCCACTGTGCCCCCTGCAGGGAGGGCGGCTGGTTCACCCACCCACGCACCCAAGGGCTGGGGGTTTTCAGGTGAAGTGGAACTAGGTGTTTGTGTCTCTGCACCTTTGCAGAATTGCTCAGCAGCAAGGGAGCTAAAAAGCCAGTGGGTACAGACGGTGTGCAGCGTTGGTAAGCTTGTACGTGGGCACGGAAAGGTGTTTGTGTGTGCGCGTGCGTGCATGTGTGTGCACATGTGTTTGTGCCTGCATCAGTGGATGACTATATAGATGTGGTTTTGTTGTGTGTATACAGGTACTGGTGAACCTGTGTTTATTGTTGTTGGGTATGAATGTGTGTGAATGAAGTATACATGCATACCCATGATTACATGGGCATGCACAAGTTTGTGTGAGCATCTATTAATATGCTTGCTTTCACAATACCCATATATTGAGTATATGTACCCGTTTATCCATCTGTCCATGGAAGTATACGGTGATTGTTGTTGTTGTTAGCTGCCATCTAGTCATCTGTGACTCATGGCAACCCCATGTTCAACAGGACAAACGTTGCCCTGTCTTGCACCATCTTCATGATCACTGGTTATGCTTAAGTCCATTCTTGCAGCCATTGTGTATTTTGAGTGCTTTGCAAACCAGAGGGCTCATCTTCCAGCACTATATCAGGGAATATTCGGTTGCGATTCATACAATTTTCATTGGCTAATTTTTAGAAGTAGATCACCAGGCCTTTCTTCCTAGTCTGTCTTAGTTTGGAAACTCTACTGAAACCTGTCTACCATGGGTAACCCTGCTGGTATTTGAAATACCAGTGACATAGCTTTCAGCATCACAGCAACCCGCAAACCATCACAGTACAACAAACTGACAGACGGGTGGTTACGGTGATGAACTGTGTATAAATATGCTTATATTTGTGCATTTTTGTACTTTTTGCATAAACACATGTATGGGAGATGTGTGTGTGTTTCAGTAAGGTATGTGTGTACTGTGTACTTGCATCTTAATGCATGAATATGGAGAGGTGTAATGTATATATGTGACTATGTGAATGAGTGTTCTGTGTGTGCCTGTGTGAACGTGTGTGCATGGAGATCTATGAATGTGTGTGTGTAGATGTGCATATGCCTATGTGAACATGTGTACATAGAGGTCTATGAATATGTGTGATAGATGTGTGCCTCTGTGTGTGTGTGCCTGTGTGATATGTGGGGTGTGTATATGTGTATATGGTTGTAGGTATATGTATGCACATGTGTACACACAAATATACATTTGTTCCCTTCTGTCCTTCCCCCTTGGGGAATTACATGGTGTCTGGGTTCTAACCATGGCTGGTGGCTCTTCCAGGAACATGGTTTCCTGGACCCCAAAAGTAAGAACGTCAGAGGCTCCATCTGAGTGAGGAAATGGGGTAGGCCTGAGGCTCAGGCCGCTCTAAGATCTGAGCCTGGGGGCATGGACTGGGACTCCTGGGGCCCTGAAGAATGTCTCTGCCACCGCCAATCTCAGCCCACCCTCAGTGGTTTTCAATGTCTTTCTTTCTTTTCCTTTTTTTTTTTTTTGGTAGTGGAGCCAAAATAAAATCCTACCAGGATCTCCTACATGGAAAGCAGATGACTAAATGAAAATTGCTCTGGCTGAAGGCCTAGGTTGGGGAGGGGCCAGGAGGATCTCCAACGAGTACAGTTTGAAGCCCCTAGTCTAGGTTGACCCTGAGGTCTGTTCAGTTTACATTCTCATTTAGTTAAAAAACACATCCACATCCATAATCTCAGCTAATCCTCTTGACCTTCATTCCAATCTGTTTGGGAGGCTGGAAGCAGAGCAGTTAAAAGAGTTGGCCTTAGTTTCATCCCTGCCGCCTCTTCTAGCTGAGCAACTTCTGCCTCCTTGAGCCTCCTTCACAAGACTATTGGGGGAATCATGCGAGATGACACCCGTGAGGTGTTTGACCAGCACAGGCCACGTGGAAAGTACCCCAAAATGTGGGCTATTGCTCTTACTACTATCCCCATTTGACAAAGAAACTGAGGCCCAGAGAGGCTCTCTGGCTTGTCTGAGCTCATCTAGAGATGCTGAGAAGCAAGTGAGGTCTTTCCTAACCTGTCACTAGAAGAGTTTTCTTTCCTCCCGGGCTTGGCCAGGCAGTGGTAAACCCCACAGCTCTGCACTATTACAACCATGTGATTCTGTGGTTGCCCACACTGGCCTAAAAATAGCCAGCAGGAGCCCAGGGGCTCTCCCTTGGTGAGTGGCAGAAGGCCCATTCCCTGAGCAGCAGTGGGCCTGCTCTACTCCCCACAGATGGGTGAGTCCTGAATAGGGAGGGGCAAGGTGGTCTGGGTCCCTTGTAATATGTGTCAGAGGCTATGCCAAGCGTGTAACAGAGATTATTTCACTTAATTGTTTTAGTTTTTTGAGTCTGATATGTAGAAGTTATTATCATCATTGGACAGATGAGAAAATTGAGGTTCAGAGAGGCAAAAGTGACTTGCTCAAGACCAAGAGCTTCAATAAGAACCTAGGTTAGTCTAATTCCAAATCCCACAGTCTTAATTCCTCACTATGTGGTGCCTTCCTTATCTTGAGCCTGGCGGCAGCTGGTGCAAGAGCAAGATCAGAGCCTTCAAAGCCACACAGACCTGGCTTCAGATCCTGGCCTTGCTACTGACTCCTTGTGGCCTTGGTAAGTCACTCACTTCTCTGAGCCTCAGTTTCCTCACCTACAAATGGGACCACGTTGCCCATTAAATAAGATTATAAACAAAAAACAAAAAAACCAAACCCATTGCCATCGAGTCGATTCTGGCTCATAGCGACCCTATAGGACAGAGTAGAACTGCCCCATAGAGTTTCCAAGGAGCGGCTGGTGGATTTGATTTGCCGACCTTTTTGGTTAGCAGCCGTAGCATGCCATATTCTTAACCACTGTGCCACCGGGGCTCCCTAAAATAAGATTATAGTGGGAATCAAATGAAATAATGCATGAAAGTGCCCAGTGTAAGGCCTGGCGGGCAGGAAGTGCTCAGTAAATGACCTTTCACTGGTCTCTCCCACCCCCACCACTTTCATAGTTGGGAGGAGAGGGGCAATGGTGGTTGAGCCTCTAGAAGCGTCTTACCAGATGGGAGAAGTGGGACCACCAATGAGCCGTCAAGAGAAGAGGGCTCTGTGGCAGACTGGGTTTTACAAAAATGGCCACAAGAGTATCTCCAGTTCTACATACTCTTCCAGAACCCTGTCACTTCCCATCAAGAGGTGGAGTCTATTTTTCCCTTCCTTTGAAACTGAACAGACCTTTGTGACCGCGGCAATGAATAGAATATGGTGGAAGTAACATTACATGACTTCTAAGGCTAAGTCTTAAAATACGGTACAACTCTGTCTGTCTGTCTGTGTGTGTGCCTCTGTCTGTCCTGGAACACTTGCCCTTGGACCCAGCCTCCATATTGTGAGGAAGCCCAGGCAACAGGGCACTGTAGATATTCTGGCCAATAGTCCCAGCCAAGGTGTCAGCCAGCAGTCAGCTTCAACTGCCAAAGGTGAGTGAGCAACCCTTCAAATGATTTCAACTCCCAGATTTCTAGCCATCCTAGGGTGCAGGAGGTGGGGGAGTGGAGGATGGGTGGGGGGAACCACACCAGAGCCAGGTGGGCTCAGCCACACCTGAATGTCAGGCTCTGAGGCTTCTCAGAAACAGCGGGGTGCCCTCCCCTCCCCTACCCTGGTCAGCCTATCTGGGGAGATAAAGTCACTGCAGAGGATCCCAGACCAGAGACGTCCTTATCAGCCCTGTTGTCATCTGGAGTACTTGGGAATGTAAACGTGCTGCCATGCAGCCCGGTGATGTGCCAGCCCCCGCAAGACACAAAGCAGATGCGCAGTGGGACAGGCCTCCTCTACCACCCCCCGCCCTGCATCCTGACAGAGGGGGAAATAAGGGGGACTGAGCCTCACCCAGGGGCCTGCAAACCTTCCATCCTCTAGGCCTGTGTCCTCCTCTGCCACAGAGGATGCTGACCCTGGGATGCATTCTTTTTCCTTCAGGTCACACTCAGATTGGGAGGGGCTTCAGGGGCCCTTTCTGTGAAGATCCTGTGGGCCCATATGCCCCATGTGGCCAAAACACAGTGCCACCCTCCCCAGAGAAGAGGCGTGCAGGCTGACATGCCTATGTGACCCAGAGTAAGTCCCTTCACGTAACCGGGCTCTTCTTCCTCTCACAAACGTGCACTGAATCCCTCTGCTGGACCAGACACCAGGCTGGGCGCTCAGATAAAGCAGGAACCAGAAGAAAAGGCTCTGGAGTTCACTGACTACTGGGAGAGATGGATGAATAATAATAATGACAACAACAACAATAACAATCTGGTTTTTGAGCACTTACTGAGTGCCAGGCACAGTTTTGAGTACTTTACATGTATTAAATCACTTAATTCACACAATCCTGTAAAGTAACATGACTAATATTTCCACTTTACAGGTGAGAAAACTGAGGCATGGGGACATTAAGTCACTTGCACAAGTTCCCAAAGCTAGTGAGTGGCAGAGCTAGCTCTGGCTCTGTAGACAGAGTGGGGAGGGCTGTGACTGGGGAGGTCAAACCGTGGAAGAATCTCTGCCTGGCTGAGCTGTAGTGAGCTTCACAAGAGACAGGGATGGGAAGGGATCAGCACAGAATGAGCGTTTCACAGAGGCTTGGTCCCTGCAGCCCCCTGCACCCCAGAGCCTCACAAGGGTTTCCCATTCCTTCTTCATGCCCCTTTCCTCCTCCCCACCCTCTAGGCCTTGGCTGCCCTGTTGTACCTGGGCCTGTAGCTTGGGGCTCCCATTGGCCCTGGTGAGGCTCCTGGCTCTGCTGCTCCCAGAAGATACTCCCAGGATCCAGAGGTCCCAGAATCAGGCAGTGAGACAAGTTCAGGGGAAGGAGCCTGGGGTTTGGAGCTAGACAGACCTGAGTTCAAATTCTGACTCTGCTCCAATCTGGCTACATCCCTGCTCATCTGTGGACCTCGTTTTCTCCACCTGTAAAACAAAGCATGGTCCACATGACCTCCTCCAAGGGCCATTCCTTCAGCTCCAACCTTCCAGATTGTGTGAACGCAGTGCCTCTAAGGTGAGTTACCTGTGACCACGCCATAGCAAAATGCCAGCAAAGGGCCTGGGAGGCTGTGGGAGGAAGAGGCAGAGTATCTGGGGGCCTTCCTGGGGGAGGGGACACTTGAGCAGGCACCTAAAAGAAATTCCATTTTTTCCTCCCTTTCTTCCTTTCTTCTCTCCTTCCACACTGTTTTCCTTAGCCAGTCAGACCTGGTCCCTGGGCTGAGATGCTTCCAGTCTGGGGAAGGGGCTGTGTGCTCATGTCACAGAGGCTCTGTCACAGTCTGTGAAGGGTACAGTGGGCGAGGCCTAGAGTGGGGTGGTATCAGTGCCACCTTGTGGGAGAAATCTTAAGAGGATGTGACCCCTGAAGAATGAGTGCGTGTTTGTCAGGCAGACCAGAGGGAGAAGGAGAAAAGAGCGTTGGGCAGTGGGGGCTGGTGAACAAAGGCATGGTGGTGGGAACCTGAAGTCTGGCAAATGTGGGGAGCAGCACGCAGTGGGTCTGGCTGGACTGTGGAGCTCATAAGGTTGGCAGGGGCCAGCAGAACATGAAGAAGGGCCTTGAATACTAGACTGAGGAGCTTGGGCCTTAGCCTAAGGGTATTGGGGAGCCATTGAAGGGGTTTGAGGTGAGGAGGGACATGATCAGAAGTGTGTGTCCAAAAGGTCTCTCTGGCTACTGTGAAGAAGATAGACTGGAGAGGGCAAGATGCGGGGAAGGCTGGGAGGCCCCAGGGAATGCAGGTCTGGAAAGGCAGGCAAGAGAGAATGAGGCCTGAGCCCGGTCAAGGGCAGTGGGCAGGGAGGGGCTACTTTAGAGATGAAGCAATGGCCTTAGGAAGTGACTGGTTGTCAGGGGAAGAAAAGGGAGTCAGATGATCCCCAGGTGTCCAGCTGGCTTTGGCACAGCAGGGATGGTGGTGTCTATCACTGATGGACACCTGGGGAGGAGGAGGAGAACAAGGGCCAGGCAACAGGTTCTGTTTGGGACACGCCAAGCATGGTTCTATGGTGACTGAGTTCTGGGCTCAGGTCAAGGAAGGCCAGGGCTTGGCCATGACCCTGGAAAGGCAGGCAGGCTCCATTTCAGGCCCCAGTATGGGGGAGTAGGAGGGAGGGGGTCAAATGAACAGTTACAGGAGGGTGTTGGGTGGGGTGAATATGACAAAGAATGGGACATTCAGAAGACGGCCAAGGCGTCCTTCTTTCAAGGTTTGGAGAGGAGGCGTGTCCATCCCTCTGTCCTTCTGTGGCTGGCCTTCTCAATAATTGTGAATGATTTGAGCTTTATGGGTTTCTGCTCTATGTGTGCAGTGAGGAGACTGAACCAGAAAACCTCTAAGCCCCTTCCCTTCCTGACTTTTTCCAGATTCCGTGTTTTCCTCCACCCCTTACTGACCCTGTCGTCTTATGTAAGGCTTTCCCCACTCTGGGCCTCAGCCTGCTCCTCTAATCTAGAGCCTGTATTAGACTGGAATGATCCTAAGGTTGCACAGAAGGCTTCAGTAAGTGTTCGTGCAAAGAACAAACGAACAGCTTCTCAGCTGCCAAGGCCCCAGACTTTGCTTCTCTCCAAGGAGTTTGCATTCAGCCCTGCCTCACCGTCCAGCCGGCCTGCCCCTCTGCCCTCAATTAGTCAGATCGCAGGATATGGATACAGCGGTCTGCTCCCAGCTCACCCACTCCCTGACCCCCCTGAGTGCCTTGGAACCAGGGAGTTTCGGCCTGCAGGCCTGGAGGCTTCTTCTCCAGTCTCAGGATTAGAGCCAGCTCCTCCCTAAAACCCCAGCATCCCCAGAGTGGGGGTGCAGCCAAGTCACCAGACCCTGGAATTCAGAAAGAAGGCAGCTGGCAGCAGACAGAAAACGACCTTCGTCTGGGTTTTTAAGCTTTCTTTGCAAAGCACTGGACACCATCACATGACCCACCTCACCATGACCCTCTGAGGATGGTAGAACAGGAAGAGTTATTACTTTACAGGGTCTCAGAGGGGCTCTGAGAGAGAGAAAATAACTCCCCCAAAGTCACACAGAAAATGATAGAGCTGGCACATTGCCTGGTCTTCACAGAGCTTGTGACAAGACATCCTTGCAGTTCCTCCCAGAAATTGCATCCTATCCTAGGGCTCCCCCAGGCAGAATGGGCCAGGTCAGGAAAAGGGGAAGAGCAGGACAGCCCAAGCATGGTGAGCCACATGCTCTCACCTGCACCACTGTGAGAGCCTCGCCCTGCTCTTCCTGCCTCCACGTGGCCTGGAGGCCCTGGACAGCCTGATCCCACTGACTCTCCAGCCTCTTTTCTCCCCACTTCCTCCCTTGCTCTGTGAGCTCCTGCCACATGGCTTTCTTTGCTTCTTCAAACATACCAGGCTCCCAGCCACAGGGCCTTTGTACGTGCAGTTCCCTTAGCTTACAGGGCTCTCCTCAAGCCCCGGCCTCTTTCATGTTCCTAGTTAGTGCTTCTTCATCCTTCTATCATTTTTTATTTCTAATGATAATTTATTTTGTTTTCAGTGAAGATTTACACAGAAGTTTAGGTTCCCATTCAACAATTTCTACACAGGCTGTTCAGCGACATGGGTTACATTCTTCACAATTTGTGAACATTCTCATTACAGTAGTCGCCTGACCCCCCCTTACCCACAGCTTCGCTTTCCACGGTTTCAGTTATCTGAGGTCAATCAAGGTCCAAAAATATTAAATGGGAAAATTCAGGAACTAAACAACTCATAAATTTTAAATTTTTCCCTGTTCTGAGTAGCATGATGAAATCTCCTGCCATCCTGCTCTACCGGTGCCGGGACGTGAATCATCCTTTTGTTCATCATATCCACACTGTATATGCTACCTGCTGTTAGTCACTTAGTGACCGTCTTGATTATCGGATCAGTTGTCAAGGTCCGCGGTGCTCTTGTTCAAGTAACCCTCATTTTACTTAATAATGGCCCCAAAGTGCAAGAGCAGTGAAGCCGGCAATTTGGATATGTCGAAGAGACCTCATTCACATAACTTTTATTACAGCATATTGTTAGAATTGTTCTATTTTATTATTGTTATTAATCTCTTACTGTGCCTAATTTATACATGAAACTTTATCTTAGGTATGTATGTATAGGAAAAACTTAGTATATATAGAGTTTGATACTATCCACAGTTTCAGGCATCCACTGGGGTCTTGGAACGTATCCCCCCACAGATAAGGTGGGACTACTGTATTTTCACTCTGGTTGTTCCATTTCCATTAATCTAGTTTCCCTGCCGCCTTACATTCTCATATTTTTAAAAGTAATTGTTAACCGTTTGCTCTCATACAGGTGATTTTTTTAAAGAAGCACTGGATTTATGGGTGGTATTTATTATTTTTTGAGCCAGTTTGTTATTTAGCTACAAGGTGATCTCAAGGGTTAGTTTCAGTTCAACATTCTTCCATCCTTTTATTTTAATAAGAGCTTTATTGAGTTATAATTCATATACCATATAATTCACCTATTTAAAATATACAACTCAATGGTTTTTAATATATTCATAGAGTTGTGCAATCCTCATCACAATCAATTTTAGAACATTTGCCTCACCCCCTACACCCCCCAAAAACCTGTACCCTTTAGCAGTCACTTTTCTTTCCCACCCCACCTGGCAGGCCTAGGCAATGGTAATCTACTTTCTGTCTCTATAGATTTGCCTATTCTAGACATTTTACACAAATGGAATCGTGCAATATGTGGTCCTTTTTGCTTCTGTAGTTGGCATCCGTCGCTTAATATAGTGTTTTGAAGGTTCATTCATGTCGTGGCATTTATCAGCACTTCGTTTCTTTTTATTGCTGACTAATATTCCATTGTATGGATATACCTACCACATTTTATTTATTCATTCATCAGTTGATAGACATTTTTGGTGTTTCTACTTTTTGGCTATTATGAATAATGCTGCTATGAACATTCATGTAGAAGTTTTTTGTGTGGACGTTGTGTTTTCATTTCTTTTGGTTATATTCCTAAGCGTGGAATTGCTGGGGCATATGGTAACTCTGGAGCCCTGGTAGGGCAGTAGTTAAGAGCTATGGCTGCTAACCAAAAAACCAGCAGTTCGAATCCACCAGTCGCTCCTTAGAAACCCTATGGGACAGTTCTACTGTTCACCATGAGTCGGAATCGACTTGAAGGCAACAGGTTTGGGTTTTGGTTTTGGTATGGTAACTCTATGCTTAACCTTTTGAGGAACTGCCAGACTGTTTTCCAAAGTGTCTGCACCATTTTGCAATCCCGCCAGCAGTGTATGAGGATTTCAATTCCTCCCCATCCTTGCCAACATTAGCTATTATCTATCCTTTTTATTATACCCATTCTGGTGGGTGTGAAATGTTATCTCATTATGGTTATGATTTACATTTCCCTGACAGCTAATGATGTTGAGCATGTTTTCATTGGCCGTTTGTGTACATTCTTTGGAGAAATGCCTACTGAGATCCTTTGCCCCTTTTTAAACTGGATTATTTTTATTTTGATTATTGAATTTTAAGGGTTCTTTATATATTCTAGATAGAAGTCTTTTATCAGATAGATGATTTGCAAAGTTTATCTCCCATTCTGTGGGTTGTCTTTCACTTTCTGAATGATGTCCTTTGAAGCACAGAGTTTTTAATGTCGATGATGTCCAATTCATCTATTTTTTTCTTTTGTTGCTTGTGCTTTTGGTGTCATATCTAAGAAACCACTGACTAATCCAAGGCCATGGAGGTTTACCCCTACGTTTTCTTCTGAGAATTTTATAGTTTTAGCTCTTACATGTAGGTCTTTGATCCATTTGGAGTTCATTTTTGTGTGTGGTGTAAAGTAGAAGTCCGACTTCGTTCTTTTGCATGTGGCTTTCCCCTTGTCCCAGCACCATTTGTTGAAAAGATTATTCTTTCACCATTGAACTGTCTTGGCACCCTTGTCAAAAATCAATTGCCTGTAAATGTCATCCCTTCATCTTAACTTGAGCTTCACTTCCCCAAGGAAGCCTTTGCTGACACCTCACCTCCATCCCCCACCCTAGCTCAGCCAGGCTCCGCCATATATGTATAAAACACACAGATAGCACCATAGACTATAAACTATATTTATTTCTGGAGCCAGAAGGCCAAGATTTCAATCCCAGCTCTGTCATTTACTAGTTGCCTGGACCTGGGTATATTATATTTTAATGTTATCATCTTTAAATTAGGAATTTACTCCTGGGAGTTGAGACATGTAAAGTACGCGGCACACGGTTGTAGTTGTTTTCAGGTGCCACGGAGTTGAACTCAGCGACCCTACGTACAACAGAATGAAACACTGCCCGGTCCTGCACCGTCCTCACAATTAAGTACTGATGTGTGGGCTGGTTCATCAGTGTCCTCTCCCCCACTAGACTCTAAACTCCATGAAGACAGGGACCCTGTCTGTTTTGGTTCCACTGAATCCTCCTGCTCAGCCCCAGACCTGGGAGGTGTAGGGCATTCAGTACATACGTGTTGAATTCATTAGTGAATGCATGCATGGATGCATGAATGAGTCTGGCAGACAGGGTTCCAATCCCACCCTCACACTGTCTGGCTGTGTGACTTCTCCAGAGCTCTGTAAAACGAGCACATTGGATTCATGGGTGGTTTACTCCCTCTCTCTGTTTGGATGAAGAGTGCTTTCTTTACTTGAAATAACAGGAACCCAATATAAAAGCAGATAAGGGAAGCTGCTATGAGAGAAACCAAGGTGAGGGCCCAGAGCCACCCTGCTCCTGGGCACCCCCGAGGCCCCCCAGAGCCTGCCAGACGGTGTGAAAACCACCATAAGGATGTAATCTCTACGTGTTCCCCCTGCTCTCCGCTGCTCAGAGCAGCCCGTGATTCAGAGGCAGCTGACGTCTGACGCCCTTAATTCAGCCCAAATGCTGAAGATCTGTGTCCTGCGGCATGGGGGGAGGCAGAGGGGTGCATTCCACAGGAGAAAGCTTTTTCCTCTTTCTACCCACAGAAAGGGAGCAATGTTCCCTGAAGTTCCCCACGTATAGATGAGCAAGTCCTTGCTCTCATGGTTTTCTCCCTTCCCCCCTTCTCTCCCTCCCTCCCTCCTCAGCTTCATGGCCCAGACTTAGAATTGCCTGGTGTCCTGTGCCCACTCCTCTACCCCCATCTCAGACCCAGCTCATTTTTGGAAGGCCCACTATGTTCCTGCCCATATTACCTCCATACCCTCATTTCTCCTAGAAGACAATCCTTCTGAGGCTTAGGCCAGTGACTGGTCCAAGGTCATGGCAAAGCAACTAAGTGGGAACAGAGCAAGGATTCGAACTCTAGTCTCAAGACTCCAAGTCCAGTGCTCTTCCCCAACAGCTGCCTTGAGACACTAATGGGGCACCAGAGTCCATGTCCATGTGACCACAAGGGTAGGCCAGCCTGGGATGTGCTGAGGTCAGCCAAGCTTTGTGGCCCCTGGGAGGAAGAAGAGCCCTGAGGGAGGCCCCCAAGGCAGGTTACCTCAATAGAGAACTAATGCTTTGCCCAGGTTGAGGTGTTCTGCCATCGGGGATGGGGCTGCCCTGGGAAAGGAGGGGAGGAGAGGTCCCAACTTGGTAGGTTAAGAACATGGACTTTTACAACCACTATGGAAAATGATATGGTGCCTCCATAAAAAGCTAGAAATAGAAATAACGTATAATCCAGCAATCCCACTCCTCTGAATACATCCTAGAGAAGTAAGAGCCGTCATGCGAATAGACATATGACACCCATGTTCACCGCAGCATTATTCACAATAGCAAAAAGATAGAAACAACCGAAGTGCCCATCGATAGATGAATGGATAAACAAGTTATGGTACATACACACAATGGAATACAACGCAACAATAAAGAACAATGAGAAATCTGAGAAACATCTCATGACGTCGATAAATCTGGAGGACATTATGCTGAGTGAAATAAGTCAATCACAAAAGGACAAACATTGCATGAGATCATTATTATAAAAACTAAAGAAAAGGTTTATACACAGAAAAAAACTATCTTTGATGGTTATGAGGGAGGGGAGGGGTGGGGAGGGGAAATCACCAACTAGATTGTAGACAAGCGTTAACTTTGGTGAAGGGAAAGACAGCACACAATATAGGGGAGGTCAGCACAACTTGACCTAGACAAAGTCATAGAAGCTTCCTAGACACATCCAAACACCTTGAGGGACCGAGTTCCTAGGGCTGAAGGCTAGGGACCATAGTCTCTGGGGACGTCTAGGTCAATTGGCACAACATAGTTCATAAACAAAATGTTCTACATCATACTTAGTAGTAGTTAGTAGTTCCTGGAGTCTTAAAAGCTCGCGAGCAGCCATTTAAGATACATCCTGTCTGGAGCAAAGAAGAATGAAAAAAAAAAAAAAAACAAAGACACAAGGTAAATATTAGTCCAAAGGACTAATGGACCTCATGAACCACAGCCTCCACCAGCCTGAGCCCAGAACAACTAGATGGTTCCTGGCTACCACCACCAACCGCTCTGACAGGGATCACAAGAGAGGGTCTCAGACAGAGCGGGAGAAAAATGTAGAACAAAATTCAAATTCACAAAAAAAGACCAGATTTGCTGCTCTGACAGAGGCTGGAGGAACCCCCGAGACCATGGCCCCCAGACACCCTGCTAACTCAAAACTGAAGCCACTCCAAAAGTCCACCTGTCAACCAAAGATTAGACAAGCCTATAAAATAAACAATAACACATGTGAGGAACATGTTTCTTAGTTCAGTCAAGTATATGAGCACAAAATGGGCAACACATGCCCGGAAACAAAAATGAGAAGGCAGGAAGGGACAGGAAAACTGGACAAATGGACACGGAGAACCCTAGTTAGAAAGGGGGAGATGGCTGACACGTTGTGGAGTTGCAACCAATGTCACAAAACAATTTGTGTACGAATTTTTGAATGAGAAACAAATTTGCGCAGTAACCTTTCACCTGAAGCACAATGTCTTAGTCATCTAGTGCCGCTATAACAGAAATATCACAAGTGGATGGCTTTAACAAAGAGAAGTTTATTCTCTCACAATTTAGTAGGCTACAAGTTCAAACTGAGGGCTACAGCTCCAGGCGAAGGCTTTCTTTCTTGGCTCAGAAGGAAAGTCCATGTCATCAATCTTCCCTTGGTCTAGGAGCTTCTCTGCACAGGAACCTCAGCTCCAAAGGATGCACTCTGCTCCCGGCACTGCTTTCTTGATGGTATGAGGTTCCCATGTGTCTCTGCTCACTTCTCTTTTTTATATCTCAGAAGAGATTGGCTTAAGACACTATCCGATCTTATATACCCGATCAGTGTAACTGCTGCTAACCCACCTTATTACATAGTAGTGATAGAGTTTACAACACGTAAGGAAATCACTTCATATTACAAAATGGTACACAATCATACAATACTGGGAATCATGACCCAGTCAAACTAATACATACATTTTGTGGGGGACATAGTTCAATCCATGACACACAGTAAAATAAAAAGGACATGAACTTTAGGATTAAGCAGATCTGTGTGACATCCAGGTTGACCACCAACCTCTCTGAACCCCTCTGTGACGTGAGGATAATAATAAATCACCAGGTTGTTGTGAAGATGTAACGAATGAGGCAAAGACCTTGGTTCTCCACCCGGTGCGGAACTACCACGCAAATACTGTTATTATCACTATCCTTAGTGCTGGGGAAGTTGTTGGCTGGGCCAAACAGAAGTTGCTGAGGTGACCTGAAGAGTCCCTTTGAGAAGGTGGGTCCAGGTTCATAAAGGAGGAGACAAGGGACTTCCACATTTCTCCTGGGTCTTTGAGTTCACTGAGACTATTTTGTTCTACGAAATGTATTTCTACAGGAGAAATAGGGTGTGACGCTGGTTATTGTTGTTGCTGGGTGCCATTGAGTCAATTCCATGCACAGCAAGCCTGTATGACAGAGTAGAACTGCCCTATAGGGTTTCCTAGGCTGTAATCTTTAAGAGAGCAGATTGCCAGGTCTTTTCTCCCACAGAGCCGCTGGTGGGTTTGAACTTTGACTTTCCAGTTGGCAGCCAAGCACTTAACCATTGCGAGAAAAGAACTTGGGCAATTTACTGGTAACTTTTAGGTGTTTTTTGTTTTTTTTTCCCTTCAGGACGTTCATTTGTCTTAACTCAAGGAGAGTGAGGAAATAGGAGTGTGACATAAGGTGTGAGAAAGCATGTGGGCTTCCACGTCACCCTGCTCTGAACCTAGCTCTGTACATCGCCAAGAGTAAGTTATTTAGCCTCTCTGAGCCTCGGTTTCCACATCTGTAAAATAGAGAAGAATGAGGTGATAGATGTGAAGAGCCCTGCCCAGCCTCTGGCCCAGGAGCACAAACTGAGTGGGAGCTGGTATTTGGGGCCATTAAAGTGATCCCCTAGGAGCCCTGGTGGCACAATGATTGAGCACTCAGCTGCTAACAAAAAGGTTAGCAGTTGGAACCTATCCAGTCGCTCCATGGGAGAAAGACCGGCGATCTGCTTCCGTGAAGATTACAGCCTAGAAAATCCTACAGGACAGTTCTACTCTGTAACACACTGGGTTGCTATGAGTCAAAAATCAACTCAACGGCACCTAACAACAACAATAATAACAAAAAACTCATAGCCATTGAGTCAATTCTGACTCATAGCAATCCTACAGGACAGAGTAGAACTGCCCCTTAGGGTTTCCAAAGAGTGGCTGGTGGATTTGAGCTGCCGACCTTTGGGTTAGCAGCCATAGCTCTTAACCACCGTGCCAGTGACCCCTATAAGGTGCTGAGGAAAAATCCCTTCCTCCTGGGGAAACCTGGGAAGACTTCCTAGAGGAGAGGAGGAGAAGTCCCTGCTTGGTAGGTTAAGACCACGGACTTTAGGGTTAGGCAGATCTGTGTGGCATTGAGACTGGGCCCAGAAGAATGGAAAAGGCAGTTCGGGTAGAGAGAACAGCTTGAGCAAAAGCCATGGCAATGGGAAGTCACAGGGTCTGAGAGGGACAGTTCCAATTTTGGACGGTAGGACTCAGGGAGGGAAGACCTGGAAGGAAGTAGTGATGAGTTTGAGGCTTGGGGGGTCAGGTGACCTGCTGGGAGTCACGGCAGAGTCAGGGTTCTAATTTGGGCCTGCCTGCTTTTCCCTGTGCACCAGGCTGCTTCCCAGAAGGGCTCCTGGATCTATTCTCAGCTCTCCCCAGGGGTGAGGAGTGTGGAGTGACTCAGGACTTCTCTGCTGTTGACACTGAGCTTCCTGACATTCAAGTCAAGGGGCGGGGCAGAGTCCCGGAGAACAGGCCTCCCACCACCTGCCTCCAGCCCCTCCAAACCCCAGGAGAGTCAAGGGAAGTGGGGTCTGACCCACGCCTGGGATTATTCATCAAAACAGTTTAAAAAAGCCAAGCCAACAAGAGCACCCATGTTAATAATAAAAATAACAATTCCTTACATGTGACCAGGAGCGTTGGAGCTCACTCTGTCACTGGTCCGCCTCCCTGTGAGGTCACTCTGGTTACCCTCTGTCTACAAGGAGGAAAATGAGACTTGGCGAGGGGAAGTGACTCAACTGAGGCCGTGCAGAGGTCGGGCGGGCCAGTCATTCTGTGACTCGTGTCTTTGGTCTGGGGGTACCAGAGGGGATTTTGTGTGTGTTATGGGGATTGTGGGTGTTGGGAACAGCAGGGAAGGGGCCACAAACTGCAGATATTACCTCTGGATTCTCCTAGTCCGAGGGAGGGGTGAACGAGGCCTGTTCACTGGGGGCTGCGTCCCATGCCCAGGGCCTGTCACTATCTTCACCGGCAGGTCACACAGCAGAATGAGGTGATATTTGAGTTCTGCTGGGAAAGATGAGTAAGTTGAGACAGGCAAGCATGAGGGACAGGGCCTCCTGGGCACACGGAACAACATTCGCAAAGAGATATGTGTGGCGTGGTCAAAGCTCAGTGTGAGTGGAGTGGGGGCTTGTAGGAGCTGGGTGAGGGGAGGTAGGCTCTAAGGTGGCAGGGGAGGGGTGGGGGTTCTCCTGGGTGATCTGCTGATGTAAAATGGGAGCCTGCAGGGAATTGTCTATTCCAAAGTACACCAGAATGTTCCAGTCTGAAATGAGTTGCCACTCCCCTGTGGCTCTGAAGAGGTCCATATAAACAGCCCTGAAATATGGAGCCCCAGAAGCATCGCTGGTATAAGTGCAGGAATCCCCCACCAAAGGGGACTGCTTCAAGGGCTGAGCATTTTTGGAGGGTTGAGTTCTAGATGTACTGGGGAAGTGATCCTCCTGATGACTGGATAGACCTTCTAATTACCTCCACCCCCCAAGGAAGGTAGAGCCGAATTAGCCTTTTGTCCCGATCACAGTTTGTTAATGGACAATAGATTGATTTTTGAGCCCAGATCTCTGCTGTGAGTCTCTGGCTCAAGCTCTCCCCTTTGACAATCTACTTTCCTCCTGGCCTGGCAGCCAGGGCCAGGCAGGACCATAATCAGTTCTTGGACCACTCCCAGCCATAATCAGATCTGTCCCACCAGGCCTTCGAAGGCCAGAGGAGACATTATGACCCCTTCCTGCGTGGCTCTGACTAACAGGCCCCTGGTTCCATGAAGCATCACAACAGAGCCTGTTGCCAAGGTGACCTCCAGACCTAAGGACCTGGGGCCTCAGCCATCCCACACTGACTGCTTGCCTTGAGCACTTATCATGCAGCCCTCCCTGGCTCAGCTGGGCTGTGCAGGGAGACTAAGTTAGTGGGAGGCCCTGTCTGGGCCTCTGGGGATGTCTCAGCCTGGGAGACAGCAGAGAAAAGATGTAGGGCTTTCAGTTCCTCCTCTTCTCCCTGGTCCCTAGCCCCCATTCTCCAGGCCAACGACCACTTCCAGAGCCCAGCTACTACTCTTGAGCTTCCAAAATGGATGTTCATGACCTCCCAACTTCTCCCCACATGGACGGCACCCAAAACTGAACTGCCCCCCAAACCTGCTTCTCCCCACCACTGAGCTCCCCATTTCAGTGAGGGCCACTTTTGTCCCCAGTACATGAGCTAGTGCCCTGGGCAGCAGCATGGATGCCTTCTGAGTTCTCCCCACCCCCACATTCCATCCATCACCACAGCTCACCCAGCTACCTTCTCCAGAAACCTTAGGAGTTCTCCCTCTACTCCTGTATGCCCTTAGCCCTGGACCCAGCCCAGACTCCTTCCTGAGCCCTGATCTGATCACAACTCAGCCCTCTCTCTAGACAACAGGGGAAGAGCTACCTCCTCAAAGTGGAGTCGACCTTAATGATGTGGATGGAGTAAAGCTTTCGGGACCTTCATCTGCTGATGTGGCACGACTCAAAACAGCTGAAAACATCCATTAATAATCGGAACGTGGAATGTACGAAGTATGAATCTAGGAAAATTGGAAATCGTCAAAAATGAAATGCAACTTGTAAACATCGATATCTTAGGCATTACTGAGCTGAAATGGACTGGTATTGGCCGTTTTGAATCAGACAATCATACGGTCTGCTATGCCGGGAATGACAAATTGAAGAGGAATGGCATTGCATTCATCGTCAAAAAGAACATTTCTCAAGATCTATCCTGAAGTACAACGCTCTCAGGGATAGGATAATATCCACAGGCCTACAAGGAAGACGAGTTATTATTCAAATTTACGCACCAATCACTAACTAAGGCCAAAGATGAAGAAACTGAAGATTTTTACCAACTTCTGCAGTCTGAAACTGATCAAACATGCAATCAGGATGCATTGATAATTACTGGTGATTGAAATGCAAAAATTGCAAACAAGGAAGAAGAATCAGTAGTTGGAAAATACGGTCTTGGTGATGGAAACCATGCCAGAGATTGCATGATAGAATTTTGCAAGACCAAAGACTTCTTCATTGGAAATACTTTTTTTCACCAACATGAATGGCAACTGTACAGGTGGATCTGGCCAGGTGGAATACACAAGAATCAACTCGACTACAGCTGTGGAAAGAGACGATGGAAAAAATTTAAGCTCTACTAACATCTAATCAATAGACTGACATCGGTGCCTCACCTGGTCCACATGAGAGCAGGTCACATGTCCCATGCCCCAGGTCTCCTGGAGGGTCCATGGTGTGGGCCTGGCTGACAACAGAGCCCCCACCCCACTGTGATGCCAGCAGTTAACCTGCCGCAGGATGTCATCGAAGCATTTAATTTTATAAAAAGGAAATCTTTAAAAGTAGAATCTTTCCAAGACCCATCATTGAGGGCAGTGGTGGCTATGAACACCTTTTGTACCACACAGATATCTGCTGGTTATCTCAGAGTGCAATACTTAAAAGAGCTGCCACCTGAAAGATGACTTGTGTCTTTTTCTTAAACAAAAAGACAAATGATCCGAATGTGCTGGCTTTTCCTGTGTCATCAGGGTGTACTACCCAGCATATATTAAATAAATAAATACATAGCATAGATAACCTTGATGTCGTAACGCTGGGTGAGAAAGTAACTGCTTTTGGGGAAAGAACTCGTGCTACAGAGCGCATTTTGCAGGCCGGTATTTTGGAATGATTTTTGTTGCTAAAGTAGTTGCTACTGCATCACCTATCTGTCACGTCTGCAAGCTTAAAAACAAGGAAACAGAATGTTACAACCTATTTTTAAGGTTTCCAAGTGAGGGGTCTCGACTGGCTCTGGACTCATTTGTCTAATATGTTAGGAAGTAACATCTTCTTTACCGTAAAGACTGACGGACATCAGTTAAACTGAATTTCAAAGAAACCCCCACACAGAATTGAAAATGCACTTCTTCCCTGTGGGCTACGGCTCTTTGTGAGGTGCATTTTTAACTACGATAGTATTAAACCAAATGAAAAGGTGAAAGGAATTTATTACCAGATGCTCAAATGACTGTACCACAGGATTAAACCAAAATTTTATAAAAGAAGGAAAAATTCTCCATCACAGTTTTTTTAGTAATATATTTAGTCAAAGCAAGAAGCTTTTTGTATACTATGAAATAAAATAAAGATAAGACTTTTCTAAAGAATATTTATTTTGTCTCATTCTTTTTTCATATATATTTTATAATATATCCAATATATTTGTATGGTGGCACATGTATATAGTTTATAAATAAATAAATGCATATATTGGGTTGATCACATGAACTTATTTTTTACTGATAGGAGGGTGAGATTCACCAGTGACTGGGAGCTATGAGAACACTAGGGAGGGATTCTGGAGGGAGGGACAGGATCCATGTGGGGCCACTTTGGGGACTAGAGGCATATGGATATTATCCTATCACTGAGAGTGCTGTACTTCAGGATAGATCTTGAGAAACGTTCTTTTTGACAATGAACGCAACGCCATTCCTCTTCAGTTTGTCATTCCTGACAGAGTAGACCATATGACTGTCTGACTCAAAATGGCCAATACCAGTCCATTTCAGCTCACTAATGCCTAGGATATCGATGTTTATGCGTTTCATTTTTGATGATTTCCAATTTTCCTAGTTTCATACTTTGTACATTCCGTGTTCTGATTATTAACGGATGTTTGCAGCTGTTTCTTCTCATTTTGAGTTGTGCCACATCGGCAGATGAAGGTCCTGAAAGCTTACTCCATCCACATCATTAAGGTCGACTCCACTTTGAGGAGGCGGCTCTTCCCCTGTTGTCTTTTGAGTGTCTTCTAACCTGGGGGGCTTATCTTCCAACACTATATCAGACAATGTTCTACTGCTAGTCATAAGATTTTCACTGGCTAATTCCTTTCAGAAGTAAACTGCCAGGTCCTTTTTCCAATCTGTCCTAGTCTGAAAGCTCACCTGGAACCTGTCCGCCCTGAGTGACCCTGCTGGTATTTGAATACCGGAGGAATAGCTTCCAGCATCGCAGCAACACGCAAGCCCCCACAGTATGACAAACTGACAGACACTTGGTGGGGGGCTCAATATCATCAGTCAGAACAAGGCCAGGGGCCGACTGCGGAACAGACCATCAATTACTCATATGCAAGTTCCGGTTGAAGCTGAAGAAAATTAGAACAAGTCCACGAAAGCCAAAGTACGACCTTGAGTGTATCCCACCTGAATTTAGAGACCATCTCAAGAACTGATTTGACCATTGAATACTAATGACCAAAGACCAGACAAGTGGTGGAATAACATCAATACATGAAGAAAGCAAGAGGTCATTAAAAAGACGGGAAAGAAAGAAAAAGCCAAAATGGATGTCAGAAGAGACTCTGAAACTTGTTCTTGAACATAGGGTAGCTAAAGCAAATGGAAGAAATTATCACTTAAAAGAGCTGATCAGAATATTTAGAGGGGCAGCTTGAGAAGACAAAGGAAAGTATTATAATGACATATGCAAAGACCTGGAGTTAGAAAACCGAAAGGGAAGAACATACTCGGCATTTCTCAAGTTGAAAGAACTGAAAACAAATTCAAGCCTCAAGAAGGATTCTACGGGGAAAATATTAAATGACACAGGAAGCATGGAAAGAAGATGGAAGGAATACACAGAGTCACTGTACCAAAAATAACTGATAGGCAGTCAACCATTTCAGGAGGTAGCATATGATGAGGAACCAATGGTACTGAAGGAAGAGGTCCAAGCTGCACTGAAGGCATCGGCCAAAAACAAGTCTCCAGGAATTGACGGAATACCAATTGAGATGTTTCAACAAATGGACACAGCACTGGAAGTGCTGACTAATCTATGCCAAGAAATTTGGAGGATTGCTACCTGGCCAACTGACAGGAAGAGAGATCCATATTTATGCCTACTCCAAAGAAAGGTGATCCAATGGAGTGTGGAAATTATCAAACAGTATCATTAATATCATGCGCAATTAAAATTTTGCTGAAGAACATTCAAAAGCAGTTGCAGCAGTACATCAACAGGGACCTGCCAGAAATTCAAGCCCGATTCAGAAGAGGACATGGAACCAGGGATATCATTGCTGATGCCAGATGGATTCTGGCTGAAAGCAGAGAATACCAGAGAAATATTTTATTGGCTATGCAAAGGCATTCGACTATGTGGATCATAACAAATTATGGATAACATTGAGAAGAATGGGAATTCCAGAACACTTAATTGTGCTCATGAGGAACTGCTACCGCAATAACGAGGATTGGAGCCGCCTGCCGCAATAGCCAATTCTGAGACGGGGTGGGGTGAGCAGCAAGAGGTTTATTATATATCGATATATAGGAGACAGAGGGGAATAGATTCCTTTAAAAAACCCGTCACTCCAACTGGAGATTGGCTGAAGGCTTTTATAGGGACAGGATTATGGGTCTTAGAAGTTTGTGTTATTTCCCCCTTGAGGTGGTCATGTCTCAGATGAGTTAATCTTTTACTGGTATTCTTGGGGGTTATCCAACGACATCCTGGTTTTCTTGTCACAAGATGGGTGCTTTGTTCGGTTTTTCATCCTCAGATCATTATCACTTGTTTTCCACCTTCCAAGGAGAAACGTAGGTTAATCTTAAACCTTTTGTAGACACTGGGACCAGAGGGAAAGACAAGATCATGAGACAATGTGGCAGTTAGCAATGAGGAGTAAATAATAGTCAGCTGGGCCTATGCAGCCTCTTCCAGAACCTGTACATAGATCAAGAGGCAGTTGTTCGAACAGAACAAGGGCATACTGCCTGGTTTAAAGTCAGGAAAGGTGCGCATCATGGTTGTATCCTTTCACCATACTTATTCAATCTGAATGCTGAACAAATAATTCGACTATATGAAGAAGAACGGGGCATCAGGAATGAAGGAAGATTCTTTAACAACCTGTGTTATGCAGATGACACAACCTTGCTTGCTGAAAGTGAAGAGGACTTGAAGCACTTACTGATGAGGATCAAAGACCGCAGCCTTCGGTATGGATTACACCTCAACATAAAGAAAAAAATCCTCACAACTGAACAAGTAAGCAACATCATGATAAAGGGAGAAAAGGTTGAAGTTGTCAAGGACTTCATTTTACTTGGATCCACAGGAAGCAGCAGTCAAGAGAGCAAATAAAAAAAAAAAAAATCAAATGTTGCATTGCAGTGGGCAAATCTGCTGTAAAAGACCTCTTTAAAGTGTTAAAAGGCAAAGACGTCACCTTGAAGACTACGGTGCGCCTGACCCAAGCCATGAAGTTTTCAATTGCCTCATACTTATGGGAAAGCTAGACAATAAATAAGGAACACCAGAGAAGAATCGATGTCTTTGAATTATGGTGTTGGCAAAGAGTATTGAACATATCAAGGACCGCCAGAAGAATGAACAAATCTGTCTCGGAAGAAGTATAGCCAAAATGCTCCTTAGAAGCAAGGATAGCGAGACTTCATCTCACATACTTTGGACATGTAATGAGGAGGGATCAGTCTCTGGAGAAGGACATCATGCTTGGTAAAGTACAGGGTCAGCAAAAAAGAGGAAGACCCTCTACGAGATGGATTGACACAGTGGTTGCAACAATGGGCTCAAGCATAACAGCGATTGTGAGGATGGCACAGGACTGGGCAGTCTTTTGTTCTGTTGTACATAGGATCACTGTAAGCTGGAACTGACTCGGTGGCACCTAACAACAACAGCGCTTAAATTTTTCTTCCTTTCTTTAAGGTGTAAATAAAAGTTCTAGAATATTCCTTCTACATGAATGGATTGCCCTCCTCCCACTTTGGCTCGCACATAAAACCAGATTCAATGTCCCCAAATATATCACAGGGTTTTGTTGTTTCTTTGTACTTCAATTCTCTTTGCCTGGTATGTCTATCCCCAGTGGACTGGCTCAAGATTCTATCCTTTCTTCAACAGCCAGCACCAGGCCATCCCCTCCGTAAAGCCTGTTCTGATTCTCTGGGTAGAGCCAGTCATTCAGCTATTCAATAAACATTAACTGAGCACCTACTATATGCCAGGCACTGATCTAGGGACTGCTGGCCATGTAGCTGTGAACCAAACACGCAAAAATTTCTCCCTCAGGGAGCTTACATTCTGGTGAGGTAGATGTCGATTTTTTAGGCTCAGTTCTTTTTCCATTTACCTGCAAGGCGGTTAGTTGACCATTTATGTGTTTGTCTCCCCAGGAAAGCATTTACTCCTAAGAGCAGGGACCTCTGAGCCTGAACTCCAAGCACAAGTCCTGGCCCAGAGTAGGGGCTGGATCGACAATGGTTAAAATTAAAATAAAGAATAATACAGAATAATACAAATGAAAAATAAAATAAAGAATGATAATAAAGAATAATGGTTAAAATGACAATAAAGAATAAATAAAAGGGTAACCCAAGCCATGGCCCTAGCCATGGACGGAGACCTAACACCAAATTCAAATTTAGTTGAGGTCCTGCCAGTGGTTGATCCAGCTGCAGGATGAGCCTGGTGCTCCAAGAACAGTCTCACAAGCACGCTGTTCCTAAGGACCTCATTCTAGTCCCTATGAGAAGGAACTGGAGGGCCCCCTGTGGCAGGCAGGAACCACTTCCACCTCCAAGTGTGCCTATATTTAGCCATCTGCTGTGACCCTGCCGCCCTCTCCTCTCCATGGCCGGAGGGAATTGCCCAAGCAGCCAGGCCCTGCTTTGATGGTCTGTTTTCCCAGGCCCTGCTGCTGCTTCCCAGACCCTCAGCATCCCTGCAGGAGGTGGGGCTGAGGAGGGCAGACTTCCCAAGCCCAGGCCCCACTCAACTGGCAGGTTCTACATCCCAAAATAGCATCAGCACTTGGCAAGGAGAGACAGCCACCTGTAGGGACAGTGCTGCCTGGTATGGGGGCAGGGGATGGCCTGGATGGAAACCTCCCAGGTAGCACACTCCTATGTTCCCTGGTCCCCTTCCAACCATTATGTCCTGGGCTCCAAATTCTTCCACTGGGCATAAGGCTCCCTGTGAACTACCAAAATAAGGCCTTGAGCCTCATCTCTCACTACTCCCCTGACTCCTGCAAACCCAATCTGGACACCAGCCACATTGCTCCACATCATGTCCCAAATGGACATGGTTCTTCCTACCTCTGAACTGTGGCTTAACCAAGCCTCCTCTCCATGACCCTACCCTATTGAAATTCAACCAGTCTGTGAGGAGTCAGTTTAAACGCCACCTCAGCCATGAATGCCCTCCTGATGTCATTGGCTCGGGACAAGTGGCCATGCTTCAGTGCCCTCTATCCCTGGTTGAGGCCCACCCAACCAGTAACTTCTGCTTGGTTCAAAATGCCCCCAGACTGCTGATTGGAGCATGCAGATTCTAGCCTCAACTTTGTGACTTTGAGGGTGTAGCTGTCTGACTCTGTTTCCCCATCTATGAAATGGAAAAGTTGTATTTCATGTTCTTTGGTTTGTGTTTGGCTACTAAGTGAAAGGTTGGTTGTTCAAATCCATCCAGAAGTGCTTCAGGAGAAAGGCCTGGCAATCTATTTCTGAAAGATCACAGCTATTGAAAACACTACGGAGCATAGCTCTACTCTGACACACATGGGGTCACCACGAGTCGAAATTGACTTGATGGCAAGGGATAATGGGCCCTTCCAGTTGTCTGAGCCTGAGTTGATTCACCATTTGGGGGACTAAGACCATTTTGGTGGAGGGAACTTGCCCTGACTCTCAGGCTATTGGAGATGGGGTCCCCTCCTCTTCTCCCCATTCTTCCCCAGAAAGTCAGTCACCCCTAATGCAGGTGTGGGCTCATGAGGGGGTCTCTGGCTGCCACTGGTGGGATGGGGTGCCTGGTGAGGCTGACTTCCAAACCAATGAGCAACCATCCACAGGAGCAGGCCTCCTTCTCCTACCCATGGAGAAGCCACCATCCATCTGGTTCAGGTTTCTCTGTTTTGTCTCAGCTGGAGAACTCAGCCCACAAGTCTTGTCAAATGGAATGCAACATCCCAACTGCAGCCTTTCCGTGTTGTTTGCTTCAGCAGGGCACAGGCCCAGGTTCTGCACAGACCACCGGGATCCCAGCAGGAAATCCCAGCAGAGGTGCTTGGGAACTTGGAGGACTCAGCGATTCTCACTGGGATCCCATTAAGTCAACAAAGAGCCCAGAGGATGTTCAAGTCTTACCAGGCCAGGGAATCCCCAGTTAATTCTCAGTTCTGCCATCTCTCCTTTCTGTAGCAAGCTGAGGCAGCTTCCAAGAACTTTCCATTTAAACAGAACTGTTAGAGGCCATTGAACGCAGACCATACATCCCATCAGGGCAAGGACAGTATTTATTCAATAAATGTTCATAGTGTGCCTACTTGTGCCAAGCCCTGTTGTAGGTGCTGGGATACAACAGTGAATGAAACCAATACCGTCCCTGCCCTCCTGGAGCTGACATTCTAGCGGCAGGAAGTGGAGAAACAAGCAAATACACAGTAAAACCTGCGAAAGCAGGAACCTGTGTAAGTTGGAAACCTGTCAGAGAAGGAAAACGCAGATGTTTTCCACTAAAAGGAGAGTTAGACAAGTGGCAAGACTGCATCCTGTCAAAGGCGGGCAATTTGTCTGTTAGCCCTTTGCCATCAGGTTGATCCTGACTCATAGCGACCCTATAGGACAGGGTAGAACTGTCCCATAGGGTTTCCAAGGAGCGGCTTGGTGGATTCGAACTGCCGACATTTTGGTTAGCAGCTGAACGTTTAACCACTGCACTGGAAATACAAGGCAGTCGCATTGAGTACTGGCTTTCACAGGCTTCATTATATAATATTCCAGGTGCTGATAAGTGCTATGGAGAAAAATAAAGTTGGGCAAGGAGACTCCAGGAAACCTGGGAGTAGGGAGCTATTTTAAATAGAGTGGTCTGGAAGTCCTCTCTCTGGAGGTTGTCATTTAACTCAAGACCTGCAGGAAGTGAGGGAGCCAGACGGTATCTGGGGGAAGAGTGTTCCAGGCAGAGAAAACAGCCAGTGCAAAGGTCCTGAGGCAGGAGCATTCCAGGTATGACGCAGAAACAGTGAGAAAGTCTGTGAGGCTGCAGCAGGGAGAGCAAGGGAGAGAGGGTAAGAACTGAGGTCAGAGGGATAACTGGGATTGGAGGACAGACCATACTGAACAGTGCCTTTCAACTTCTATTGACCACAGCCCACAGCAAGAAATAAATTTCACATTGCAATCCAGTACAAATATACATGCCTAAAAATAAAACCGAAGTAAACGTTTTGTGAAACATACTTTTACTATATGTGATGCACTTGCATATTTTATTCTATTTCCTTTATAAAAATAATGCTGGTCATGACCCTTAAATTGACTTCAAGACCTACTAACACATCAGAACCGAGTGTTAGAGAAACACTGATGTAGGGTCTTACAGACCACTGTAAAGAATGAAGTGGGAACCATTGGATGAGTTTGAGCAAAGGAGTGACGTGATGTATCTTACTTTTTTGTCCCACTTAAAAAATTAACACAGAATTTACATACAGTGAAATACACCCATTTAAGCATACAGTTCTGTGAGTTTTGACAAAGACATACACAGTCATGTAAGCATCACATGTTCCTTTTGAAAGGGGCCGCTCAGGGGGACCAGCTACAAGGCTGGTGAGAGATGGTGGTGTCTCAGACAAGGGTGGTGGCTCAGATCGACTTATGGGTCTATTTCTGAAGACTGAGTCCATAGAATTTGCTGACATTTTGGATGTAGGGTGTGAGAGACAGAGAGAACTCAAGAATGACTGCAAAGTTCTTGGCCTGAACAATGGGAAGCCGGGGGAGGAGACGTCTGGGGAGAGAATCACGAGTTCTGATCTGGACAAGTGGGAAGGTCAACAAGCTAACCAGTTGGAGATGGTGAGGAGTTCAGCAAGAGGCTGAGGCTGGAGATTTGAATATGGACGTCTTCAATATCCCAGTGGTATTTAAAGCCATGTCCTGCCTGAGATGGCCAAAGGAGTGGGGTAAATGGAAAGATGTGGCCGAGGGCAGAGCCCTGGGGGCAGGGCCACATTAAACTTGTGCACAAGAAGGAACTCCCAGCAGGAGAGGCTGCAAAGTTGCCGGTGGGGTGGGTGGAGACCCGGGAGCTGGTGGACAAAGTGCCTCCATAGCTCAGAGGGAGAGCCCAGCTCAGGAAGATGAGGGCAGAAAATTGACCACAAGAGCTTGTTAGGACTTTATGCAGGAGACAATGGGGAGCCATGATAGGCTTCGGAGCAGGGAGTGGCTTGAGCTGTGCTTTAAGATTAATCATAATTTTATTATTACTCACCATTGATTGGACCCTCAGTCTAGTCTGGCCCTGTGCTTGCACTTTACACATATTAGTTCAGGAACCCTCCCACTGATCCTTTGAAGTAGGTGCTAATATTATACCCGATTTACAAGAGAGGACACTGAGAGGTTCAGTGACTTGCCCAAGGTCACACATGTAGGAAACAGTGGAGCTGGGACTAGAACCCAGACAGACTGACTCCAGATAAAGACGCTGCAAAGGGAGTGTAATTCGCTCTGAGGAGCAGAGCCTAAGAAGATCACTGGATGGGTCTGAGCCTTGACTTCCTGCCTGTAAAGTGAAGGGCAAGATGACCTGATTCCCAGCAGCCCTTCTCCTTCGACTTTGGCTGCTGCTGCCTTCTGTGTCCTGGGAGCCCGGCAGCACTCTCCCTGTCTCTTGGCCCAGCAGGCAGAGCAGCCTCAGATGCAGCTTGAGAGGCCCCGAGGTGGGTTTTGTTTCCGAGACCCTGAAGCATCCCCAGGACTGTGGGTCTTTTGCTCTTTGGCTATCTTTGCGCTCCCCAAGAGCCCCCACCCTTTGGTCCTGAAGTGGTTAGTGTCTTGAGGAATCTGTCCGCATCTGGTCCGCATGTGCTGCCTGTGGGTCTGTCTGGGGCACTGGAGGATTCTATTCCAGCCCCGGGTAATTGCTACCAGAGGTGGGCAGGGTGGGTGGGCGGCAGGGACGGGGAGAGGGTGGGGGCACTGCCCAGCACCCCGGGGGCCTTGGGCGATTGGAAGAGAGGGAGGGTGAGACAGGGGCAGAAAGAAAATCAGAGAGAGAAGGTGACAGAGACAGAGGGAGATACCAAGACAGAGCAAGGCAGGGCATGCGTTAGGGCGAGAAGAGGAGAGAAGCCGAAGTAACAGTGGGAGGCCGAGTCAAGAGCAACAACAACAGACAGCAGGACAGAGCGAGAAAAGCACTGCGTGCTAGGAGCTTGGGGAGAGGGGCAGAGACAGCGGGGAGACGGGAACCCAAGAAGAGACTCAAAGGAAAGAGGGACAGAGGGGGAGAAAAGGAGAGGAAGAACAGAGAATAGAGGGGAAGGAGTCAAACAGCCCCAAGAGGGAGAAAGAACAAGACTGAGGTGATGTCAGCACAGTGAGAGCTGGCAAGACTGGTGGAACCTGAGATGTATCAGGGCGGCAGAGCCCCCGAGCCCAGAGGGCCCCCAGCTGCAGCCAGCAATCCAGGCAGCCACAGGCATATGAGGAGAAGTCAGCCCAGCTGGGCTGGCCTGGTACGGTCCTCAGCCATCTCTGCACAGAACTCGCCTCTGCCCCGAACACCCTGCTGGAGGACGCTTCCCTCCTGCCTCCCTGTTGGGCTGAGGGTCCCTAGGGAGCTGCAAAAGGAAGCTTGGAGTCCTGGGTCTCCTCCTCCCCAGGGTTGTCTCCCACGGTTGCCTTCCCTGCTGGGCGCTGGGAAACCATTTCTCGAAGGATGTTTTGGAAAGTGGGAAGAGCCCTGGACTGGGCGCCTGAGATGAGAGCTTGGGTCCTGACCTTACCTCTGTTCACCATGCGACCTCATGCACCCTCCCTCCCTTCCCTGTACCTCAGCCTCTTTATCTGTAGAAAGGGCTGGGCTGGGCGATCACCAAGGGCCCATCTAGCAATAGGCCTTGAGCCAGCGGCAAAACTGGTCTACACAGGCCATGAGCTGCTCATGACAGGCCCTTGGACCACCCACTTACCACCCACCCACTGCACCACTCATTCACTCACGCTTTCATTGTTCATCCATTCCCTCAGTTTCCCTCTTTTTCCCTTCTTTTTCTTTCTGTCTCATTTTCGCTCATTTTCTATGCCTTCTTTCCTTCCTTCCTCTCTCTCGTTTCCTCTTTCCCTCCTTCCCTTCCTTTCTCTCTTTCTTATTTCCTCTCTCTCTCCCATTCACTGGGTTACTCCTTTGTGCTAGACCCTGGGCTGGGCACCGCTGCCTCAGGACCTACAGGGTCCCTAGGTCTGGTGGGCTTATTCCAGGACTAGGGCACAAGGCCTGGGACCAGTAGGGGCAGGTCAGATTCCAGGCCTAAATGGCCCCTGCCCCAGGCCAGCTGGTCCCAACTTGGCCCAACTCCCATGTCTACACAGCCCTGCTCTGGACAGCTCAGCTCTGGTCACTGACCCTGAGACGCACAGGGCTAGCAATGCCATGATCAAAGGGCTAGTCCTTACATTTCCAATGTCAGAGTTACGGGAGGCCAGAGAGCCCAGAGAGAGGCAGGGGTTTGCCCAAGGTAACACAGCAAATAATAATCTGACTCATTTCTACTTTGCCTTGGTCTGGCCTTGGGGCCTGGGGTGAGGCCAGCTCTTCCAGACCTTTGCCAAGCCAGGGAAAGTCTGGTGATGGCCAGTCAGAGTGAAGTCACTGATGGGATCCATGTGTTCAGGACCTGTCCCCCTCACAGTCCTCCCCACCCAGCCCCAGGAGGCCCTCGGCTGGTAAGAGGGAAGGGTCTGTGGTGTGTCATCCAGGCACTGTGCCCAGAGGTGATGAATGCTGAGGTTGCAAGAGAGAAAGTGCCCCCTACCCTCTACCCGCTGGCTACCTTACCTCTGCTGACTGCGAAGGGAAGGAGTTGGGGAGGAGCGCTGGAAGGAGCCAGCCTCAGGCTAGAGCGGTACCAGCTGAATGCATCTGGATGCTCTGTAGGCCAGCTACTTACACTCTGCTCCATGGCCTCAAACAACTCCAGAATGAGCCCAGACTCTGGTCCCAAACTGAGCTCTGTCACCAGCGCCCTGACAGCATCTCCACGTACCTTCTGTGATGATCAGTTTTACATGTCAATTTGGATACAGTCCCCAGTTATTCAATCACACACTAATCTAGGTGTTGCTGTAAAGGTGTTTTGTAGATGTGATTAAAGTCCATAGTCAGCTGACTTTAAATAAGGGAGATTATCCTGTATAATCCCTGGGTAGGCCTGATTCAATCCATTGAAAGGCCTTAAGAGCAGAGCTGATGCTTCCCTGAGAAAGAAGAAATTCTACCTGTGGGCAGCAGCTTTAGCTTTTCTTGACAGCCTACCTAGGGATTTAAGGTTTGCTTAGCCAGCCCCCAAAATCCTGTAAGCAAATTCCTTGCGATAAATTTCTTAACATATATCTCCTATGGCTCTGTTACTCTGGTGGAACCCTGATTGATACACCTTCTGTGGTTTACACCTTCTGCGGTTCCATGGACCATGTTCAAATGCCATTTTTGACTTAACCTTCCTTCCCAACACTTCTCCATGTTGCAACAGTCTTCATTTTTGGCTGAAGAGTATTCTATCTTGCCAATGCACGATAATTATTAAGTCAATCTTTTCTCGCTGAATATTTAGGTTACGTCTAAACTTTCACTATCATACTAAAACAAAACAAAACTGTAATGAACATCGTCATATAGTTTGAACGTTTTTCTCAAGAAGAATCTCCAGGAGTAGGGCTGAGGTCAACCACATGGACGTCCCTATGTGGCCCGTATGGTCCAGCTTCCCGTCTCAAGTGCCTGCTTCTCTTCGTCTCTCTCCTCTGCCTCTCTGTTTCTCTACCTGAGAGCCTCTCCTGAGATTTAACACCCTTAGGGGAAACCCTCAACTAATGAGGAATGGAAGTCGGTGGACAAATATCCAGCCCACAGCTCCTCAATCTGAAAATTCTGATGTGTGTTCTATACAGCAGCTCAGAGGTTCCCCTGAAGGACTGAACCCCAGCTGCCCACAGCAGTAACCTGCTCATCAAAGCACACTGTATTGGGTTTTCTCCCTCCAAGCCTCACTGTGTTTCCTAGGATCACCTCCTGAATGAACTACTTGCACCCAAGTCTTTGTCTCAGGGTCTACTTTTGGGGGAAACCAATTTAGGACAGGAGTTTGGACACTTTCCTTCAGAACTCAAAAACACCAGTGGAAAACAGTCCACATTAGCTCAAGTTTCTTCTCAAGCCATCTTGAGTCCGCTTCCTTCAGAAACCCCTCTCAGACTTCATGATACAGTGTAACAGGAAGAGTGTGGGCTTTGGAGACAGGCAGCCTGGAAATCAACCCCTAGCACTGCTACTTCACCTCTAGAGCCTCAGTTTTCTCATCTGAAAATGGGTCAGCTGGGCTATGTGTTAGGCTATCAATAGGTCCGTAAGGTCTAAAAGGAAGCTATAATCCCACCGCCTTCTTCCTACCCTCTGGTCTTTCCCCCTCGGTGCCCACCTCCTCTCCTTGGCTGCCTGAGTGAGGCTGTGGCCAAAAGTCACATCCCTAACTCTTTCCTGTCCTTGAACAACTACCGCTTACTATAAACCAGGCACTGTGCTGAGAGCCACTCACTGCTGATGTCATTTAATCCCCAGTAACTCTATGGGGCAGGTACAACTATGCCCATTTCTCATATTAGGAAACTGAGGTGTAGAGAGGAGGGGGCTTGCCCCAGTGACACAGCTAGTGTGAGGCACAGCCTGGATTCTCATCCAGATTTCTCTGACTCCTAAAGCCGTGCTTGTGAGCTTCACATGGGCCTGTCTCTTACCCTCAGAACCCTCTTGGAAAGGAGAGGAGATTCCTTGGGAGTGACTCAGGGCCTGGAGCAAGGAAACCATGTCTCTGGGGTCTGCTGAGAGGGAGAAAGTGACGCCAGGGAAATTCCCACACAGCCTAAAGGCTTTAACCAGTTGGGAAGCTGGGGTTTGTGGGGGCTGGGGGGGTGCAGGCTTTGTGCACTCATCTTGTGGAAGGTCCCTAGGCTGAAGTCTGAGGCTCCTAGGAGTCTGCATGACACGTGGAGGGTGGGGGAGCCGTGTGTGAGGCCTCGCTGAGAAGGTTCTGGAACCCAGGGGCCAGCCGGGAAGCAGACATTCTTCAGTGGCTTCTGGGAATTCCTAAGACTGCTTTTCCTGGGAGCTGCTGGGCCGGGAAGATGCCCTGGAAATGACCTTTCCAAGTTCTAGAGCAGCACTATCCAATAAAATATGATGTGAGACACATACGTAATTAAAAATTTTCAAGTCGCCACATCAAAAAAAATAAAAAGAAACAGCGAGATTGGTTTTAATAGTTTGTTTTATTTAACCCTAATATATTGAAAACATTATCATGTCAACATGTACTCAATGTTAAATATTATTGATGATATATTTAAATTTTTTTTTTTGTATTAAGTCTTTGAAATCCAGTGTGTACTTTACACTTACATCTCACTTCAGACCAGCCACATTTCAAATGTTCAATAGCCACTTGTGACTATCCAGTGGTACTACATTGCACAGGGATGATCTGAGGATGCTGACTTTCCAAGAAAAAGTGAAGAAGGTGAATCCCAGTGCCAGGCATTGGCCAGGCTGGGGACCCAGAGGTAAAAATAGGGCTCTGTTGTTGTGTACCGTCAAATCAATTGGTGCTGTCAAGTCGATTTCAACTCATAGTGACCCCGTGGGGCAGAGTAGAACTGCCCCTACGGGGTTTTCTGGGTTTTAATCTTTATGGGAGTAGATCTCCAGGTCTTTCTCCTGCAGAACCACTTCGTGGGTCCAAACCAGCAACCTTTCAGTTAGCAGCTGAGTGCTTAACCACTGCACCACCAGGGTTCCTTAATAAACCCTGTTGCTGTTAATTCCAACTCATAATGACCCTATAGAACAGAGTAGAACTGCCTCATAGGGTTTCGAACTGCTGACCTTTTGGGGCTCCTTAATAGGGCTCTGGAAACCTTGGTGGTGTAGTGGTTGACTGCTAGGGCTGCTAAGCAAAATGTCGGCAGTTTGAATCCACCAAGCACTCCTTAGAAACCCTATGGGACAGTCTACTCTGTCCTATAAGGTTGCTATGAGTCGGAACTGACTCAGCGGCAACAGGTAATAGGGCTCTATACATATCATTTAATCCTCTCACCAACCCCATGAGGCAAATATTATAATCTGTTAGGTAAATGAGGAAGCCAGATCAGAGAAGTCAAGTGATTCACACAAAGTCATACAGCAGGATGGAAGTTTAGTCACCACCCAGCACTGAGAGTTGATGCTGTACCCCACCTCACCCTAGGGGCACAGATGGACATAGGAGGACCCCCCACCCCAGGACCTCTGGGCTCGTTGATCCCTAGTCTTCAGGTAGCGATCAGCACATCCAGGGAGATGAAAAGAGGGGAATCAGGTGGTCGATTGGCAGTCCCCATTACCGTAGTTGTCGAGTCAATTCTGATTTATAATGATCCTATAAGACAGAGAGGAAGAAGTACAGCCAGAATGCTCCTTAGAAGCAAGGATGGTACGACTATATCTCACGTACTTTGGGTGTGTTATCAGGAGGGATCAGTCTGGACAAGGACATCAGGCTTGGTAGAGGGTCAGTGAAAAAGGGGAAAACCATCAATGAGTTGGATTGACACAGTGGCTGCAACAATGGGCTCAAGCATGACAACGATTGTGAGCATGGCACAGGACCAAGCAATGTTTCGTTCTGTTGTACATAGGGTTGCTATGAGTAGGAACCAACTTGATGGCACCTAATGACAACAACAAGACAGAGTAGAACTGCTCCATAGGGTTTCCAAGGCCAGAAGCAGACTGCCACATCTTTCTCCCATGGAGCATCTGGTGGATTTGAACTGAAGGCCTTATGGTTAGCACCAAGCACTTTAACCACTGCTCTATCAGGGCTCCTTGGTGGATGGGTGGCAACAGCTATTGTTCTCCATCATTTTACCCTGTCAAAGTCTAGTGTGGGTGGATGGTTGGTGGTGCCATTTGCTGGGATGTGCACACGGTGGTGGAGCAGACAGAGTTCAGGTTGGGCTGGGGAGTCCAAAGGGAGGTATACAGTAGGTACATTGGTTTCCTAGGGATGTCGTTTCAAAATACCACAAAGTGGCTGACTTTAAAGAACAGAAATTTGTTGTCGCATAGCTCTGGAGGCTGAGAGTCCAAGATCAGAGTGTCAACTGTCTCAATTCCTTCTAGAGGCTTTGAGCAAGAATCTGCCCCAAGCCTCTCTCCTAGCTTCTGGTACCTCCAGGCATTCCTTGGCTCACAGATATGGTGTCACATGACATCCTTCCTCTGTGTCTCTGTCTCTGTATCTTCTCTTTTATAAGGACAACACTCATATTGGATTATGACCCACCCTACTCTAGTATAATCTCATGTTAGCCTAACTGATAACATCTTCAAAGACCCTATTTCCAAACAAGGTCATGTTAACAGGTACCAGGGGTTAGGACACCAACATTTTTTTTTGTGGGGGGGCCACAATTCAATCCATCACAGTAGGGAATATAACTGGGGAAGATCTGGGAGGTGTCCTTTGGGAGGTGGTCTGCAGCATGGGCGAGTGCCATGGTGCTGAGAGGAGCACCGAGAAGAGTTCTCATTCAGGTGTCGCCTCCCTGAACCAACCTTACTTAAAACCCCACCCCCTCAGCACTTCCTTTCTCTGCTTCATTTTTCTCCATGGCGCTTACACCATGTAACATACTATTAACCTATATTTTACTTACCTTGTTTATCGTCTGTTCCCACGTGGGTGAGGACTTGGACTGTATTTTTTCTTTTTTTTGGTCCTGCTGGGTCCCGTGCTTAGGACATTGCCTACCTCAAAGATGCATGAATGGATGAAAGGATGAAGAGCTGAGGGCCCCACCTTCAGAGATTCTAATTTCATTGGTCCGGTGTGGGGCCCAGGCATTGGGATTTCTTATAAGCTCCCAGGTAATTCTGACGTGCTGGCAGGGATGAGAGTCCATACATTGAGTCTGTAGATACATGAACTCTGCTTCTCATGAGCAAACCCATGCTTGGTTGGCACAGCTGCTGAGTCTGCCCCAAATCCAGGCTGCTCAGGGATGGGGCCAGGTGAGGTCAGACAATGGAACAAAGAGGCTTTGTCCCAGCCCCCACACCCCAGGATGGAGCTGTGCTGGAGTCAAGAAGGCTGTGGCTGTTGGAGACATGGGCTTTATGAAGTCACTGCTACCTCAGGGATTGCACCCAGGAAGTCCCAGCCTGACGACCATTGTGACAGGGCAGATGATGGAGCCTTGCAGCCCTGGAGTTTTAAGATGGAATCTGGAGCAGGTTAGAGGGCAGGATGGTGAAAAGGGAAGGAGGAGAGGGCGGGTGCTCAGAAAGAGAGAAAGACCACATGTGGTAATGGAGTGTGACAGTGATTGAGGGCACGGCCTCTGATGTCACATATGCATGGATTCAAATCTCAGCCCTGCACCTACCAGCAGTGTGCTCTTAGGCAAATGGCATAACTTTTCTAAGCCTCAGCTTCCACATCTGAAAAATGGTAATTATAGATATAACACCTAAATCATATGTGTGTATGTAGTTGGGGACGGGGAGGTGGGAGTTATTGTGAGAATAAAAATCAGAGCAGGCCAAAACAGTCCCTGACTTCAGTTCATCCTGTCTTCCATCCATGAGATTAAGTCATTCCTCTGCTCCACACTCCCCTGCCCCTACTAGGGGCATAGTCCTGGGGCCACACCTGGCCACGCTGTCCACCCACGTACAGGGCAGGCCACTAGCAGTTTCGCACCTGTCTCTTTTTCCTCTACCCTCTCCCCTAGACTGAGGGTCTGGAAGGAGGGGCCTGTCTAATCTTGTGTCCCAGGCCCAGAGTTTATGCTTAATAAACAGTACGTCCCTTCTGAGAACCACAGCTGAAGTGGAGATAAACATCTCTAAGGGTTCTCAAGAAGTACCTCGCAGAAGTGAGCTGCTCATTTTTTGTGTGATGTATGCAGTACTGGGCTTTGTTCTAACAGGTGTTTGACTGAGGGACATATGTTCAAATGCAGCATTTCCTGATGGGTTCCACGAGTCCTGGACACATAGGGTGTCCATGATAAGAGTGAGCCGTATGGAACTACTGTGCCCAGGACTTTACATGCCCTGCCTCACTTGCTCCTCACAACAGCCTCCTGGAGCACTGCTGTGATCCATCCCTATTTCTAGAAGTTTGAAGGAGATGAGCACTTGGCACAGTGTCTCACACCACAGTCCACTCCTCCCCACACTGCTCTGCAGGCCAGAGGGTGCCCAGGGGTCTGATATCATCCCTCCAAGCCCAGGACTGTGAAGGCTCTCCAGCACCAGCCACCTTGTACCAACACGTGTGGGCCGACTCTGACCTCCCACCAGACCAGGAGCCCCAGGAAGGTAGACACTGGGTCCTGTGCAGACCCTGCACTTACTGAACAAGGATCCAATAAGTATATAAGTGAATGAATGGATCGATGCATGAGTGAGACAAAACCAGGACTCCTATCCTCAGGGGTCTTGTGTCCTGGTGGACCATTACACAAAATGCTTGGAAAGCAGCTTGTGTCCCCATCCATACTCACCAGGAACTGGACTTTACCTAGCCTCCTGGCCCAGCTGAGAGGAGCAGGTATGGAGATAATGGAGGAAAAGGGGCCTTGGGCACTGGGAAAGAAAGACCCCCTTTGTGCACCTCCTCTTTGAACAGGGAGGAAGCTGAGGCCCAGGAGGGCAGGGACTCGCCCAAGGCCACACAGCTAGTTAGTGGTAGAGTAGGTTTAGGTTTCATGCCTCCTGGCTTCCAGGCTGAGGTTCTCTTCTCGATGCCTCATTGTTATGATTGTTGACCATAATTATCCTTATTATTACATACTCTTTTGTCCTTTAGGAAGTATCCTCAAGGGACTAGCCTTTGCCTGTGTTGGAACAACACCAGCCACTCCTGGATGTATCCACTTGACCAGGAAGCAGTGGTCCACGCCCATCTCCTTTAGTCTCACAACAACCTGGGAGATACTGATCATTCTCTCTGGTTTGCATATGAGGACAATGAGGTTTGGAGCCTAGGAAGTACTCACCTGAGGACATATGGCCAAAAAAAAGCAACCACAATGGGTACATACACTCAATGGAATACTATGTAACCATAAAGCGTAATGACGAATCTGGGAAACATCTCACAACATGGATGAATTTGGAGGACATTTTTCTGAGTGAAACAAGTCAATTACAAAAGGACAAATATTGTATGAGACCACTGTTATAAATAGTCAAGAAAATGTTTACTTACAGAAAGAAACATTTTCTGATGGTTACCAGGGATGGCGGGGAGGAGGAAAATCATTAACTAGAGAGTAGACACATGTTAACTTTGGTGAAAGGAAAGGCAGTACACAGTATGGGGGAAGTCAGCACAACATAACCAAGGCAAGGGAAGACACTGACAGGTACACAAGAATAAAAGGCAATGAAGGTAAATACTATAACATACGCAATCCTGCAGCAACAATCCTGTAATCACAAACAATAATTTATGAGTGGAAACACAGGTATACGTGTATGCCGAATAGGTGTGGGAGGGCATATTGGCGTACACTCACACACATATGTAGGTTTGGCTGTGGATATTCCTACATGTGTATTCGCATGTTCTGTATGTATATTCATATACATAACAGCACACAGGGGGCACAGTCATTGAAACAACCTAGACATAACCAAACTCCTCTTGAGACTGAGTTATTGGGCTTGAAGGCTAAGGACCACAGTCCCAGGGGGACATCTAGGTCAATTGGCATAGCATAGTTCATAAAGAAAATGTTCTACATCCCACTTTGGTGAGTAGCATCTGGGGTGTTAAAAGCTTGTGAGCGGCCATCTGAGATACAACTATTGGTCTCTTTCTGAAGCAAAGGAGAGTGAAGAAAACCAAAGACTCAGGGAAGCATTTCGTCCAAAGGACTAGTGGACCACAGGAACTGCAGCCTCCACCAGCCTGAGACCAGAATAAGTAGATGGTGCCCGGCTACCACTACCAACTGCTCTGATCAGGATCACAATTGAAGGTCCTGGTTAGAGTGGGGGGAAAAAAGTAGAACAAAATTCAAATTCATAAAAAAGACCAGATTTGTTGGTCTGAGAGAGACTGGAGAAGCCCCCAAGACTATAGCCCTTAGACATCCTTCTAACTTGGAACTGAAGCCATTCCCGAAGATCACCTTTCAGCCAAATAATAGACAGGCCTATAAATAAACAATAAGGCAAGTGAGGAAAGTGCTCCTTAGAACAATCATCTACATGAGACCAAAAGGACAACATATGCCCTAAAGCAAAGATGAGAAGGCAGGAAAACCAGACAAATGAAAATGGGGAACTCAGGGTAGGGTAACAGGGAGAGTGCTGACACATTATAGGGAGTACAGCCAATATCACAGAACAATTTGTGTATAAACTATTGAATGGGAAACTAATTTGCTCTGTAAACCTTCACTTAAAGCACAATTTAAAAAAAAAAAAAAAGCAGCCATAGTGGAATGGTAGGCCCTAGATGATGGGTGCCATGCTCGGTATTCCTTCCCTCCTCTGTATAGTGGAGAAAAGTTCATCCTCAGGACGCCCTGGTAACCCAGGCCACCCTCTGCCCCTTCCTGGAAGGTCTAAGAGAGTGTTTGTTTCTTTAGCAAACCTTTTCCTGGCTCCTGCTCTGAGCCAAGCCGTGGATGTAGGCTGGCGACAGAGAATGAGGCAGGCTAGGCCCTGCCCCTAGGGGCGGCCCAGCCAGAGAGAGAATGGGGTTCACCAGGGCATCTGCAGGCCTCCAGGCATGGCTGGAAACAAAAGATGAGCTGGCAGGATGAATAAGGTATTTTAACATGCAGCTGCACATGCCCAGGGCAAGGAAGGGCTGTGACTCTGAGAAAGGAGTTGAGGGCTGGGATGAAGCCCTGTAACCTCAGTGCAGCGTGAAGGGTGTGAGTACCGGAGCCTGCAGGCCTGGATTTGAACACAGCTCTTCCACTCACCCCTGGCACGTCACGTCTCCCCTTAGCCTGAGTCTCCTCAGGGTGATACTCACTGAGCAATATGCTCTACCCTAAATTTGTGAGGATTACATGACTTGATGCACCTACAAGAGCCAACTCAAAACTGTATCTTCTCTTCCTCCTCTCCCCCAGCCCTAACCCGAATCCTGTTGAACTCCCTGCCACTCCACACTGGCCCTGTCTTAGCTTCCTCTGAGCAGAGGAGGCCAGCAGGGCCTCAAGCAGCTCTGGACCCCCCTTGCCTCTGGCCTTAGTCCTCTGCTCCAGGGCTGAATATGGACTCCCTACCTCCCAGGGTCCCCGGTTGGAGCCCCTCACATGTGCCAGGGCTTTGCTAACCACCTTCCCGTGTGTAAATTCATTTTATCCTCTAGTGAGTGGGGTTATTAACATCCATTCTACAGAAAAGGAAAGCGGGGCTCAGACAGTGACCACCAGTGTGTCAAGGCTGCCTGACTCCAACCCTTGTAACATTCCCACTCCACCATCTATTTGGGTTATCTGCAGTGGGCCCCAGTCCCCTGGGCCATTGTCCTTTATCCTTCGCCACACTTCATCCTAGGGGCTGGACTCTTAGCCCTGCAGCTTGGCTTGTGGTCTGGACCTGTTTCCTGCACAGCTTCCCACGGCCTCCTGTCCTGACTGTTACTGTGTGGCTGTGCCTACCATGCATACACATCTGCAGATGCTCCAGCCCACCTGGACCCCACCTGGTGACTGAGTGCTTGGTGGTCCATGCTCCTCTACACTGGTGAGTGAGCCTCTGGGTGGCAGGGGCCTTGTCAGCCTCAGTAATGCTGTGCAGGGCACATGGTCCATTCTCCAGTTTGAGTAATGAAGAATGAATGACCCCCTGAAATATCCCTGGCACCTGGAGCCAACTTCATCTCTGTGGGGTCATGCTGCCCCAGGGCCCAAGCCATGACCAGGACAGTGTCTGCAGCCCTGCATGTGTAGGGAAGACTGTGGAGAACTGGAGCATGTCCAAAGGAAGGGTCAGGAGGAGGAGGGCTCTAGAGGAGGGAGGGATGGCCAGAGGAGCTAGAGTGGCAGGGTGTCATCCCAAAGAACACCCGAGAGCAGCTTACTGATTCATTCATTCAATAGACTTTCCCCAGCAGTCTTCCCATGCCACGCTCTGTGCTGGGTGATGGAGGCACTGAGATGAACCCGTCCTATCTGTGCCCTGGAGAAGGTCCCAGTCAGTGGAAAGCAGAAGTATGGCCCAGCAAGAACCCTCCCCACACTGTTGCGAACAGTCTGGTCGGGGCCAGGGAACACAGAGGAGGGTGACAGTATTACCTTATGTAGTATCCACTGAACCTGCTGACAGAGAGGCTGCAGGGATTGGGCAAGGGGTGCAGTGATGCTCTTAATTCTGACTGAGCTGCTGGATGGATGGTGATACCACCACAGAGATGGGGGTCACGAGGAACACCAGGAAGAACGTGGGCCAAGGCAAGGTAAGATCCATTTGGGACGTGTGGAATTTGAGGTGCTAGTCTGACATACGGGGGACTTCCAAGAGGACCAGATAGATGGGTCAGGCACTCTGCAGAGGGGTCCAGGCTGCGGACAGAGCCCTGGAAGCTGTCAGGGTAGAGGTGGTTCAGATGCCACAGAGACGCTGAGAGTGCCTGGGAACATGTGCAGCGGAGAAGAGTTGACCAGCCTCCTCGAGAGGAAGTTCCTCCCCCTGCTGAGCCCAGTCCACTTCCTCCCGCTACTTGGAGCTGGGTGGTGGATAACAGTGGGCCTCAAGCCTTGAGGCAGGGGGGCCTCCTTAGCAAAGGATGAAAACAGGAAACGTACGCTGTGACTCGGGCACCGGCCGAGTTTCACTCACATCTAGTTTCTAGGAAACAGTCATGTGGCCTCAAGCTAGGCTGGGGTTTTCTCAGCCAAGTCTTTCTGGAAACGCCATGCTTTTCTCAGGAAAAACCGTGTCCTGTAGTTCCCCTAGACTGGGGGTAATAGTGACATACATTCCCCCTACCCCCAGCCAACCTCCAATAGGCCAGGGATTGACAGTGGTTCATTTCCTAAGCACCTACTATGCGCTACATGGTAGAAATGAATTTAACACATCAGTAATCAAGTAAAAAGATGAAGATTTTAAACGGAGCAAAAAAAAAAAAAATCAGCTCTAAGAAGACAGGAACAAGACAAGGATGCTCACTATTATTGCCGTTTCTATTCAACGTTGTACTAGAAGTTCCAGAAAGCACAATAAGACAAGAGAGAAATAAAATCGTAAGTAATGAAAAGCAAGAAGCAAAGCTGTCACATTAAAAGAAATCTGATTTGACTATATTAATATCAGACGAAATAGACTGGAAGACAAAAACACCACTAGAGGTAAAGTCAGTCATTTTGAAATGATTCAAAATTCAATTAACTCGGAAGATATTAAAATGTTTTGTTTGTACTCACATAAAAACATTGTTTCAAAATATGCATAAAGTAAAAATAGACAAACAGTGGGAGATCTATCAAGATTTTATAGCTCAAGTAAACAAAAGAATTATTGGTAAGACCTTAGTGATGCAATTAAAAAGTGACCTATGCAAACCAAAAATATTCCCTGAAGTCTTCTTAAAACCAAACAATAGTTTAGCTTAACTAGTAAAAAAAAAAAGAAAAAAGTCTGCCTTAAGCATTATGCTCTTTTAAGAACTATCCATTATGGAATCAAAGTGACAACAGCAGCTTGAAAGATTAGATAAGAATCTTAGGGGGCAGTGAGTTTATGTTCCTGGGGGAAGAACAACTCAGAAAAAGAGGGTAAGAACGGTTGCACAACTCAAAGAATGTAATCAATGTCACTGAATTGTACATGTAGAAATGGTTGAATTGGTATATGTTTTGCTGTGTAGATTCTCAACCATAACAACAAAATAAATTTTTAAAAATAAATAATTTTTTTAAAAAGTGACCTATGTGAACCTAGAACCCTGCTCTCAATGGCTGGAGAGTACACACACTTGTATGTGTTTGGAACACCTTTGCATATTTATAATGCACTAAAGCAAATAACATACAAAGCAAATATCAACATATAAGGAAACTTTCTAAACCTAATATCTACAAAAACAAGTAAAGCTACAGCAAACATCTTACTAAATTCTGAAACTTTAAAAATATTCCTTTTAAAATCAGGAACAAGACAAGGATGTCCACTATTGTATTTCTATTCAAGATTGTAATAGAAGTTCCAGAAAGCACAATAAGACAAGAGACAAATAAAGTTATAAAGGTTGAAAAAGGAGAAACAAAACTGTCATTTTCCCACAACAGCCCAGAGACAAGGACTAGAAGGCAAGAGGGGACAGGAAAGCTGGTAATAGGGAACCCAAGGTCGAGAAGGGAGAGTGTTGACATGTCGTGGGGTTGTTAACCGATGTCCTAAAACAATATGTGTACTAACTGTTTAATGAGAAATTATTTGTTCTGTAGCCCTTCATCTAAAGTACAAATAAAAACGATCGTAATAATAAAAAAAAAAACTGTCATTTTTCACAGACAATATGATTTTCTACATAGAAAAGCAAAAGAATCTACAAATTATATTTAAGAAAAGTTTAGCAATTTGTCTGATATAAGGTCAATTGCACTTCTATATACCAGCATTTTTTCCATTAGGAAATGCTCTTTAAAAGAATATGCTTGTACTACCAATAAAATCATAACATACTTTGGAATAAATCTAACAAAAGATATGCAAGATCTTTAATAAAACTTCATTGAAAGACGTTAAAGAAGACACAAATAAACAGATATATACCACATTCATGAATAGAAAATTTGTTGTCATCAAGTGGGTTCCGACTCATAGCGGCCCTATAGGACAGAGTAGAAGTGCCCCATAGGGTTTCCAAGGAGTGCCTGGTGGATTCAGACTGCCTGACCTTTTGGTTAGCAGATGAACTCTTAACCACTATGCCACCAGGATTTCCTCATGAACAAAAAGGCTCACTATATCAAAGAGTCAGTTCTTCCCCAATTGACCTGTAGATTCAACGCAATCCCAAATAAAATTCAAAATGATTTTTTTCATTGGAAAGAAACTAAGTTTGGGTTTTTTCCCTCATGATAAGATTCATATGGATTGCATAATGCCCAGGGTCTTGAAAGTTTGCAAGCAGCCACCCAAGGCACAACATTTTGTCTCTATTCACCTGGGGCCACAGAGGAAGAAGGAGAATCAGGACTAGGAGGAGGATATGGAAAGTGTGGCTAATTGCCTCCATGAACAACTGCCTCCTTTGCCTGAGACCAGAAGAACTGAATGGTGCCTGGCTACCATTACTGAACATTTTGATCAAAGATTCCATAGAAGTATCATATCAAAAGGGGGAAAATGCAGCACAGAATTTAAAATTCTCATGGACTCCAGACTTCCTGGAGGCACAGAAGGTGGATGAACCTCTGCAACTATTGCCCTGAGATACTCTTTAAACCTTAAACCAAAAATATCCCTGAAGTCTCCTTAAAACAAAACAATAGTTTAGCTTAACTAGTAAAAAAGGTCTGCCTTGATCATTATACTCTTTTAAGAACTATCTACACAGGATCAAATTGACAACAACAACTTGAAAGATTAGATAGGAAGCTTAAGGGGCAGTGAGATGATGTTAATGAGGGGGGAACAACTCAGAAAAAGAGGGTGAGAATGGTTGCACAACTTGAAGAATGTAATCAATGTCACTAAATTGTACATGCAGAAACTGTTGAATTGCTGTGTATATTCTACGTATATTCTCAACAGCAACAAAATAAATAAAATTTAGAAAAAAAAAGATTCATATGGAATAGTAAAGTTTCCAAGAGAAGCCAAGACAGGCTCCCATTGGCCAAAGATTGAACAATTTGAACCTCAGTAAGAATAATGACTGAAATGGATTTATTTGTATGTTCCTTGGCTTGTTCTGAATTTTGCAAGTCTCCTTCCTAATATCTTGAAGAGTTCTGTATATTAATCTTTGATATTCTACCTCTGGTAATTCCAAGAAATTGTATTCCCCAAGAAAATTTCTTGATTCTTTGTTTTGGGAGCTTGCTGAAGCCATCATAGTCTGCCTCTTTATGTGATTTGATATTGACTGTTTTCTCCGAGCCATCAATAAGTTATTATATTTATTTATTTTATATTTGCTTACTGTGTCCTAGCTTCTTGTTTTGTTTTGATATGCCCAGATAGGCTGCTGGTGTGAGCTAGTTTGATTACTGGCACCTTTGAAGCTCTAACATCCTGTTAGAAGATGCTTAGATCCGTTACTAGGTATGGGAGCCCAGGAGTCTGTTTGCTTTTCTTGTATGAATTCAGCTCAGGTGCCCAGGTAGTTGGTCACCAAGTGTGTGGTGCAGGCTCTCATCTACAGTCCTAGACAGGCAGGGGTGATTGGTGTAGGCACAGGTATCTGGCTGTAGTAGGGGGTCACACACTGAGCAAGGCAGGGGGCTCATGGCTGTCCCTGAGTGTCCTGGAGGAAAGTGTGTCCCTGTTCCCTAGAGTGCACAGGTGGATGGGTTTTGCAGCCAGACTATGAGCACCCAATGCTGTTGGCTGTAAGAACTGGGAGGCACCACTTATTCTTGGACCCCTGTCACAGATGGCTAGGTGGCATGGGTGGAGCCACCAGTCATCAGGCCCCTGATGTGGGTAGGTGAGGACCCTCCTTAATGGGCAGAGCAGTGTCAAATATCATGAACCTGTCACTTCACCATACAGCTGATACAGTTGAAGTTAGGCTTCAGGTATATACCCCATTGTACTGTGGTAATGAGGGCCTATGCTGTTGAAATGGGCCCACACAGGTCTATGCAGGGGTGAAAGGCGTTCAAAGTCTGTGGATCCCTCATGCAAAGGAGCTGTGCCAACCCTGAGTTCCTGGCTTAGAAGAGACAGCAGATTATTTTTTCCTCTTTGTTAATTTGTTCCCTCTCCAAGGCCAGGAGAATGGTTCAGGATGCGTGACGGATCCCACTTGTGGTCCAGGGGACTCGGCAATTGCTGAAGCCAGCCCAGGACAGGTGCAGAGTGGGTAGAGGGCAGGTAAATGGGAGAGAAGCTTTTCCCAAAGGGGGTGTTTTTTTGATCTGCGCAGTAGGTCAGATGCATGTACTTATCTTTTGCCAATTGACATCACTTTTCACTAGTTCTGGAGGCCGCTTGGTCTCTCCCAATGTGGAAAAAGCCTCCGAAGCTCCACTGCTTGCCTCATCGTGCCTGAGGGGTGCTGGCTCCTGCCAGGTCAGGTCTGGCAACTCCTTGCTGCTTCCGAACTGTCTCTCTCTCTCCCTGCCACTCAGTCCAATTCTGCAACTTTGCCTTTGATGTTCAGGGCTCCTAGATTGTCATATATAATTGATTCACTTTTTTTTTTCAGGTCTTTGTTGTAAGAGGGACCACAGGAAGCATCTGACTGCTCTGTCATCTTGGCCCCACCTCTGAAATGGATTTAAATGCATAAAAATTAATCAGTTTATAATAATAGTTTAAAAAAAGATCCTTATTGATCACCTTTGGAAGATGGTAGAAAACTAATTCATTATTACGAAAACTAGTAAGTAAAGGAAAAGAATCAAACGTTTATCCTGATTTGTTATTTGAACTGTATGTACCTCAGGGAAATGAACTAGTGTAGTTGAAGAAAAGTCAGTTTTCTTTTTATAAAGAAATTCTTGCTAATAAACAAAGAAGGAATGATAGAATTAGAAAAAGGCTGGTTGCAGCACAGGAGCAGGGAAGGTACAAGATGAGCCTGGAACATCTTGTTATGTGAGAAAGTAAGGAAATGTTCAAAGAATGATGGGACTTTTCAAAAGGATGGAAAGTCAATTTGAAGGGAGTCCTGCTGGCCAAACTGGGGACAATTGAGCATCAGAATAAATAATGATAATAAAAGATTATAACCCACTGAATACAATAGGAAACCATAAGTCCATACTGATACAAACAAAAGAATTGAAAACTTGACGAAAAATGAGATATTTGCAGAGTTTCAAGGTATGTATCTATAAAATAACAAAGGAGAAAGAGTAACTTCACAGTGGAGGAGTCTGGCAGGCACCATCTTAATTGAGCGATCAAACTGATGGGACAAATCAAAATCTTAATCAAGTAATCAAAGTGATCAGTAATGGGACAAATCAAATTCACACACCACAAGGTAAGATACAATGAGAAAAAACAAAATGTCACTTCTGTGATATTCCTGCCAAAGATCCATAGCCTGATTGTACAAAGATGCATAATCATGAAAAATCATCAGACAAACTCAGACTGAGGGAGATTCTTCAAAATAACTGGCCTGTAATCTTCAAAAGCGTCAAGGTCATGGAAGTCAAGGAAAAACCGAGGAACATCTCCAGACTAAAGAAGACTACAGAGACAATGAAATACGGTACACAAGTCTGAAATGTATCCTTTTGCTATAAAACACAAATTATTCCATCTTGGCTTTGATGGTTGTATTGTCGTTATACAGTTGATCATCTTGGTTTATACATTAAAGATTTAGGGTGTGATAGGGAATCAGATATGCAACTCACTCTCAAATGGTTTAAGGGAAAATAAGTTCTTTGTAATGTACTTTTAACTTTTCTGTAAGTTTGTGATTGTCAGAATAAAATTCTTTAAGGCTGTGTCTGGATCTTTATTTTGGATTCTTATTCAAGCAAAAAACCAAAAAAACCCACTGCCTTCGAGTCGATTCTGACTTATAGCGACCCTATATAGGACAGGGTAGAACGGCCCCATATGATTTCCAAGGAGCACCTACTGGATTCAAACTGCCGACCTTTTGGTTAGCAACCGTAGCTCTTAACCACCACCCCACCAGGGTTTCCTTATTCAAGCAAACAGATTATTAAAAAAAAAAAAAAAAAAAAAAAAAACAGGGAAATTTGATATATCGGATATTTGATTATATTAAAATTATTAATTTTTTTAAGATGTGAAAAAGTATCTTTTGGAGATACTTGCTGAAGTATTTATAGATGAAATTGTATGATGTTGGCATTTGCTCCAAAATATTCTGGGACTATGCATCTAGAAAGAAACAATTAACCATGAACTGATAGTTTTTGAAGCTGGGTAATAGGTACGTATGGCTTCATTGTACCATTCACTCTATTTATGTGAATGTTTAAAACTTTTCCTTAATTTTTTTTTAATTTGTGATTAAAAAAAACTAATGTAGTACATATGTGGCAAATATGAGTAGTGGATACATGGTGTCTATTATGTTCTTTGCTCTCTCTCCTGTATTTGTTTATTTTCTTAAAAACATCCTATATTGGTGGGATCAAACAGGCAGTATAATACAGTGCTGGGGGAACATAAGTGGATACAATCTTTTTGGAGGGCATTTTTTTTACTGAAGCAGAGGTGATAAAAAAATGAATCTTTGGAAATAACTCCAATATACCTCAATAAGAAATTGGTTAACTGTATTAGAGTACTACTTTAAAAATTGGAGCCCTGGTGGCACAGTGGTTAAGTGATATGGCTGCTAACCAAAACACCAGCAATTCAAATCCACCGCGCCCCTGGGAAAGGCTATGGGGCAGTTCTACCCTAGCGTCTAGGGTCGCTATGGGTTGGAATCAACTCAAAGGCAATGAGTTTGGTTTTTTTGGGCACTCTAGCATGGGATACTCTGCAGGTGTTTTTTTTTTTTTAATATAGACAGTTCTATTCCCCACCCCTTTTTTATTGTACTTTAGAAGAAGGTTTACAGAACAAATAGTTTCTCATTAAACAGTCAGTACACACATTGTTTTATGACATTGGTTAACAACCCCATGACATGTCAACACTCTCCCTTCTCGACCTTGGAGGACTTTTTTTTTTTTTTTTGGTGAAAATATACATAGCCATAGTTACACCATTTCAGAAGTTTTTACATGTACAATTCAGGGGCATCAATTACATTCTTCAAGTTGTGCTGCTATTCTCACTATCCTTTTCCAAATTATTCCATCACCATTATCTTCAACTCATTGCCCCCTAGGCTTCCCATCAAACCTTCTGAGTTGCTGTTGTCAATTTGATAGATAATTCTTTTTTTCTGTTTTTTTTTTTTTTTTTGGTACCTTACATGAAGGTTTACAGAATGAATAGTTTCTCATTAAACAGTACACATATTGCCCTATGACAATGGTTAACAACCCCACGACATATCAACACTGTCCTTTCTCACTCTTGGGTTCCCTATCACCAGCTTTCCTGTCCCCTCCTGTCTTCTAGTTCTTATCCCTGGACTACTGTGCCTCATCAGTCCCGTTTTGTTTTATGGCACTGTCCAATCCACGGCTAAACGGTGAACCTCGGGAGTGACTTCATTACTGAGCTAAAACGGTGTCCGAGGGCCCCTACTCTCGGGGTTTCTCCAGTCTGTCAGGCCAGTAAATCTGGTCTTTTTTTTTTTTTTGTGATTTAGAATTTTGTTCTACATCCTTTTCCAGCTCTGTCCAGAACCCTCTGTTGTGATCCTGGTCAGAGCAGTCAGTGGTGGTAGCCGAGAACCATCTAGCTGTAATGGACTCAGACTGGTGGAGGCCATGGTAGCTGTGGTCCATTAGTCCTTTGAACTAATCTTTTCCTTGTATCCTGTTCTCTTCATTCTCCCTTACTCCCGAAGGGGTGAGACCAGTGGAGTATCCTAGATGGCTGCTCACAGGCTGTTAAGACCCCAGACGCTACTCACCAAGGTAGAATGTAGAACATTATCTTTATAAACAATTGAGTTAGATGTTCCCCAAGACCATGGTCCCCACAGCCCTCTGCCCAGCAATTCAGTCCATCAGGGAGTTTGGATGGGTCTATGGAGCTCCCATGACCCTTCCTTGTACAAGTTGTGCTGGCTTCCCCAGTATTGTATACTGTCTTACCCTTCATCAAAGTTACCACTTATCTACTGTCTATTTAGTTTTCCCCATTCGCCATCCTTGGTAACCAACAAAGATTGTTTCTTTTTGTGTGTAAACTTTTACATGAGTTTTTACAGTAGAGGTCTCATACAATATTTGTCCTTTTGTGACTGACTTATTTCACTCAGCCTAATGTCCTCCAGTTTGATCCATGTTACGAGATGCTTCACAGATTCATTGTTCTTTATCATTGCATAATACTCCATCGTGTGTATGTACCATAGTTTCTTTATCCATTCATCTGTTGATGGGCATCTAGGTTTTTTCCGTCTTTTTGCTATTGTGAACAGTGCTGCAGTGAATAAGGGTGTGCCTATGTCTATTCATGTGACGGCTCTTATTTCTCTAGGGTATATTCCTAGGAGTGGGATTGCTGGATCATTATGGTATTTCTATTTCTAGCTTTCTAAGGAAGTGCAACATGATTTTCCGAAACGGTTGTATGATTTTGCATTCCCACCAGCAGTGCATAAGACTTCCAATCTCCCCACAGCCTCGCCAACATTTGTTATTTCCAGTGTTTTTGATTTGTGCCAGTAATGCCGGGGTGAGATGGTATCTCATTGTGGTTTTAATTTGCATTTCTCTAATGGCTAGTGATTGCGAGCATTTCCTCATGTGTCTGTTGACCGCTTGAATGTCTTATTTGGTGAAGTGTCTGTTCATTTCCTTTCCCCATTTTTAAATTGGTTTATTTGTCTTTTTGTTGCAGAGGTGCTGGATTTTCTTGTAGATTTTAGAGATTAGACCTTTGTCTGACTTGTTGTAGCCAAAAATTTTTTCCCAGTCTGTAGGTTCTCTTTTTACTCTTTTGGTGAAGTCTTTTGATGAGCATAACTGTTTAATTTTCAGAAGATCCCAGTTATCTAGCTTATCTTCTGGGGTTTGTGTGTTGTTGGTTATGGTTTCTATCCTGTTAATCCGTGCATTAGGGCCTCTAGCGTTGATCTTAATTTTTCTTCTATGAACTTCATAGTTGTGGGCTTTATATTTAGGTCTTTGATACATTTGGAATTAGTGTTTGTGTATGGTGTGAGGTATGGGTCCTGTTTCATTTTTTTGCAGACAGATCTCTAGTTTTGCCAGCACCATTTATTAAAAAGACTGACTTTTCCCCATTTGATGTACTTTGGGACCTTGTCGAAGATCAGGTGACCGTAGGTGGATGGATTTACATCTGGGTTCTCAGTTCTGTTCCACTGGTCAACATATCTGTCCTTGTATCAGTGCTAGGCTGTTTTGACTACCATAGCTGTATGGTAGATTCTGAGGTCAGGTAGTACGAGTCTTCCTACTTTATTCTTCTTCAACAGAGCTTTACTTATCCAGAGCTTCTTCCCTTTCCATATAAAGTTAATGATTAGTTTTTCCATTTCTTTGAAGAATCTTGTTGGTATTTGGATCAGAATTACATTGTATTTGTAGATTGCTTTGGGTAGAATTGCAATTTCACAATGTTGAGTCTGCCTATCCATGAGTATGGTATGTTTTTCCATTTATGCAGATCCCTTTGGGTTTCATGCAGTAGTGTTTTGTAGTGTTCTTTGTATAGGTCTTTTACATCCCTGGTTAGATTTATTCCTAAGTATTTTATTTTTTAGGTGCTATTATAAATGGTATTGTTTTCCTGATTTCCTTTTCATCGTTCTTTTTATTGGTGTACAGGAACCCAACTGATTTTTGTATGTTTATCTTGTATTCTGCTACTCTGCCGAACCTTTCTATTAGTTCCAGTAGTTTTCTCATGGAGTCTTTAGGGTTTTCTATGTATAGTATCATATCATCTGCAAACTGGGACAATTGAACTTCTTCATTACCAATTTGGATGCCCTTTATTTCTTTTTTCTTGCCTTATTGCTCTAGCTAGGACTTCCAGCACAATGTTAAATAGGAGTGGAGATAAGGGGCATCCTTGTCTTGTTCCTGTCCTCAAGGGGAATGTTTTCAACCTCTCTCCATTAAGAATGATGTTGGCCATTGGTTTTGAATAGATACCTTTTATTATGTTGAGAAATTCCTCTTCTATACCTATTTTATTGAGAGTTTTTAATCAGGAATGGGTGTTGGACTTTGTCAAATGCCTTTTCTGCGTCAATTAAGATGATCACGTGATTCTTTTCTTTCCTTTTATTTATGTGGTGGATTATGTTGATTGATTTTCTAATGTTGAACCATCCTTGCATACTTGGTATGAATCCGACTTGGTCGTGGTGTATTATTTTTCTGATATGATGCTGAATTTTACCAGCTAGAATTTTGTTGAGAATTTTCACATCTATATTCATGAGAGATATTGATCTGTAATTTTCTTTTTTTGTGGAATCTTTGCCTGGTTTTGGTATCAGGGTCATGCTGGCTTCATAAAATGAATTCAGAAGTATCCCTTCATTTTCTATGTTCTGAAATAGTTTGAGTAGTACTGGTATAAGCTGTTCTCTGAATGTTTGGTAGAATTCTCCAGTGAAGCCATCTGAGCCAGGGCTTTTTTTTTTGTTGGGAGTTTTTTTTAAATTATCTTTTCAATCTTTTCTCTAGTTATGGGTCTGTTCAGATTTTCAACATCACTCTGTGGTAGTTTGAGTAGGTAGTGTGTTTCTAGAAATTTATCCATTTCCTCTAGGTTTTCAAATTTGTTGGAGTATAGTTTTTCATAATACTCTGTTATGATCCTTTTTATTTCAGTTGGGTCTGTTGTAATGTCCCCCATTTCATTTCATATTTGGGTTATTTGTGTCCTCTCCTGTTTGTCTTTTGTCAGTCTGGCCAGTGGTCTGTCGATTTTGTTGATCCTTTCAAAGAACCAACTTTTTGTTTTATTGATTCTTTCTGTTGTTTTTCTATTCTCTATTTCATTTACTTCTGCTCTGATCTTTATTATTTCCTTTCTTCTAGTGGCTGTGGGCTTTTTTTTTTTTTTTTTTTTTTTTTGCTGTTCTCTTTCTATTTATTAGAGTTCTGTAGTTAATGTTTTGATTTTGTCCCTTTTTCTTTTTTGATGTGTACATTTGTTGCTATAAATTGTCCTCTGGGAACTGACTGCCTTTGCTGTGTCCCAGAGGTTTTGGTGTGATATATTTTCATTCTCGTTTGATTTTTGGAATTTTTTTATTCCATCTCCGATTTCTTCTATTACCCAGTGATGTGTAAGCAGGGTGTTATTTAGTTTTCATGTAATTCATTTTTTTCCTTGGTCTTCCTGTTGCTAATTTCTACCTTGATGGCATTGTGGTCAGAGAACATACTTCATATTATCTCAACATTTTGGATCTTGTTGAGGATTTCTCTGTGGCCTAAGATGTGGTCTATTCTGGAGAACATTCCATGTGCATTGGAAAAGAATGTGTACTTTGCCGCTGTTGGGTGGAGTGTTCTATATATGTCTATGAGGTCAAGTTGGCTGATTGTGCCCTTTAGGTCTTCTGTATCTTTGCTGAGTTTCTTTCTAGATGTTTTGTCCTTTGCTGAGAGTGATGTGTTGAAGTCTCCTACTATTATTCTGGAACTGTCAATTTCTCTTTTCAGTCTTGTTAGAGTTTTTTATGTACTTTGGAGCCCTGTCATTGGGTGCATAGATGTTTATTATGGTTGTGTCTTCATGCTGGATCGTGCCCTTAATCATTATATAGTGTCCTTCTGTCTTTTATGGTGGATTTTGTTTTAAAGTCTAGTTTATCTGAGATTAATACTGCCACTCCTGCTCTTTTTTGGTAGCTGTTTGCTTCATATATTTTTTCCATCCTTTGATTTTTAATAAATTCATGTTTTTGTTTCTAAGGTGTGTCTCTTGTAGACAGCATATTGATGGATCCTGTTTTTTTATCCATTTGTCACTCTCCATCTCTTTATGGGTGCATTTAGGCCATTTATATTCACTGTAATTATTGATAGGTATGAGTTTATTGCTGTCATTTTGTAGTGCTTTTTTTGTGGTGCTGACATTTTCTTTGTTTCTCTTACTCTCCTGTGCTGAATACCTTTTGTTTGTAGTTTTTTTTTCTTTCATTTCTTTTGTTTTTTGTAGGTTTTGTTTTTACTGAGACTATGTTTTTCTTCTTTATTTTGATGAGTAGGTTTGTTAACTTTCTTTGTGTTTACCTTGAAATTTACCCTTATCTTCCTAGGTTTGAACCAGTCTATTATCACTTGGTATCACCTTGTCTTCTTCTCCATTAGAAGGTTCTATACCTATACTGTTTATTCCTTCTTCTATTGTTCTGATGCTGTTGTCATTTACAGATTAACCTCTCTGGTTCCCTGTTGTAATTCTTTTGGTTTTGGATAGTCCTTAACAGTTCATTTCCTAGGTTGGTATTTGGCTAGTACAATCCTGTGTCCTAGATTCAGCCTGTGATCTGATGTAGTTTATTCTCAGATCAAAGGACTCTCTTTGATAATTCTTGTAAGTTTGGCTTGATTTTTACATAGTCCCTTAACTTCTGCTTATCTGGAAATGACCTAATTTCACCATCATATTTGAATGAGAGTTTTGCAGGATGTATTATTCTTGGCTGGTAACTTTTTTCTTTCAGGGTTTTATATCTGTCATCCTATTGCCTTCTTGTCTGCATGGTTTCTGCTGAATAATCTGAGCTTAGTCTTATTGTTTCTCTTCTGTATGTGACTTTTTGTTTTTCTCAAGCTGCTCTCAGGATTCTTTGTTTGTCTTTGGTTTTAGCCAGTGTGTTTATGATATGCCTTGGTGATTTTCTTTTGGGGTCTATCCTACATGGGGTTCGTTGAGCTTCTCAGATGGTCAGCTTTTCATCTTTGATATTGGGGAAGTTTTCTGTCAGCAATTCTTCAATGATCCTCTCTGTGTTTTCTCCCCCTGTTCTGGAACTCTGATTACTTGCAGATTTTTACTTTTGATTGTATCCCACTTAATTCTCAGGGTTTCTTCATTTCTCTTTGTTCTTTTCTCTGATTTTTCCTCAGAGTTGTAGCCCAGTGTTTGTCTTCAATTTCTTTGATCCTCTCTTCCATCATTTCAAACTTGCTCCTTGGCCTTTCTATAACATTGTCCATTTCTGAAATCTTGTTGTTTATCTTTTGAATTTCTAATTGTTGTTTTTGTATGATTTCTAGTTGTGAATTTATTTTAGCATTTTGTTCCTGTCTTATTTTCTTGAATTCTTCCATTTTTTGTCTGTATTTTCCACGAATTTGTCTGCATTTTCCATGAATTTGTCTATTTTTCCCTCATTTTTGTCTGCTTTTTGCTTCAACTCTTGGATAATTCTGAATATTAGAGATCTGAACTCCGTATCAGGTAGTTCTAGTGTCTTTTCTTCTACTGGAAAGTCATCTGGTGTTTTATTTTGGACACTAACTGGAACCATCGTGTCCTGTTTTTGTGTATGTTTTGATATTGTCTGCTGTCTTCAGGGGCATTCAGTAGTTATTTTCCTCTTTTATTGATTGTAAATTTGTTTGTTTCTTCCTGCTTTTTTGTTTTATTTAGTTATGTCTGAGCAGGCAGACTGTGTGTTCTTTTTTGTTTGCTCATCTGTGGGCACAATACTTTTCACCTTCTTCTCCAATGGGCAGGGTCGGTCACTCAGGTATGGCACAGAAGGGCAGGACAGGCTGAAGGGGAGTTGCTGGGATGGGTTGTTTGTGGCAAGTACTAGGGCTGACAGGGCAGACCAGGAATCAGTGCAGGGCAGGTTCCAGTAGGCCATGCTCATGCTGCTTGGGAGTGTGATGTTCAGCACATAGTGCATGTAGGCATGAAGGAGGGGGTAGATCGTGATGTGTGGAACTAAGATGGATATAGGAAAGGAGAGAGAGGAGAGAGGGACAGGAGCCAAAAACATATACATAAACAAAAAACAGTGCTAGGGAGCTTGCTATTGGAGTAGAGAGATGAGAGACTGAGAAATGGAGAACAAAAAAAAGATAAAGAAAGAAAAAGGGTAAAAGAAAAAATTAATAAATAAAAATTAGAAGAAAAGAAGAAAAAGAAAGAAAGCCCCCAGAGATTCCACCAGTGCAGCTGCTAGGACTGGGGAAGTTGCTCCCAGGCCATGAAATAAAGCCTGAATAGAAGGGGTCGAGTTGTTACACAGCACCAGGTATTCAGGAGACAGGAAGAGAAGGTAAGTATAGAGAGACGAGAAACTGGAAATGAAGAAAGACAAAAATGGAAAAAAAGAGAGAAGAAAACAAAACAAAGAAACAACAAAAAAAAATCCCACACAAAACAAAATATCAAAAAAGAACAAACAAACAAGAAAAAAGAAATGTCCCTGGAGATGTCACTGTGCATCTTCAGAGTAAGGGAGTAGCTCCCAAGCTGCATGGTACTGCCCAGCTAGAAGGGGCTTCCAAGCCAAGAAAAGAAAAAGAAAACAAACAAATCAAAACAGAACAAACAAACAAACAAAAAGCCCTGGGGGTCCCACCAGCATGGTGGCACAGGCTAGGAAGCAGTTTCACAGTTGAGTGGTGTTTCACAGCCTTTCAGGAAGTAAAGATGGCACACGGAGCCAAGTATTTGAGAGAAAGGAGGGGGAGGTGGTGAGAGGTAAGGAAGAAATTTAGTGAAGTGGAAAAAGCAACACCAGCAGCCAACAAATGGCACTCAGGTTGCTGGCCAGTGCGGGCGGGTGGAATCCAAGTGGCATGTGGTGAAGCCAGTGCTTCCAGGCCAAGAGACTGTGGCCACAGGAAGCAGAGGAGGCCGAGTGGAAGTGAAGAAGGGTGTGGGTGGGAAAGCATATATCGCTGGCTACCAGTTGTTCTGTCTCCTGCTGGAAGCTCTGTGAAGCTGCTTTCCCATACCCACTGTTCACTGATCTCCAATAGGAGTCCAAGATGGTGGATCCATGCTGCATTAGCTGATAGGGGACCTCTGCATGTATCTCTCCTTACTTTCTGTTCTATGTCAGCTTTTTATTCCATGGTTCCCAGCCCTCAGCCCAGTAATTCAATGGGTCTGTCTAATCTTTGGCTGGAAACCCTGGTGGCGTAGTGATTAAGAGTCTGGCTACTAACCAAATGTCAGCAGTTTGAATCCACCAGGCTCTCCTTGGAAACCCTATGCGGCAGTTCTACCCTGTCCTATAGGGTCGTTATGAGTCAGAATCAACTCAAGAGCAATGGGTTCTTTTGGACTCTTTGGCTGAATGGTGAACTTCAGGAGCAACTTCAGTATTGAGTTAAAAGGATGTCTAGGGGTCATACTCTCAAGATTTCTCCAGTCTCTATCAGATCAACAAATCTGGTCCTTTTTTGTGAGTTAGAATTTTGTTCTACATTTTTCTCCAGCTCTTTCTGGGACCCTCTATCATGATCTCTGTCCAAGCAGTCAGTAGTGGTAACCAGGCACCATCTAGTTATGCTGGACTCAGTCTGATGGAGGCTGTGGTAGTTGTGGTCCATTAGTCTTTTGGATTTATCTTTCCCTTGTGTGTTTGGTTTTCTTCATCCTCCCTTGCTCCAGATGGGGTGGGATCAGTGGAGTATCTTAGATGGCTGCTCACAAGCTTCTAAGACTCTAGATGCTACTCACTAAAGTAGAATGTAGAACATTTTCTTTATAAACTATGTTATGCCAGTTGAGCTAGTTGTCCCTCGAGACCATGGTTCCCAGCCCTCAGCCCAGTAATTCAATCCCTCAAGGGGTTTGGGTGTGTCTATAAAGCTTCCATGACCTTGCCTTGGTCAAGTTGAAGTCCTTTTTTTTAAATCTCAAGGTCATAAGAGAGGTTCCTATATTTTTCTAAAAATTTAAATACTATCTTTCACTTATGTATTTAATTCATCTGGAATTGATTTTTGTGTAGGGTGTGAGGTAGGGCTCTAGTTTTATTTTTTAAGTATAGATAAACAACTGTCTCACCATCATTTATTGATCTGTAGTTTCTCTGTCTTATATCTGTCTCTGCATCAATACTCCCACAGTCACACAGCCTTAATTACTAGAATTTTCTAATAAGCCTTAATAGCTGATAGAATAAAACTCCCCCATCCTCATCCTGTTCTTTTTCAGGAATGCCTTTGCTTTTTTGGGGGGAGGAGGTATCCTTTAAGTTTATTTAAAACAAAACAAGACTAAATGGGCACACTGGCCCCGAGACAAGGACACGAAGGCAGGAGGGTACAGGAACCAAGGCCAAAAAAGGGGAGAGTGTTGACATGCCGTGGGGTTGGCAACCAATGTCACAAAACAATATCTGTACTAACTGTTTAATGAGAAACTAATTTGCTCTGTAAACCTTCATCTAAAGTACAATAAAGTAAATAAAGCAGACAACAAAAATGATTGATAAATTTGACAGCTTTAACTTAAGAATTTCTGTTCATCAAAGTGACTGTAAGATGTATACATAAACATGCATAACATGGCGAATGTAATTAATCTCACTGAATTGTGCACTTAAAAATGGTTAAAATGGCAAATTTTTTGTTATACAGGTAGTCCCCGACTTAAGACATTTTTGCGTTACAATGAACCACATTTATGATCATCTGTTTTTTTTAACTTCTTATCATTAGTAATATGTACGTACTACATATGATGTTGCAGTGCATAATTTGCTGATGTTATCATTCTCAGATGTTCACTCACAGGTGTTCAATTTTATGATTTACTATTCAAAACATTGCCGTGTTTTGAAATGAAAGCTAAAAAACAAAAACAAAAACAAAAACGAGGTATTTGACTTACGTCAGAACTGACTTATGATGGAGTCGTTGGAACAGAACCCCAGCATAAATCAGGGACTGCCTGTACAGTAAAACCTGTGAAAGCCTGAACATGTGTAAGGTGGAAAACTGTTAGGAAAACAAAACCCTAATATTTTCCACTAAAACGAGTGATAGAAAGACTATAAATACTATATAAATCAGTATCTTTATAAATCTGATCTTTATTTGTTTTGGGGGTTGGCATGAGAATGATAACATCAGCAAATTATGTGCTGCAACATTGTATGTAGTACATATTACTAACGATAAGATGTTGTAACTGGAGTACGTCATAAGCTGAGGACTACCTGTATACATTTATGAATTCCAAAAAATCAGTAAGAAAATCATCCCAACTTCTCCACCAAATGTTCATCCATCCCTTCATATATACCCACCATGACATAGTCTTTACTCCCTCAGAGGCAGCTCTTCCTCTGAAGACCAGCTCTAACTCAGAGAAAGTTCTTCCCCCATGGAGCTGAGAACTGTCCCCAGCCCCTTGTCCCTCTCCCATAGATCCCATTCTACATGCTTCCTGAGGAGGCCCAGAGGGCAACAAGGCCAACCCCAGTCTCATTTCTACCTTCCTGGTCAGAGAGAGCCTTGACTCTCCTGGTGTCCTAGGACCTGGGGCTAACACAACCTGAGGAAATAATGGGAACTCTTTGCACAAGTGCCTCCTGGACTTATCTAGTCCCTCCACCAGCCTCCAAGTTGGCCCTACCAAAGCCAGCATGATGCAAGCAAAGCACAGTCAAAGAGCCAAGTAGTATAAAGTCCTAAGTCTACCATGCACTGGTGTGAAAGCTCGAACAGGTTATACCCATTGTGAGCCTCAGTTTCTTCATCTGTAAAATAGGAAATGATAATATACACCTCAAAGGTTTGATGTGAAGGTCAAATGGGATGATGTTTGTGGAGGTACTTCATATGTACCAAGGCACATAGTAAGCTGTCAGTAAATATTAGTCTCTCCCCAGTCTCCAAGAGCTCCTCAGGAAGGAGGAGGCCCAGCCATGCTTCCTAGTGCTTGAAAGGCCCCCGAGGGCAGAGCTGTGTCATATACTTCTAAATTCCCGAGTTCATGGTCACTGCAGCTGCCCTATCAACGTCACCATGTCTGAGAATGTGACCTTCGCAAAAGAGCAGCTTGACACCCAGAGAAAGCCAGTCACCCCTGGGAAAGCAGTAAGAGTCTCCATACTCATGTCACAAAGCCAAGTCTTGACCCCAAGAAAGGAACTAGGAGGACAAAAATCGGATTTGTCAGTGGGCAGCTGGCCATGTGCTTGTTCCCTTTCCCCTGTCTTTGGAGTTTGGCCCCATTGAGATTTGGGAGTGTTTATTTTTTTTGTGGGAAAACAGAGTAGGATGAAATATTTCCTTGTGTCTGGAAAGTTATTTTGAGCTAGGCCAGCCGGGTGATGCTCCTGGTGATGGACACTGGCTGACCCGGGCTGGGCCCCTCCCTTCCGGCCCCTCTCCCTCCCAGGACCCAGAGTCCTGGCAGCAATGCAGCCTGTGGGAGCCTGGGTCCCAATCCCAGCCCTGTGACTCATCCTGCAGTGGTCTTGGGAAAGACTTTGGTGCTCCTGGATCTTATCTCTCAAAGGGGAGACTGAGGCCTGTACTGCCACCATCTGGGGATTTTGAAAGAGGAAATCATGTCATAGGTGTGACCATGCTGTAGATATATTTAAGGTGTAGACAAAAGAACGGGACTGCCACACAGCCTATCCAGCTCAAGATTCTAGAGGTGGGAGGGACATTGTTGGGGGTCCCTCTGACACCCGCTAGCCTCCACACATCTGGCAGTGTCCCCTCCCATCCATCTCTACTCAGTGACCACAGTGTCCTTCTGGAGAACCAATCTGATTTGGCCCTCAACTTGCTTAACCCTTTACCAGACTCACACTTCTTTTAAAACAAAGTCCAACTCCATCCCGTGGTCTATAGGCCCTGCCTGAGCTGGACCTCCACGGCCTCCTCTTGTGCTCTGAAGCCAGGCTGGCCTTCTCTGTCCATCCCTCAAGCTGCTGAAGAGTCACAGAGGAGTTTCACGTGTTTCATTTTATTTCATTCCCGCAATGACCCTGCCAGTTAAGTGTCCCTTACAGGGCCAAGGGTCAGCAGAAGTGATATTGCAATGTGCCTGCCACACAATAGGACCTTAATAAATGTCATTTTTCTTCCTTCCTTATGAACACACATCCTCTTTTCTTTACAAAACCCCAGTGACATCCACATACATCTCACTCCAGCAGTTGCTGATGCTAGACAGGGTAGAGAGAGGGGTAGGAAAGCTCGGGTAGCCGCATATCAGTGTAGTGAGCCCGCCTCAGTGGTGGGAGGCTTCATAGGAGCCCTGATCTCTAATCTTTCCCGGCGTGCAGGCAGCCAGTGGAGCTGGGGCTCTGTGTAAAGCACTCTTCACCTCCTCAACAGACATGGGGCTCTGTCCCCTACAAAAAGCAGGAGGGTGGTCCTCTTGAAGGCAGGTCCAAGGGGGAAGGATGGGGCAGCGTGAGACTTCTTGAGCCCGAAGATGAGGCACGAGTAGATAGAAGGGACAGGCCTAGAGAAGGGAGAAAATGCTCCCAAAGAGAAATTTCAGGAATCTGAGGACAGCACTGTGGAGAGAGGGATGAGGGGAAGGAGGCATTTTTGAGCCCTAACAACTTCCTGAATGCCTGACCTGGAAGACCTCAGGGTTCCTCCAGGCCTCTGCTCTGAAAATGTGGTCCAAGGACCCCAAAGGCAGCAGATCTGGGGAGTTTGTTAAAAATGCAGGGTTTTAGGCCCTGCCTCAGCCCAGCTGAATCAGAATCTGCCTGTTAACAAGATCTCAGTGATTCACAAGCATGTTAAAGTTTGAGAAGCGCTGTTCTTGGCAAATCCCCCATTTTATGATAAAGAAACCGAGGCCCTGAAAGGAACAATCTCCTGCCCAGGTTCCCACAGAGAGTCAGTGACCGTGCTAAGCCTGGAGGCCGGGACTCCTGGTCCTCATCCCAGGTCCTTGGACTACTTTTGTCCCATCCCAGTCCTCCAGGCAGCAAACTGTCCTTCCTCCTTGGATGGGTTCAGGACAGAGGGGTGCTGAAACTGGGAGAGAAGGGCCCTGGCTGAGGAGGCAGGCCAGTGCCAGCTCTGTTACCAACTGATCTCTTGGGGCCTCAGTTTCCCCTGTGGTTCTCTGAGACGAGCTGGAATAGGGAGTACGATCAGGCCGTACAATCAGTCACATTGATTTTCTTACAGCTGCCTGGTGAGGCAGGGGAGCCAAGAGATAGCATCCCTATTCTACAGATGGGGAAACTGAGGCCTTCCAGGTAGTAGCTTACCTGAGGCTGCCAGCCCCAGCAGCCTCACACTGCTCTGCACAGCCCAGGTGCCTCTGAAATGTGCCCCCTCAACCCAGCTTCCTCTCTAGTGGTTCTTTCAGCTCCTGTCAGTTATCAGGGGGCCCTGGCTCGGCTGGCAGCCAGCACGTCAGCTTGGATGCTTGGATGCCCACATTCTTGGGCTGTGACGGGGAGCCACCGGAGACCAGGCTGGGGGATCCAGAGGGGTTCCGCTTGGCTGCAAGTCCTGGGGCCTGGCTGTCTGGGGAGTGTCAGGAGGCAAAGAACTTTGTCTCCTTCTCGGTGGTGGGGGTGGGAGGGGGGAACATGTCTCTAGATGGTGAGTATGGTGGGAACTAGATAGGGTGTAGGCTTAGCCAGTCCCTGAGGCAAGGCCTATCCCTGTGGACTCGGGGCAGGGAGTATAAGGGGGGCAAGAATGAGCCAGGGGTCAGTGGCTGACCAGAGGAGAGCTATCTGAGTAGCAAGACTGAAAGACCTCAGGCTAGAAAGTCAGACTTGGCTGGAATTCTGCCCAAGCTGTATCACTCATTAAGTGTGTGACTGGGGACAAGCCACCTATCTCTCTGACCCTCAGTTTCTGTCTGTACCTGTGAAGTATTTAACACAGTTCTGACACATACATAGTAAAACTGCAGTGTAACCCTTATGAAGCCAGAGACACGATTCAGTCTCAGTGTGGCATTATGTTTAAAAAGCACAAATTAAACAGACAAAGCCATTAAAGTAATTCCTTCTTTACCTGATTCTCTTGAAGAGAAAAGAGAATCTAAACACACAGTCCATGCAATGCTCTCAGAATCCACTTTCTTCTTCTGTCCACTCCTATTCTATGTCAGGCTTGGTTCCTCTCTCCTCAAACTTGCCGAAAAAAATTTTCCAACCCTGAACTACTCAGCTTTCTCCTTTCCCCTCCTTCCTTCCCTCACCCTCATGCGGAGCACCTTGGCCTCTTGTCCAGAAGTAGGGGAAAAACTGTAGGGTGCTTCATAGGATTTCCATGATGGGGCTGGGGGAGTCCAATCCTGTGTGAATGACCTGTGTCCCATCCCAGTTATTACTATAATTTAAAGGTGCGGCAGGGTAAAAATTAGCACATCAATACGCAAGGGCTTTTCCTGACCCCGGCCCACTAACAAGACTCTGCCTTTGTCCTTAAGTTTCTTCCCCATCCTTGCCCTCTAAAGAGGGTGTTGCAATGCAGATGGAATCTTTTACTTTGGGAATGAAGAATGGAGTTGGAAGGTAGGCAGAAAGGAACAGAATCAGATTGCAGGAGGGAGGATTGGCAAAAGAGGTTAAGCCTCTTTACTTTATTAAGAATACAGGAGGGAGATTTCACTACTGCCCAAGATGTAGAAAGCTGGAAAGAGCATTGCTCCCATCTTAATAAGAAAAAGCCATATAAATTACAAACCATAACTTTTTCTTGAACCCGTCAGAGATCTGAGGTCACAGGACAACGAACTAAGGAGGGACGAGATACAGGGACTGGCTCACCTGTGACAGAGCACAGGAGGAAAATGCCTGGCCACCATATAAGCAGCAAGAAGAAAACAGCTAAAAGTGTAAAGAACCACTAAAGATCAAGTGTTGGCTAGACTTAAAGAGAGCTTTAACATACCTTCAGCCTTTTTTTCATAGACCTCTACCAAGTACAAGGAGCCCTTGTGGCACAGTGGTTGAGTGCTCGGCCGCTAACTGAAAGGTAAGTGGTTCAAACCAACCAGCCGCTCTGCAGGTGAGTCTGCTTTAATAAAGATTAGTGGCCTTGGAAACCCTGTGAGGCAGTTCTACTCAGTCCTACAGGGTCACTCTGAATTGGAATCGACTTGACAGTGGTGGGTTTGGTTTAGTTCTACCAAGTACTCTTGAGAAAGATTGGAGGAAGGATGAGAGAGTGGAGAGGACTGGAGAGAGCCACCTTTGTGGGTACAGATGTGCAGGAGGCAATCTATAACTGCTACAGGAGAGGCACACTGTCCCGTCCACCTTCCAAGACCCTTCCCTCATGTGGAACAAGAGCCTTATGCTACTGGGGCAGGGGAAGCAAACTCTGCTGTTCTCAAGGACACAGGAAAAATCCCACTGCCGGTGGGAAAAAGATAGAACAAAAATCTCTCTATGCTGGTAGAGGGGCAGGAAACTGTTCTGGACCTAGAATCCTAAACCAGTACCACTAGAGATCTCCCATTGCAGGAAATCTACTTATGCATGCCTAAATAATACATTATTCAGGTTTTGAACATTAAATAAGTTATGCTGAATGTATTCTTCTAGGACTTACTTCTTTCACTTATGTTCTTAAGATACATCTATATTGACAGATACAGTTGTTCATTATTGGTGCAGTATAGTATTCCATTGAATGGATATACCACAATTTATTTTCCAGTCTATTGCAGATTAACAGTTTCCAGTTTTTTGCTATTATGAAAATGATCCTAGAAATATTCTTGTACAAATGCAAGTATCCCCAGGACCTGAAGATAGGTAGGTAGATAGATAGATAGGTAGATAGATAGATAGATGTAAACACAACAGGGTAGATGGATAGTGGTGCCATGAATTGATAAGGGGAAGATGGTAGTAGAGGGAATTTGCACATTTATGGGGAGAAATCAATACTTCTGCTTTCATCATGTGAAATCTGAGGTATATATTCTATGTCCAAAGGAGAAGTTGGAGATGAACCTTCAGATCTATGATTTGCAAATATTTTCTCCCAGTATGTAGCTTGTCTTCTCATTCTCTTAACGATATCTTTTGAAGAGCTGAAGCTTCTTAATTTGATGCGGTCTAGTTTACCAAATTTATTCTTTTAGATTGTGCTTTTGTTGTTACATCCAAGAAATCTTTGTCCAACCCAAGGTCACAAAGATTTTCTCCTATATTTTCTTCTAGAAGTGATGTAGTTTTAAGTTTAACATTTATGTCTATGAAGCATTTTGAATTAATTTTTATATATGGTTTGAGGTATGGACCAAAGTTCTTTTTTTTTTTTGGCATACAGATACTCAATTGTTCTAGTACCATTGGTGGAAAATACTCAGAATTTTTGCATTTATGTTTGTGACATATTTGACTATAGTTCCTTGTAATGGTTTTGTCTGGTTTTGGTGTCAGGGAAATACTGTCTTCATATACTGAGTTGGGAACTATTCTCTTCTCATTCTCTTTCTACAAGAGTTTGTGTAGATTTGTATTTTCTTCCTCAAAAGTTTGGATTCACCAGCGAATCCATCTGGGCCTGGAATAATCTTTGTGAAAAGATATTTAACTGTAAATCTAATTTCTTTAATAGATATATGGCTACCCAGGCTATCTCTTGCTTCTTGAGTGAGCTTTGGTAGTTTGTGTCTTTCAAGGAATTTGTCCATTTCATCTTAGTTGTTGAATTTTTCATATTTAATAATTATTATTTATAATTATATAATTATTTTAAATGATTATATTATTGTATGAATAATTTTGTTCATAATATTTCTTTATTATCCTTTTAATATCTGTGCAATCTGTGATGATGTCAACTCTTTCTTTCCCAATATTGAAAATTTGTCTCCTGAATAGTTTGACTAGAGGTTTACCAATTTTAACTAGAGATTTATCAATTTTGGTGACCTTCAAAATCTAGCTTTTTGTTTTATTTCTGTTCTCTATTATTTTTCTCCACCACTTGCCTGTCAGTTTGTTGTACTATGGTGGCTTGTGTGTTGCTGTGATGCTGGAATGTACAAAGTATGAATCTAAGAAAATTGGAAGTTGTCAAAAATGGAATGAGCAGCATTGTTCACAATAGCAAAAAGATGGAAACATCCTAGATGCCCATCAACAGATGAATGGATAAACAAACTATGGTACATACACACAATGGAGTACTATGCAACGAGAAAGAACAATGATGAATCTGTGAAGCATCTCATACCATGGATCAAACTGAAGGACATTATGCTGAGTGAAATAATTTAATCACAAAAGGACAAATATTGTATGAGACCTCTATTGTAAAAACCCATGAAAAAGTTCACACACAAAAAGTAACAATCTTTGTTGGTTACCAGGGATGGGAGGGGTGGGGGGGAAATACTAAATAGGCAATATATAAGTGGTATCTTGGGTGAAGGGTGAGACAGTACACAATACTAGGGAAAGCAGCACAGCTTGCACAAGGAAAGGTCATGGAAGCTCCATAGACACATCCAAACTCCCTGAGGGACTGACTTGCTGGGCAGAGGGCTGTGGAGACAATGGTATTGGGGAACAACTAGCTCAACTGGCATAACACAATTTATAAAGACAGTGTTCTACATTCTACCTTGGTGAGTAGCATCTGGGGTCTTAAAAGCCTGTGAGCAGCCATCTAAGGTACTCCACTGGTCTTATCCCTTCACAAGCAAGGGAGAATGAAGAGAACAAGATACAAGGAAAAGATTAGTCTGAAAGACTAATGAACCACAGCTACCAAGGCTTCTACCAGACTGAGTCCAGTACAGCAAGATGGTGCCCAGCTACCATCACTGACTGCTCTGACCAGGATCACAACAGAAGGTTCTGGACAGAGCTGGAGAAGGATGTAGAACAAAACTCTAACTCACAAAAAAAAAGGCCAGATTTACTGGCCTAAAGGAGACTGGAGAAACCCCAAGAGTATGGCCCCCAGACACCCTTTTAGCTCAGTGGTAAAGTTACCTCTGAGGTGCACTGTTCAGCCTGGGAGTGGTAAAACCAAATGAGACTAATGAGGCATGACAGTCCAGGGACAAGGGCTAGAAGGCAGAAGGGGACAGAAAAGCTGGTGATAGGGAACCCAAGGTTGAGTAAGGATAGTGTTGATGTGTTGTGAGGTTGTTAACCATTGTCATAGGGCAACATGTGTACTGTTTAATGAGAAACTATTCTGTTCTGTAAACCTTCATCTAAAGTGAGAATAGCAGCACAATTGGAAGAGCGTAGTCGATGTCACTGAACTATGAATGTAGAAATTTTTGAAATGGTATATCTTTGGCTATGTATATTTTCACCAAAAAAAAAAAAAAAAGGTCGAGAAGGGAGAGGGTTGACATGTTGTGGGGTTGTTAACCAATGTCATAAAACAATATGTGTACTACTGTTTCATGACAAACTATTTGTTCTGTAAACCTTCACCTGAAGTACAATAAAAAAAAAAAAAGATGAAAAAAAATGGAATGAAACCCATAAAAATCAATATCCTAGGCATTAGTGATCTGAAATGGACTGGTATTGGCCGTTTTGAATCAGACAATCATATGGTCTACTATGCTGGGAATGACAAATTGAAGAGAAACAGCATCATATTCATCATCAAAAAGAACATTTCAAGATCTATCCTGAAGTACAGTGCTGTCAGTGACAGAATAATATCCATACGCTTAAAGGGAAGACCAGTTAATGCAACTACTATTCAAACGTGTGCCCCAACCACTAATGCCAAAGATGAAGAAACTGAAGATTTTTACCAACTTCTGCAGTATGAAATTAATCGAACACGCAATCTAGATGCATTGATAATTACTGGTGATTGGAATGCAAAAGTTGGAAATGAAGAAGGATCAGTAGTTGGAAAATAAGGCCTTGGTGATAGAAACAACGCCAGAGATGACATGATAGAATTTTGCAAGACCAAGGACTTATTCATTGCAAATATATTTTCTCAACAACATAAGCTGCAGCTATACACATGGACCTCACCAGATGGAATACACAGGAATCAAATCGACTACATCTATGGAAACAGATGATGGAGAAGCTCAATATCATCAGTCAAAACAAGGCCAGGGGCCAATTTCAAAACAGACCATCAATTGCTGCTATGCAAATTCAAGTTAAAGCTGAATAAAATTAAAACAAGTCCATGAGAACCAAACTACAACCTTGAGTATATCCCACCTAGGTTTAGAGCCCCTCTCAAGAACAGATTTGACCATTGAACACTAATGACTGAAGACCAGACGAGTTGTGAAATGACAACAAGGACATTATACATGAAGAAAGCAAAAGGTCAGTAAAAAGACACAAAGGAAAGAAAAGACCAAAATGGATGTCAGAAGAGACTTTGAAACTTGCTCTTGAACATAGAGTAGCTAAAATGAAGGGAAGAAATGATAACGTTAAAGAGCTGAATAGAACATTTCAAAGGTCAGCTCAAGAAGACAAAGTAAAGTGTTATAATGAAAATGTGCAAAGACCTGGAGTTAGAAAGACCAAAAGGGAAGAACATGCTCAGCATTTTTCAAGCTGAAAGAACTGAAGAAAAAATTCAAGCCTCAAGCTGCAATATTGAACAACACAGGAAGCATCAAAAGAAGATGCAAGGACTACACAGAGTCACAGTACCAAAAAGAATTGGTCAACGTTCAAACATTTCAGGAGGTAGCATATGGTCAAGAATCAATGGCACTGAAGGAAGAGGTCCAAGCTGCACTGAAGGCATTGGGGAAAAACAAGGTTCCAGGAATTGACAAAGTACCAGTTGAGATGTTTCAGCAAATGGATGCAATGCTGACAGTGCTCACTCGTCTATGCCAAGAAACTGGAAGACAGCTACCTGGCCAACCGACTGGAAGAGATCCATATCTGTGCCCATTTCAAAGAAAGGTGATCCAACAGAATGCAGGAATTATCAAACAATATCATTAATATCACATTCAAGTGAATTTTTGCTGAAGATAATTCAAAAACGATTGCAGCAGTGTATCAACAGGGAACTGCCAGAAATTCAAGTGGATTCGGAAGAGGATGTGGAATGAGGGATATCATTGTTGATGTCAGATGGATTTTGGCTGAAATACCAAGAGAATACCAGAAAGATATTTACCTGTGTTTTATTGACTATGCAAAGGCATTTGACTGTGTGGAGCATAACAAATTATTGATAACATTTGCAAAGAATGGGAATTCCCGAATGCTTAATTGTGTTCATGCAGAACCTGTACATAGACCAAGAGGCTGTCATTTGAACAGAACAAGGAGATACTGCGTAGTTTAAAATCAGGAAAGGTGTGCACCAGGGCTGTACCTGTTCACCATATTTATTCAATCTGTATGCTGAGCAAATAATCCAAGAAGCTGGACTATATGAAGAAGAACGTCACATCAGGATATGTACATGACACAATGTTGCATGCTGAAAGTGAAGAGGACTTGAAGCACTTACTGATGAAAATCAAAGACCATAGCCTTCAGTATGGATTACACCTCAACATAAAGAAAACAAAAATCCTCACAACTGGACCAATAAGCAACCTTATGATAAATGGAGAAAAGATTGAAGTTGTCAAGGATTTCATTTTATTTGGATCCACAATCAACACCCATGGAAGCAGCAGTCAAAAAATCAAATGATGTAATACACTGGGCAAATCTGCTGCAAAAGACCTCTTTAAAGTGTTAAAAATCAAAGATGTCACTTTGAGGACTAAGGTGCACCTGACCCAAGCCATAGTATTTCCAATTGCCACATATGCATGCAAACGCTAGATAATGAATAAGGAAGACAGAAGAGGAATTGATGCCTTTCAATTATTTTGCTGGCAAAGAATATTGATTATACCATGAACTGCCAGAAGAAGGAACAAATCTGTCTTTGAAGAAGTACAGCCAGAATGCTGCTTGGAAGCAAGGATGGCGAGATTTCATCTCACATACTTTGGACATGTTATCAGGAGGGACCAGTCCTTGGAGAAGGACATCATGCTTGGTAAAGCACAGGGTCAGCAAAAATAAGGAAGACCTTCAACGACATGGATTGACACAGTGGCTCCAACAATGGGCTCAAACGATTGTAAGGATGGTGCAGGATTGGGCAGTGTTTTGTTCTGTTGTACCTGGGGTAAATATGAGTCAGAACTGACTGGATGGTACCTAATAACAGTAACATTATTTTTCTGATTTCTATTTCACTGATTTCTGCTCTGATCTTTATTATTTCCTTTATTCCATTTGTGTCCTGAGTGGCACAAATGGTTCTGTGCTTGGTGTCATGGATTGAATTGTGTCCCCCCAAAAATATGTGTATCAACTTGGTTAGGCCATGATTCCCAGTATTGTGTGGTTGTCCTCCATTTTGTGACTGATGTAATTTTCCTATGTGTTGTAAATCCTAATCTCTGCCTGTGGTTAACAAAGCAAGATTAGATTATGTTAAAGAGGATTAGGGTGGGATTATTTTATAAATAACAAAATAAACAATATAATTCAATATAATTACTCAGGTCACATCCCTGATCTAATGTAAAGGGAGTTTCCCTGGGGTGTGGCCTGCATCACCTTTTATCTTACAAGAGATAAAAGGAAAGGGAAGTGAGCAGAGAGTTGGGGACCTCATAACACCAAGAAAGCAGTGCCGGGAGCAGAGCACATACTTTGAGTTTCTGCGTGGAGAAGCTCATAGACCAAGGGGAGATTGATGACAAGGATCTTCTTCCAGAACTGACACAGAGAGAAAGAATTCCCCTAGATCTCGTACCCTGAATTTGGACTTACAGCTTCCTAAACTGTGAGAGAACAAATTTCTCTTTGTTAAAACCATGGACTTGTGGTATTTCTGTTATAGCAGCACTAGAACTAAGACATTTGGCTACTAACTGAAAGGTTGGCAGTTTGAACCCACCCAAAGGGACCTCAGAAGAAAGGCCTGGCAATCTGTTCCCAAAAGGTCACAGGTCTTCTCTTTCTAGTTTCTTAAGGTAGAAGCTGAGGTCATTGATTTGAGACCTTTTTCCTTTTCTAACATAGGTATTTAGTGCCATAAATTTCCCTGAATTACTGCTTTAGTGTTATCCCACAAATTTTGGCATGTTACATTTTTATTTTCATTCTGTTCAAAATATTAATTTCTTTTGATTTCTTCTTTGATCTTTGGGTTATTTAGAAGTGTGCTATTTTGTTTCCAAATATCTGGGGATTTTCCAGAGATCTTTCTGTTATCGATTTCTAATTTAATTTCATTGTTGTCAAAAAACATATTTTATATGACTTGAATTGTTTGAAATTTATTGAAAATTATTTTATAGTCCAGAATACATGTATCTTGGTAAAAGTTCCATGTGCACTTGGAAATAATGTGTATCTAGCTGATGGTGGGTGGAGTGTTCTACAAATATCAATTATGTCAAGTTGGTTGATAGTGTTGCTCAAGTCTTCCTCGTATTTACTGATTTTTTTTGTCTACTTATTCTATTAGTTATTGAGAGAAGTGTTGAATTATCCAAATGTAATTGTGGATTTGTCTATTTCTCTTTGAAGTTCTATCCATTTTTCCATTTTATATTTTGAAACTCTGTTATTAGATGTATATACTTTTAGGATACCGGAACTCTGGTGGTGCAATGGTTAAGAACTCGGCTGTTAACCAAAAGTTGGCAGTTTGAGTCCACCAGCCACTCCTTGGAAATCTTATGGAGCACTTCTACTCTGTCTTATAGGGTCGTCATGAGTTGAAATTGACTCAACAATGGTTTTTTGATTGTTTACTTTTAGGATTGCTATGTCCTCTTGATGAATTGACCCGTTTATCATTATGAAATGATGTTCTTTTCCCCTGGTAATATTCTTTGCTCTGAGGCAGGGAATATTTTGTCTGACACTAATACAGATACTCTAGCATTCTCTTAATTAATGATAACATGCTATATATTTTTAAATCCTTTTATTTTTAACCTATTTGTGTCTTTATATTTGAACTGTGTTTCTTGTAAGCACCATGTAGTTATTAGGTCTTGCTTTTATACCCAATCTAAAATCAATGCCTTTTTGTTGTGGGTGTTTAAGACCATTTACATTTAATGTAATTAGCTATATAGGTAGGTTTAAGTCTATCATATTGTTACCTGTTCTAGCTCTTCTTTATCTTTACATACCCTTCACCCAGCTTCCCTCAGTGACAGTGTCCTACATAATCATAAAGTATTGTAAAAATCATTGCCTTCATTTTTGAAAGTTATTTTCAGTGGGCATAGAATTATACGTTGACAGTTATTTTCTTTCAGTACTTTAAAGATGTTCCACTTTCTTCTCCAAATTTTTTTTCTGAAAAGAAATCTGCTATCTTTATCTTTGTTCCTTTGTATAAATGTGTCTGTTTTTTCCCTTCTATGCTTTTAAGATATTCTCCTTATCTTTTTTCAGCAATTTGACTATTAAGTGTCTTGGTGTAGTTTTCTTCATGTTTCTTGTACTTACAGTTTGCTGAGCTTCTTAGATATGTGGGTGTGGTGTGATGGATCACTTTCATATGGCCTTCCTAGCCATGGTCTTGTAACTCCCACCAAATGACTGGGTGGGACTATGCAAACAAGGTGCTTATGGCTCACCAAAGGATTGGATAGCTTGCTAATAATGCAAATAAAGTGCATGGAACCCTTGTGGGAGTGGGACCATGCAAATAAAGTGTATGGAACCCTAATGAGGGGATTGGTCAGTTTTGCCATCCCGCTAGGCTTAAAATAAGCCATCCCATAGGCAGAAAAGTGGGGGGATCACTACCACCAAGAAAGAAGAGTGGGAGTGGAGCACTTCCTTTAGACCCAGGATCCCTGTACTGAGAACCTACTAGACCCAGGAGACAGAGAGAGAGAGAGCTGTAACACTGGAGACAGTGAGAGATGGTGAAAAGCAGCAGCAGAGAAACAGCGGCAGCAGAGGCAGGAGAACCAGGAGACTGGCAGGAGATGGCATGATGGGCTTCCCAGCTCACAAAGCAAGAAAGCTGAGCACCTTCGGGCAGGATACTTCCTTGCAGAATGGGGTGCCTCTGGGCACTTGTTGACAGAGCTAGGCTTGCTAATCCATGGAGCAAGAGAGCTAAGCGCCTTTGGGCTGAGGCTTACTGGTGGAGTGGGGTGCCCCTGGACACTTATTGGTGGAGCTAGGAGCTTTGTAACACTTGCTTGAGCATGGAAGAGGCAAGACCAAGAGGCTGAGAGGTCAAGGGCCAGGAGAGGCCTGCCTGTGGGCACGGCTGAAAAGAAGCTAGCAGTACTGATTGAAGAACTGTACCCTGAGTCATTTCTGATCTCAAGTTGTACCTTGTTGTTGTTGTTAGCTGCTGTTTAGTCTGTTCTGACTCATAGTGACTCTATGTAAAACTGAATGAAACACTGCCCAGTCCTGTGCCATCCTCACAGTAGTTGTTATGCTTGAACCCATTGTTGCAGCCACTGTGTCAGTTCATCTTGTTGAGGGTCTTTCTCTTTTTTGCTGACCCTGTACTCTACCAGGCATGATGTCCTTCTCCAGGGACTGATCCCTCCTGATGACATATCCAAATATGTGAGATATAGTCTCGCCATCCTTGCTTCTAAGGAGCATTCTAGCTGAACTTCAAAGACAGATTTGTTCATTCTTCTGGCATATTGGTATATTCAATATTCTTCACCAACACCATAATTCAAAGGTGTCAGTTCTTCTTTGGTCTTCCTTATTCATTGTACAGCTTTTGCATGCATATGAGGTGATTGAAAACACCATGGCTTGGGTCAGACATACTTTAGTAATAAACCACTTTACTATAAGTAAAGTTCGTGAGTTCTGTGAGACGTTGCAGCAAATTACAGAACCCAAAGACCGGAGAGAGAGTACTGAGGGGAGGAGGAGTAGTTGATGTTAGAGACTATGGACTGGTACAGTAGTTTGGAAAAGTTGGACATTTGGAACATCTTAACCTCCACCTCATAGGAACGAGCTTTGTGCTGATCCTTATAAAAGGAATTATTCACTTAGTGGGTTTATAGTTTTCATCAAATTTGGATAAATATTGGCCATTATTTTCAAGTATTTTTTTCTGTCCTTACCCTCCTCCCTTTAACCACCCCCCTCAGGGTCTCCAATTACACACGTATTAGGCCACTTGAAGTTGTCTGAAAATTCACTGATATTCTGTTTATTTTTTAAATTATTCTTTTTACTCTCTGTGTTTCCTTTTGGATAGTTTCTACTGCTGTCTTTAAGTTCACTATTTTTCTTCTGAAATGTTAATCCTAACCTATTTTTAAATGTTAGACATTGTAGTTTTCTTCTCTAGAAGTTTGATTTGGGTTGTATTTGATATCTTCCATGTCTCTGCTTAACTTTCTGAACATATATAGTACAGTTATAAATATTGTTTTAATATTATTTTCTTCTGCTGCTACTTCTTACATTTGTGTCACTCCTTGGTCAGTTTTGAATGATTGAGTTTTCTCTTAATTGTGGGTTGTATTTTCCTGCTTCGTTTTATTCGTGCTAGAAATTATGAATTTACCTTATTGAGTACTGGATTTTTTTTTATTTCTGTCAATATTCTTTTGTGTGTGTGTTATTCACAGTTTCTTTGTTCCACTTAATTTTCTGTGCTGAGTCGTTTTTCTTTACGTATTTTCTTTTCATCTTTTTCATTGTTGTTGATTTTGTGTTTGCTGAGTCTTTATATTTTTCTAGTTTTTTTTTTTTGACGTGAAGGATTGTTAGTTTCCTTTGTGGTTACCTTAATATTTACCACTATTTTTCTAAGTTTATACCGGTCTTTTATTTCTTTATATTGCCTTGACTTCCTTTCCATATGAAAAATCTATGTCTACATTTTTTAAGCCCCTCTTTTTTGTTTTAATGTTGTCATCTTTTACGTATTGACATCTGTTTCCCTATTTTCAGTGTTTTGGCTTTGATTTACTTTTGTGACTTCCCTATCTGGGTTGATATCTGGTTGCTCCGTCCTGTGTTCTAGTCTTGGGTTGTTATCTGATGTTACTGATTTTCTAACTGGAGGACTCCCTTTAGTATTTCTTGTAATTTTGGTTTGGTTTTTGCAAATTCCCTAAACTTCTGTTTATCTGGAAATGCCCTAATTTCGCCATCATATCTGAGAGACAGTTTTGCTGGATATATAATTCTTGGCTGGCAGTTTTTTTCCTTCAAGGCTTTATACATATCATCCCATTGCCTTCCTGCCTGCATGGTTTCTGCCGAGTAGTCTGAGCTTATTCTTATTGACTCTCCTTTGTAGATGACTTTTCGTGTATCTCTAGCTGCTCTTAAAATTCTCTATCTTCGGTTTTGGCAAGTTTGATTATAATGTGTCTTGGTCACTTTCTTTTGGGATCTACCTTATGAACATCTTGGATAGATATCTTGTCATCTTTCACAATATCAGGCAAGTTTTCTGTCAGCAATTTTTCAACAATTCTCTCTGTGTTTTTTATCTTCCCTCTCTGTTCTGGTACTCCAATCACTTGTAGGTTATTTCTCTTGATAGAGTCCCACATAATTCTTAGGGTTTCTTCATTTTTTAAAATCTTTTTATCAATTTTTCCTCAAATAAGTTGGTGTCAAGTGCTTTATCTTCAATCTCACTAATTCTGACTTCCACTGCCTCAATTCTGCTCCTATGACTTTCTGTTGAGTTGTCAAATTCTGAAATTTTATTGTTAATCTTCTGGATTTCTGATTGCTGTCTGTCTATGGATTCTTGCAGCCTGTTAAATTTGTCATTATGCTCTTCTTTAATCTTTTTCATTTCCTCTATTGTGTGTTCTGCATTTTGCTTAATTCCTTCCTAATTTCTTGAAGAGTTCTCTGTATTAATCTTTTGTATTCTGCCTCCAGTAACTCCAAGAAATTTTCCTCCTCTGGAAAATTTCTATATCTTTATTTTGGGAGCTTGCTGAAGCCATCATGGATTGCCTCTTTATGTGATTTTATATTGACTGTTGTCTCTGAGCCATCAATAAGTTATTATATTTATTTATTTTATGTTTGCTTACTGTGTCCTAGCTTCTTGTTTTGTTTTGATATGCCCAAATAGTCTGCTCGTATGAGCTAGTTTGATTATTGGCACCTTTGAAGCTCTAAGGTCCTGTCACCAGGTGGTTAGATCTGTTACTAGGTATGTGAGCTCAGGAGTTCACTCACTCCTCCTGTATGGATTCAGCTGAGGTGCCCACGTAGATAGCCACCAAGTGTGTGGTGTAGGCTCTCACTTACAGTCTTAGACAGGCATGGGTGATTGGTGTAGGCACAGGCGTCTGTCTACAGCAGGGGGACACACTCTGAGAAAGGCAGGGAGCTGACGGCTGCCCCCGAGTGTCCAGGAGGATGGTGTGTCCCTGTTCCCTAGAGCATGTAGGTGGGTGGGTTTTGCAGCTGGATGATGAGCACCTAATGCTGTTGGCTGTAAGGACTGGGGGGCACCTCTTATTCATGGGCCCCTCTCGGAAGTGGCTAGGTGGCATGGGTGGAGCCACCAGTCCTCAGGCCCCTGATGTCGGTAGGTGAAGACCCTGCTTAATGGGCAGAGCAGTGTCAAACGTCAAGAACCTGCCACTTTACAGCTGAAACAGTTGAAGTTAGAGTTCCGGTATATACCCTGTTGTACTGCGGTAATGAGGGCCTAAGCTGTTGAGATGGGCCCACACAAGTCTATGCAGGGGAAAAGGCACTCAAATTCCATGGATCTCTTATGCCTGTGCCTAGGCAAAGGAGCTGTGCCTACCTTGGGTTCCTGGCTTAGAGGAGTTGGCAGTTTATTTTTTCCTCTGTTTGTTAATTTGTTCACTCTCCAAGGCAGGGAGAATGGCAAATGGCTCAGGGCATGTGACTGATCCTACTTCCAGCCCAGGGGACTCAGCAATTGCTGAAGCCTGTCCAGGACCCAGAGCAGAGCAGGGAGCGGGGAGGTAAATGGGAGAGAGGTTTTTCCCTAAGGGGGATGTTTTTGATCTGCGTGGTAGGCCATACGCAATTACTTATCTTTTGCGGATCCAGGGCTGCTTTTCACTGGTTCTGGGTGGCCGTGTAGACTCTCTGGTGCTGGGTTTCTCCCGGTGCAGAACATGTGCCTCCCGAGCACCACCAGTGCTTGCCTCACCGCTTACCCCTGAGCTGATCAGGCCTGAAAGGCTCAGGCTCTCACTGGGTCAGACTGGCAACTCCTTGCCGCTTCCAAACCATCTCTTCTTCCCCTTGCCACTCAGTCTGGTTCCTCAGCTCTGCCTTTGATGTTCAGGGCTCCCAGATTGCCATATATAATCAATTCATTTGTTTTTTCAGGTCTTTGTTGTAAGAGGGTCCACCGGAAGCTTCTGATTACGCTGCCATCTTGGCCTCGCCTCCTTATTTCTATTAATATTCTTGAACTTTGTTCTGGAATGCAGTTAAGTTACTTGAAACAGTTTGACCCTTCTGGGTCTTTTAAGATTTGTTAGAAAGGACTGCATCTGTGTTTCGCCTAAGGCTTGTCATTCCCCAATACTGAGGAAAAACCTTTCTGAGTACTCTACCTGATGCCTTGTGAAGTATGAGGGTTCCCAAACTGACCAGTGGGAACAGGCACTATTGCTGGCCCCGTGTGAGTGCCAGCTATTGTTTCCTCTAATCCTTTTAGGTAGTACTTTCCCTAATCTTGGGTAGTTTCTTCATACACCTGCATACTCTGCTGAACACTGGAAGGGTTCTTCTGCAGATCTCAGTGAAGATCTCTCTTGTCTGGTACTTTGTCCTGCACATTCTAGCTACCTTGGTCTCCAATCTTCTCAATTCAAGGAGTCCATCAGGCTCTGCTTGGGTTCTCCCTCCCTGTGCCTAAAAACTCTCTTCTATGCTTGGGCTATCATAGGGCTCACAATATGTGCTTCCCTTATTTCAAGAATCATTGTTCTTCGTTGCTTGATGTCCCGTGTCTTGAAAACCATTGTTTCATGTATTTTGGCTGGGCTGTTTTTGTTTGTTTGTTTTATTTCAGTCAGAAGGGAAAATCCAGTTCCTATTACTGCATATAGGCCAGAATCAGAAGACAATGATCTGAGGAGTGTCATATCGAGGCTTGTTTGCAGGTTGGATGTTCTAGGAGAAAGAGAGAATGTGGGGAGAGGTAGAGCCGAAGAGAGAGCTGCTGCTGCAGAGAAAGGGGATAATTGTAGGATGGATATCCTAAAGAAGGCTTAAGGGATGTAATCTAGGCCCCTGGTGGAGGGTATGGCCTACTAAGGAACTGGAATACTTTCCCTTTGTGACTAGAGGAAACTCAGGTATGTGGGTTCAGATGTAAGTAGGTCAGTAGAAATGGTGGCTGAGAAAATTGTCTTAATTTGGGCTCCCCCAGCAGACCCTGAGAGAAGAAGTTGAGTGCAGGTCATCCATTTAGGATTGGATCCTAGGAAACACCAGTATGGGAATGGGGATGTGAGATAGGGAGGGAAAGACAGAAAATAAAGTTACACTGCAGACAACTGGAGTTTATGCCTGTGGGGGAAAATGCCCACTAGGTAGAGCTGGGTTATTTTTACGTCAACTCCCATTAGTCATAAGTTGACTGAGGGGCATGAATTCCACAGCCAGAAAAAGCCCCCAGGCAGATGATGGCAAGTCAAGTCAGGCTATGAAATGGAAAAGCTTGCAGAGGCTATGGGTAGGGCACCAACAGCATCTTAGCATATGCTACAGGTGGTCATTGCTAATTGTGATTAAGTATTTATAAAGTATGAGGTAATCATCTGAGGGTAGAGATTTGAGGAGAAAGGAAATGTCATCCTGTCTCAGGATGTCCCAAGTAAGACAGCATGGGCCCCATGTGCTACAGCTGTTGGTGATCAGTCTTTCATTTTAACCGGGCACACATACGTGTGCACAGCAACCATTCCCCTGCAGCACTCCCACAGTGCTAAGAGTCCACGGGGCTGTATTGTGGCACACGGCACAGACACAGAGGGAGGCAGCAAGGAGCAGTGAAAAGAACGCTCAGCATGGAGCCACCGCCCTGGTTCTGCCCCTCGGTGAGCTGTGTGAGGTCAGGAATTGGTTTCCCATCTGGTAAAAGGGTGCTAACTTACCTCCCAGGGCTATTACAAGAATGAAGAGAAACAGGGAAATGTGAGTTCACTTTACAGACCTTAGAGCACTGTACTTGTGGAGCAATTATTATATCAGAGGCCACCTGATAGTTATCAAGATGCCCCAGAGAAAGAGTTGCTAAAGATAAACTTCCCAATAAAATCTACACAAGATGACAAGAAAAATCTCTGAGAGGTCAACTAAAGACTTGATATTCAAAGTGTGATCTATGGACCAGCAGCCTCTGCATGGCCTGGGATCTTGTCAGACATGCAGAGCTCAGATCACAGCCAAGATCTCCTGAATCAGGATCTGCATTTTAACAAGATGCCCAGGTGATTCAAAGGCACATTAAGCCTGAGACTCACTGATCCTGTGCTTGGTGCCAATTCAGATGCCTCCACTCAGAGTTGGGGCTCCAGTCTGGACCGCTCCAGGGAGAGATCGAGCCTGCGTCCCAGGTGACAGCACTAGCATACGTACACCATCCTCTTACTCCTCTATCAAGGCTCTGTATTCTCGCAGCTGAGCTAGGATATTATTGCAAATATGCTCATAATAATGATCCTGAAGAAATAAGGAATTGGTAGAATCATGTTCAGAAAAGCATGAGCAATACATTTCTGAAATTTTATCAACTAAAACAGTTAAAATTAACAACAATACTGTCTTGTTGCTTAATTTACTTGACCTGTGGAGATCTGGAAAATTTGTCAGTGCAAAGTGACTCATTCCCGGAGGGTTCGGAACCAGATTCTAAAATCACCACCCATGGTTTTCCTGCACTTTGAAGTGACAGAACAAATGATAGCAGAGATGGGCACTTTTCCCTGAATACAGAGTGGCTGATACACAAACGTCTTGCAACAATAACATCCTCATCTAAAAACAATCTGAAATAAGGATGCTATTTCTGGGATTTGCTTGTGCATTTTAGTAAATAAGCATTTGTGCACCTGTAGGCAGAGCCCTGGGACAAGGATGGTCTGGGGGGAGGGTATTTGTACAGTCAATCAACAACCTTGTGGATGCCTCCTTCATGCCAGCCCCTGTTCTGAGGACATGGGATGAATCTAACTCTCAGAGCAAAACCCTTGTGGAGCAAAAATTGCAATACCTGGTGAGAAAAGTCATAAAAGAGATATGGCTGAGGATGAGAAGCTAAGGGGGAAAGGCAGGAAAAGTGTCCCAGGAGGTGACCTTGGAGATACACGGTGAGGTGAGGGTTTCGTCAACGATCAAAGGAGTTAAGCCTGTGCAAGGTCCAGAGGGGGAAGGGCTGTTCTTCCAGCAGGACAACAATCCAATCCTATGGAAGAAAAACTCCTGTAACAAACTATGGCTAACCTGAGGAGTCCTGACAGAATGCTTTGTTAGCATCTGGGTGTGTAACAGCCTGCAGGCCATTGTCTGAGCTCATTGCTCTCCAGCCCAGTTTTCCATCACCCTTTGGGTCCTCCGCCTGCCTCATTCTTCCACTCCCTTGCCTGTATAGCAAATGTCTACTCATCTTTCAGGCTCAGCTCTGGGGCTACCTCTACCTTGAGGTCCCACCCTACCCAAAACACTGACTTTTCCTCTCCTCAACATGGATGGGAATGCCATGGACAGGTGGAAGAGTGAGTTAGAGGGAAAGGAATTGATCTTGGTTTGGAACAACTTGAGGCTGAGGTACTTGAAGGAAATCCAGGTGGAGATGTTCCAAGGCAGTGGAATATATTCTTTTCATTCAGGGAAGAGATATGTAGATATGGATTTGGGAAGTCGTCAGAAAATTGAAGCAAATGCATCTACCACCTACCTGCTTCCATTCCCACACATCTTTCTCCGTTACAATGGATGAACCCAATGTCTCCACTGGATTTCCTCCTCTCCCGTTATTCAAGGACAGTACATCAACAACTCTCTCTCCTGCATCAGAAACTTTCTCCTCTCCATTGGATCAACTCCATTGGGAATCCCAATTCCTTAAAATAAAAACAAAAACTCTTGATCCCTTTGCCCTTCCAGCACCTGTCCCATTTCTCTGCTCCTTTTTACAGCAGCTCATTGAATTTTCTGTTCTGTCGGCCTCCAATTCTCTCATCCCATTATTCTATAGTTTTTACCCTGCAACTCCACCAAAACTGCTCTTCTCAAGGTTGCCAATGACTTCCACATGGCTAACTCCATGAGTCCTCATCTTACTTAGCAGCAGAAACACTTTCTTTACCTGTTCCAATCTCCAGCTTTACCTCTCATCCTTCTAGCCACTCCTTCTCAGTCTTTTTTCTGGTTCTGCCTCATTTTCCTGAACCTTAAATGCTGGACTGCCCCAGGACTCAGTCCTTGGACCTCTACCTGTCTAATTGACTTCTCCATTTGATGTTAAATAGGCATCCTGTATTTAATATACCCAAAACTGAGCCCTTTATAGTCTCCCACCAAATTAGTTCTTCCCACACCCTTTCCCATCTTAGTTCATGGCCATCCTACTCTTCCAAGTTTCTCAGGACAGAAACCTTGGTGTTATCTTTGCCCCCTCTTATTCCCTCACATTCCATTTCTTGGTAATGAGAAAATTCTGTTGGTCCTTCAGAATCTATTCAGAATTCCACCACTTATCACCCTACTATCATCACCTTTGTCCAAACCACTATCTTCTTTCACCAGCATTGTTGCCACTGGCTCTTTGCTTGTCGTTGGTGCCCCTGCTTCTGCCCTTACCCCCCTGTAGCACTATCTCAACAGAGCAGCCAGAGTGGTCCTGTTGAAACATATGTCTGATCATATCACGCCGCTGTTCAAAGTTTTCCAAGGGCTCCCATATTATTCAGGAAAAGCCAAAATGCTTAATGTGACCTATAAGGCCCTAAGAAGTCCCTAAGCGGTGCAGTTAACAGGCTTGGCTGATAACTGAATAGTTGGAGGTTTGAGTCCACCCAGAGGTATCTTGGAAGAAAGGCCTGCTGATCTACTTCTAAAACATCAGCCATTAAAAATCCTATGGAGAAGCAGCGGCAAGATGGCACTCTAGGCAGAAGCACCATGCCGTCCCTCCACAGCAAAGATCCAAAAAACTAAGCCAAACAGAGAATCAACAATCCTAGAACATCAAACGAAGAGATAAAGAACTCAGCCAAACACCAAACGGAGTGAGAATACTGAAAGAGAACGGAGAGCGAGGAGAGACTCATGCAGAGATCCCCTACCAGCTAACGCAGCGCGGATCCACCATCTTGGACTCCTATTGGAGACCAGCAAACGGGAGAACGGGAGAGCAGCATCGCGGAGCATCCATTGGGAGAAGGAACGACCGCTTAGCTTCACACATAACCATCTCCCTGCTGCATCCTGCCTACCTGCACCGTGCACTTGACATCACACCACCAAGCTGTGCAGGCATGCCCTATTAGAACCTGCCCAGCACAGACTACCGACCATCCTGGTGGCTGCGGTGAGTGCCACAAACAACCCGTCCCAGTGGCTCCTCTTCTGCTAGACCTGCCCAGCTGTACCACAAGGATGAAACAAAAAAAATCTACAATCAATAAACGAGATAAATATCTACTGAATGCCCCGAAAACAGCAAACAATATCAAAACATTTACAAAAACAAGACAAGATGGCTCCAATAGGCATCCAAATTAAAACACCAGATAACTCTCCTGTGGAAGAAAATGCACTAGAAGTACCTGATAGGGAACTCAAATCACTAATACTTGGAATTTTCCAAGAACTGAGGCAAAAAGCTGACAAACATGAGGAAAAAATAGACAAATTTATGGAAAATACAGACAAAAAATTGGAAGAATTCAGGAACATGATGCAGGAACAAAATGCCAGAATAAATTCACAACTCGAAATTATACAAAAACAACAATTAGAAATCCAAAAGATAAACAACAAGATTTCAGAAATGGACGGTGTCATAGAAGGGCTGAGAAGTAGATTTGAAACCGTGGAAGACAGGATCAGTGGAACTGAAGACAAACACTTGGATACAACTCTGTTTCAGGAAAACTCAGAAAAAAGAACAAAGAAAAATGAAGAGACCCTGAGAGTTATGTGGGACACAATTAAAAGCAAAAACTTACGAGTGATTGGCATCCCAGAACAGGGGGAGAAAACAGAAAACACAGTGAGGATCATTGAGGAACTGCTGACAGAAAACTTTCCCAATATCATGAAAGATGAAAAGATGGCCATCCAAGAAGCTCAACAAACCCCATATAGAAGAGACCCCAAAAGAAAATCACCAAGACATATCATATTCGCACTCGCCAAAACTAAAGACAAACAAAGAATCCTGAGAGAAGCTCGTGAAAAACAAGAAGTCACATACAGAGGAGAAACAATAAGACTAAGCTCAGATTATTGGGCAGAAACCATGCAGGTAAGAAGGCAATGGGATGACATATATAAAATCTTGAAAGAAAAAAATTGTCAGCCAAGAATAATATATCCTGCAAAACTCTCGTTCAAATTTGATGGTGAAATTAGGTCATTTCCAGATAAACAGAAACTAAGGGAATATGCAAAAGTAAACCAAACTTACAAGAATTATTAAAGGGAGTTCTTCGATCGGAGGACAAACAGCTTCAGCCCTCAAGCAGGACCTAGGACCTAGGACGCAGGTTCATACGAACCAGACACCATTCTAGGAAATGAACTATCGAGGACTATCCAAAACCAAAAGAAATACAACAGGGAATCAGAGCAATCAATCAAAGGATGACAACAACATCAAAACAATAAAAGAGGGAACAAACGGCATAGGTATAGAACCTTCTAATGGAGAGGAAGGCAAGGCAATACCAAGTAAGGGTAGACTGCTTCGAACTTATAAAGATAAGGGTAAAATTCATGGTAACCACAAAGAAAGTTAACAAACCAACTCATAAAAATAAAGACGAAAAACATAAAGTCTCAGCAAAAGCAAAACCTACAAAAACAAAAGAAATGAACACAAAATCCACAAACAAAAGTAACTCAGCACAAGAGAGTAAGAAGAACAAAGAAAACTTCAGCACCACAAAAAAAAGCACTACAAAATGACAGCAACAAACTCCCATCTATCAATAATTATAGTGAATGTAAATGGACTCAATGCACCCATAAAGAGATGGAGAGTGGCAGAATGGATAAGAAAACAGGATCCATCAATATGCTGTCTACAAGAGACACACCTTAGAAACAAAGATGTGAATTTATTAAAAATCAAAGGTTGGAAAAAATATATCAAGCTAACAACTACCAAAAAAGAGCAGGAGTGGCAATTCTAATCTCAGATAAAATAGACTTTAAAACGAAATCTACCATAAAAGACAAAGAAGGACACTATATAATGATTAAGGGGATGATCCATCATGAAGACATAACCATAATAAACATCTACACACCCAATGACAGGGCTCCAAAATACATTAAAAAAAAACTCTAACAGCACTGAAAAGAGAAATTGACAGTTCCACAATAATAGTAGGAGACTTCAACACACCACTCTCAGTAAAGACAGAACAAGTAAAAAGAAACTCAGCAAAGATACAGAAGACCTAAAGGACACAATCAGCCAACTGGACCTCATAGACATATATAGAACAATCCATCCAACCGCTGCAAAGTACACATTCTTTTCCAATGCACATGGAACGTTCTCCAGAATAGACCACATCTTAGGCCACAGAGCAATCCTCAACAAGATCCAAAACGTTGAGATAATTCACAGTATCTTCTCTGACCACAATGCCATCAAGGTAGAAATTAACACCAGAAAGAGCAAGGAAAAAAAATCAGACACATGGAAACTGAATAATACTCTGCTTACACATCAATGGGTAATAGAAGAAATCAGAGATGGAACTAAAAAATTCCTAGAATCAAATGAAAATAAAAACACATCACACCAAAACCTTTGGGACACAGCAAAGGCAGTCCTCAGAGGACAATTTATAGCAATAGATGCACATATCAAAAAAGAAGAAAGGGACAAAATCAAAACATTAACTACAGAACTCAAACAAATAGAAAGAGAACAGCAAAAACAGCCTACAACCACCGGAAGAAAGGAGATAGTAAAGATCAGAGAAGAAATAAATGAAATAGAGAACAGAAAAACAATAGAAAGAATCAACAAAACCAAAAGTTGCTTCTTTGAAAGAATCAACAAAATCGACAAACCACTGGCCAGACTGTCAAAAGAAAAACAGCAGAGGGCACAAATAACCCAAATAAGAAATGAAATGGGGGACATTACAACAGACCCAACCGAAATAAAAAGGATTATAACAGAATATTATGAAAAACTATATTCCAACAAATTTGAAAACCTAGAGGAAATGGATAAATTTCTAGAAACACACGGCCTACCCAAACTACAACAAAGTGATATTGAAAATCTAAACAGACCCATAACAGGAGAAGAGATTGAAAAGGTAATAAAAAAACTCCCAACCAAAAAAAGCCCTGGCCCAGATGGCTTCACTGGAGAATTCTACAAAACATTTACAGAAGAGCTTGTACCAGTTCTACTCAAGCTATTTCAGAGCATAGAAGAGGAAGCAACACTTCCAAATTCATTCTATGAAGCCAGCATAACGCTGATACCAAAACCAGGCAAAGACGTCACAAAAAAAGAAAATTACAGACCAATATCTCTCATGAATATAGATGCAAAAATTCTGAACAAAATTCTAGCCAATAGAATTCAGTATCATATCAAAAAAATAATACACCACGACCAAGTAGGATTCATACCAGGTATGCAAGGATGGTTTAACATTCGAAAATCCATCAACGTAATTCACCACATAAATAAAAGGAAAGAAAAAAATCACATGATCATCTCAATTGACGCAGAAAAGGCATTTGACAAAGTCCAACACCCATTCCTGATAAAAGCTCTCAATAAAATAGGTATAGAAGGGAAATTTCTCAACATAATAAAGGGCATCTACACAAAACCAACAGCCAACATCATTCTTAATGGAGAGAGGCTGAAAACATTCCCCTTGAAAACAGGAACAAGACAAGGATGCCCTTTATCACCACTCCTATTTAACATTGTGCTGGAAGTTCTAGCTAGAGCAGTAAGGCAAGAGAAAGAAATAAAGGGCATCCAAATTGGTAATGAAGAAGTTAAACTCTCCCTGTTTGCAGATGATATGATACTATACATAGAAAACCCTAAAGACTCCATGAGAAATCTACTAGGACTAATAGAAAGATTCAGCAGAGTAGCAGGATACAAGATAAACATTCAAAAATCAGTTGGATTCCTATACACTAGTAAAGAGAACGATCAAAAGGAGATCAGGAAATCAATACCATTTTCAATAGCCCCTAAAAAGATAAAATACTTAGGAATAAATCTGACCAGGAATGTAAAAGACCTATACAAAGAAAACTACAAAACACTGCTGCATGAAACCCAAAGGGATCTACATAAATGGAAAAACATACCATGCTCATGGATAGGCAGACTCAACATTGTGAAAATGGCAATTCTACCTAAAGCAATTTACAAATACAATGCAATCCCGATCCAAATACCAACAGCATTCTTCAAAGAGAAGGAAAAACTAATTATTAACTTTATATGGAAAGGGAAGAATCCCCGAATAAGTAAAGCACTACTGAAGAAGAAGAATAAAGTTGGAGGACTCACACTACCTGACTTGAGAACCTACTATACAGCTACAGTAGTCAAAACAGCCTGGTACTGGTACAACAACAGAGACATTGACCAATGGAACAGAATTGAGAACCCAGATGTAAATCCAACCACCTACGGTAACCTGTATTTTCGACAAGGGCCCAAAGTCCATCAAATGGGGAAAAGACATTCTTTTTAACAAATGGTGCTGGCAAAACTGGATATCCATTTGCAGAAAACTGAAACAGGACCCATACCTCACACCGTATACAAAAACTACTTCAAAAATGGATCAAAGACCTGAATATGAAGCCTAAAACTATAAAGTTCATAGAAGAAAAAATAGGACCAACACTTCAGGCCTTAATACATGGCATTAACAGGATACAAACCATAAACATCAACACACAAAACCCAACAGATAAACTAGATAACTGGGATCTTCTAAAAATCAAACACCTATGCTCTTCAAAAGAATCACCAAAAGAGTCAAAACAGAACCTACAGACTGGGAAAAAAATTTTGGACAGTACAAGTCAGACAAAGGTCTAATCTCCATAATCTACAAGAAAATCCAACACCTCTGCAACAAAAAGACAAACAATCCTATCAAAAAATGGGCAAAGGAAATGAACAGACACTTCGCCAAAGAAGACGTTCAAATGGCCAACAGACACATGAGGAAATGCTTGCGTTCACTGGCCATTAGAGAAATGCAAATTAAAACCACAATGAGATACCATCTCACCCCGGCATTACTGGCACGAATCAAAAATACTGGAAGTAACAAATGTTGGAGGGGCTGCGGGGAGATGGGAACTCTTATACACTGCTGGTGGGAATGCAAAATAATACAACCATTTTGGAAAATGATATGGCGCTTCCTCAGAAAGCTAGAAATAGACATACCATTCGATCCAGCAATCCCACTCCTAAGAATATATCCTAGAGAAATAAGAGTCATCACTCGAATAGACATATGCACACCTACGTTCATGGCAGCATTGTTCACAATAGCAAAACGATGGAAACAACGTAGGTGCCCATCAACAGATGGATAAACAAACTATGGTACATACACACAATGGAGTACTATGCAACGAGAAAGGACAACAATGAATCTGTGAATCATCTCATAACATGGATGAAACTGGAGGACATTATGCTGAGTGAAATAAGTCAATCACAAAAGGACAAATATTGTATGAAACCTCTATTGTAAAAACCCATGAAAAAATTCACATGCAAAATGTAACAATCCTTGTTGGTTACCAGGGATGGGAGAGGAGGTGGGGGGGAAATACTAAATAGGCAATAGATAAGTGGTATCTTGGGTGAGAGGTGAGACAGTACACAGTACAAGGGAAACTAACAAAACCTGCACAAGGAAAGGTCATGGAGGCCCCATGGACACATCCAAACTCCCCGAGGGACTGAGTTGTTGGACGGAGGGCTCTGGGGACCATGGTCTCGGGGAACATCTAGCTCAATTGGCATGACACTACTTATAAAGATAATGCTCTACATTCTACCTTGGTGAGTAGTGCTTGGGGTCTTAAAAGCCTGTGAGCGGCCATCTAAGATACTACACTGGTCTCATCCCTTCGGGAGCAAGGGAGAATGAAGAGAACAGGATACAAGGAAAAGATTAGTCCAAAGGACTAATTGTCCACAGCTACCAAGGCCTCCACGGGACTGAGTCCAGTACAGCTAGATGGTGCCCGGCTACCATCGCTGACTGCTCTGACCAGGATCACAACAGAGGGTTCTGGACAGAGCTGGAGAAGGATGTAGAGCATAATTCTAACTCACACACACACAAAAAAGACCAGATTTACTGGCCTAAAGGAGACTGGAGAAACCTCAAGAGTATGGCCCCCAGACACCCTTTCAGCTCAGAGGTGAAGTTACCTTCGAGGTTCACTGTTCAGCCTGGGAGTGGACAGCCCAGTAAAACTAAATGAGACTAACGAGGTACAGGAGTCCAGTGACAAGGGCCAGAAGGCAGAGGGGGAGTAGGAAGCTGATGATAAGGAACACAAGTTGAGTAAGGATACTGTTGATGTGTTGTGAGATTGTTAACCATTGTTATAGGGCAACATTTGTAGTAACTGTTAAATGGGAGGCTATTTTGTCCTGTAAGCCTTCAACCTGGGTGAGAATGGCAGCACAATTGGAAGAGCATAGTCAATGTCACTTAAATGTGTACGTAAAAAGTTTTGAAATGGTGTATCTTTGGCTATGTGTATTTTCACCAAAAAAAAAAATAGCTGAGAATTCAGAGGGTTAAAATGTTGTGGGGTTGTTAACCAAAGTCATAAAACAGCATGTGTACTACTGTTACATGAGAAACTGTTTGTTCTGTAAGCCTTCACCTGAAGTACAATAAAATATTAAAAAAAAAAAAATCCTATGGAGCATAGTTCTACTTTGATACACATGGGATTGCATGAGTTGGAATCTACTCAATGGCAACTGGTAACTGGTATAAAGCCCTGTATATTTTAGCTTCCAGTTCTCTCTGACCTTATACTTACTACTCCCTTTCTCCTGATCCACTCTGATACTTTCCCTTTATTCTCTTTACTGTTCTTTGAACATGCCAGGCACATATCTCAAGAGCTTTGCACTTATCATTCCCTCCACCTGGAACACTTCCCACTGACTCCCTCATTCCTCACTTCCTTTAGGTTTTTTTAAGTCATCTCAGTGAGGTCTTCCCTGTACACCTTATCTAAAATTTCACACTCACACCCACTGGCATTTCATATTCCCCTTTTCTGCATTATTTTTTCTCCTTATTACTTATCACTAAGATACTATGTTTTACTTATACGTATTACCTATCTCAATTATCAGAATGTTAAATTCCATACCAAAAAGAAAAAACCAAACCCATTGCCGTTGAGTCAATTCCGACCCATAGCGACCCTGCAGAACAAAGTAGAAATGCCCCATAGGGTTTCCAAGGAGCGGCTGGTAGACTCGAACTGCTGACCTTTTGGTTAGCAGCCGAGCTCTTAACCACAGTGCACCAGGTCTCCAGGGACATAATAAGTGCTCAACAAAATACGTATGAAATGAAGGAAGGAAGGAATCAGAGCATAGGTGGAGGTTGAAGCTGGAGCACATATAAATGCCCAGGAAAGCTGTGCAGAGAGAGAAGGCATGTGGGTTGAGGACAGACCCCAACACCACCATGCAAGGATATAGCAGTTGATCCCACAGAGGACCAAACAGGAATGCTATTGAGTTGAATGTGAGAATCTTATCAAGGTTATTAATAATCTCACTAAACTCTTTTGTGAATATTGTCTTGAGATTCAATTCAAGGCATAAGAGAAAAAGAACTGAGAAAGCTCAGTACTTTTCACTTTAGCTGAAAGAATTTTTTAAAACAACTTCCTAGAATATTCCACTTTAAGGATTCATTGAGGGACACGTGGGGGATTTCAAAGGAACCCTCATATTGTGGGATGGTGGCATACCTGGACTTCTTATCAGATATTATATGAGGAATTCGGTAACTTTTAAAAATAACATGTGAATCCCATACAGAGGGGCCCTACCCATATAGAGGATCCTTGTTGTTGTTAGGTGTCGTTGAGTTGCTTCTGACTTATAGCAACCCTATGTACAACAGAATGGAACACTGCCAGGTCCTGGGCCATCCTTTGATGATTGTTATGCTTGAGCCCACTGTCGCAGCCACTGTGTCAATCCATCTCGTTGAGGGTCTACCTCTTTTTCGCTGACCCTTTACTTTACCAAGCATGATGTCCTTCTCCAGGGACTGATCCCTCCTGATAACGTGTCCAAAGTCTGTGAGAAAGTTTTGTCATCCTCGCTTCTAAGGAGCATTCTGGCTGTACTTCTTCCAAGACGGATTTGTTTTTTCTTCTGGCAGTCCATGGTATATTCAGTATTCTTTGCCAACACCATAATTCAAAGGCATCAATTCTTCTTCAGTCTTCCTTATTCATTGCCCAGCTTTCGCATGCATATGAGGCAATTGAAAACACCATGGCTTGGGTCAGGTGCACCTTAAAGTAACATCTTTGCTTTTTAACACTTTAAAGAGGTCTTTTGCAGCAGATTTGCCCACTGCAATGTGTTGTTTGATTTCTTGATTGACTGCTGCTTCCATGGGTGTTGATTGTGGATCCAAGTAAAATGAAGTCCTTGACAACTTCAATCTTTTCTCCGTTTACCATGATGTTGCTTACTGGCCCAGTTGTGAGAATCCTTGTTTTCTTTATACTGAGATGTAATCCATACTGAAGGCTGTAGTAGTCTTTGATCCTCATCAGTAAGTGCTTCAAGTCCTCTTCACTTTCAGCAAGCAAGGTTGTGTCAGCTGCATAACACAGGTTAATGAGTCTTCCTCCAATCCTGATGTCCCGTTCTTCATACAGTCTAGTTGCTCAGATTTGCTCAGCATACAGATTAAATAAGTATGGTGAAAGGAAACCCTGACGCACACCTTTCCAAACTTTAAAACACAAAGTATCCGCTTGTTCTGTCCGAACAACTTTCTTTTGATCTATGTACAGGTTCCTCATGAGCACATTTAAGTGTTCTGGAATTCCCATTCTTCTCAATGTTATACATAATTTGTTATGATCCACACAGTCGAAGCCTTTGCATAGTCAATAAAACACAGGTAACTATCTTTCTGGTATTCTCTGCTTTCAGCCAAGATCCACCTGACATCAGCAATGATATCCCTCATTCCACGTCCTCTTCTGAATGTGGCTTGAATTTCTGGTGGTTCCTTGTCGATGTACTGCTGCAACTTCTTTTGAATGATCTTCAGCAAAATAGAGGATCCTTAGGCACTTGCAAATAATCCACAGTAGGTAATCAATGGTGAGTGCCCCTCACATCCCAGGGCTTTTGCACTTGCTGGCCCGTCTGCCTGGGCAGCTTTCTCGCCTCCTCTTTGCCTAGTTAAACCCTAATTCATACTCTTCTTCAGATCACAGCTCAAGCATTACTTCCTGAGGGACACTGTCCCTAACCTCCCCACAGCATCATGGCATTATGTATTTCTCCATCACAGCACTTATCACTCATCGCATTTAGTTGTGATTCTTTGATTAACATGTCTCCTCTACTAAACTGGAAGCTCCATGAGGGTAGGGGCTTATGTCCCCCTGGCTGATACCTGTACCCTTCAATGTATGCACATAGAAAGTCCCCAATAGCTATTTATTGGAAGGAAAGTCTGGACGTCAGATAAAACCACTGTGTGTGGGGGCGGGGCGCAGACTGCTTGTCTATCCATCTTTTTTTAAAGCAGGAATCAGATAATGAAGCACCAGACCTCACTCTATCCTCTGCTGTTTTATTTATCCAGAGCTTGTCCAAAGTCACACAACTTGCTAAGACTCAAACCCAGGCCTGATTGGTTTAAAAAAGACTTTTTAGAGCACATGTGTTTTCAGGTTGTAGATAATGCGAGTGTGAGCATGGGAGAAAGAAGGCAGCACAAGCCTTCTCATAAGTACAAATCTGATCTTACTGTTTCAGTTCTTCGTTTTTCAATATATAGGTCATCAAGTCTCACTTAAAGGTCTATAAACCTGCAAGCAAAGGCAGCAGACTTGTTTCACTGTCCTTTCTGGGAAAAGCCTTGCTTATATGGCGCTTTTTCATTCATTTCCTCTTATATGGGACTAGTGACACATAAATGAACTAAAAAAACAAAAAAACCTGTATTGAGCACTTCTATGTGAAGGCACCTGAGGCTGGTGAAAAGACCATGTTATAGACTAACACCAAGTTCCTCTGTCCTCCTAATGGCAAGTACTGTATTTGGTGGCACAAACACACCCTTTATAGAAAGTAGCAACTCCTGGTTCAGAATGACACCTATCAGCATTTAATCATGTGAGTTCTGGTACATCATTTAACATTTTGACCCCTCAGTTTTTTTATTTATAAAGTAGAAGTGATGTAACTATTAGACTCAAAAATTACTGAGCACCTAACTCTCTGTGCCTGGCATTCTTATATGCACTATTTCACCTAGTCTTCACAATAATCCCATGGGCACAGAAATATTCACCTTGTATTATTGGGAGGTTAACTCAGAGAGGGAATGTGACTTGCTCAAGTTCACATGATCGATAAACAGGAGTCCAGGACTCAAATCCAGATCACCTGACCACTACTTCCTTTGTACTATGGCCTCACCCCAGCAGGATATTGTCAGAACCTCACAAACGAAATGTATTTAAAAGCACGTTTTCAACTATGGAGCTCTATACAGTGTTAAGAATGTTAAACAACTTGTTACACTACAGAGAGGAAGAACTAGAACCTAATCTAAGATTTTAAGGGTGATGAATTGATTAGCAGAGAACAGATAATTTTTCTCTTAATAGTAATATTTCCTGTACTTCACAAATTCTCAAATTAAATAATAAAAATGACCCAATTCAAAAATGGGCAAAGGACCTGAATAGGCATTTACCCAAAGGTAAACAAATGGCCATTAAGAAAATTCAAATCAAAACCACAATGAGATACCATTTCATGCCCATTAGGATGGCTATAACCATAAAGACAGATAATAAGTGCTGGTGAGGATGTAGAGAAATTGGAACTCTTATACACTGTTGGTTGGAAGGTAAAACAATGCAGTCCCTGTGGAAAACAGTCTGGCAGTTCCTCAAAAGGTTACAGTGTTACCATAACACCCAACAATTCCACTGCTAGGCATACAGCCAAGAGAACTGAAAACATATGTAAAACTTGTACACAAATATTCATAGCAGCTTGATTCATGATAGCTAAAAACTGGAAACAACCCAAATGTTCATCAACTATAGAGCTCTACACAGTGTTAAGAATGTTAAACAACTTGTTGCACTACAGAGAGGAAGAACTAGAACAAATACATAAACAAAATGTGGTATATCCATGCAATAGGATATTATTCAGCCATAAAAAGGAATGAAGTACTGATAAATGCTACAATATGGATGAACCTTTAAAACATTATGCTAAGTGAAAGGAACCAGTCACAAAAGACCACGTTGTATGATCCAATTTTATACAATGTCCAGAATAGGCAATCTACAGAGAAAGAAAGCAGATTAGTGGTTGCCTAGGGCCAGGGGTTGGAGGGGGTGGGAGGGTTTAGGAGAATTGGAGAGTGACAGCTAAAAAACAGATACAGGGTTTCTTTTTTGGGGTGAAGAAAATGTTTTAAACTTGCAGCAATGGTTGCACAACTCTGTGAATATACTAAAAACCACTGAATTATACACTTTAAATGGGCATATTGAACGGTATGCCAATTACAGCTCAATAAAGCTGTTATTATATAAAAAGTTCTCTAAGTTCACCATAAACTGCATCTGCAATACTAAAACCCAAAACCCGTTGCCATCGAGTTGATTCTGACTCACAGCGATCCTATAAGACGGGGTAGAATTGCCCCACAGGGTTTCCAAGGAGCAGCTGGTGGATTCGAACCGCCAACTTTTTGATTGGCCAAACACTTAACCATTGTACCACCAGGGCTCCAGTTCTGCAATACCAGGTACTTATTAAAGTTTACTGTAAACCGAATGGACTTTTCTTAAAAGTGCCTATAATAATAATTTTGTAGCATTTGTACTGTTACCTCTAAATATCCTTCACTGGGATAAACTTAAAATTACATTTCTTATATAGTATTTAAAACTACTAATGCTAAAACTTTCAGTTAAAGGACGACTGCAGATCCATATATGGCATGGCCATCCATCCAGTTACTCAAACAAGAAATCTAAGAGTCATTCTTGCTTCCTCCTTCCTTCATCTCCCATATCCATTTCATTAGCAGGAAACAAACCCTGTTTGTAAACTCCACGAGGGTAGGACTGTTTGTTCATTGTGATATCCCCAGTGCTTAGAACAGTGCCCAGTACACAGAAAATGCTTAATAAATACTTCTTTGAGAAAGAAAAAAATTCATGCCCTCCCTGTTACCAGCATCTTAAAAAAAATTTTTTTTAAAGCCTTCACTTGACAATGTTAATATCTATAATAGTAATAATAATAAAATGTAGACTATGGCAGTTTCATTTGGCATTCCAGTTGCTGAAACATACTAAAATTCTGCAAGGAACATAGGTATGTTTTGCTGCCAGAAGATGTAGAACATAATAGCTTTATTCAAGTTCATTCTTGTAACCTAGTCCATGAGTATTTAAAAGATATTTTATTTTATAAAAACTTACATCTGTAAGTAATGAACTGACCATAACAGAGGGCTTAACCTGGAATACATGGATAGTCTTGAGGACCCATGAACTCCTAAAATGCAAAAACCTAACATGTATATTGGCATGTGTATCTTTTTGGTGAGAGAGTTCATAGTTTAATCAGATTTTCAAAGAAGTCTATGACTCGAGAGAAGATAAAAAATTATTTAACTAGAAGCAGAGTCACAAAGTCTTTTAAACACGAATCTGTACAATAAAATAATATCCAACAGCTCCATCTATGGGTAAGTCATTATCACTAAGTAGAAATATTGACAACCACCAGAGATCAGTGCATCTTATGAAAGCTTGTATTTAAATCTTCAGTGTCACTCTAGTTGGAATTTATTAACTATAATATCACAGCTTTTTTTTCAGACATAGATGCAAAAATTAGGAGACTGTTGATGAATTCTACTTACAGTACTTCAGCACCAAAAAATTGGGCAGTTATGCTGATACATGTATGTACAGTTCAATATTTGTCAGTCTTAAAATGCTTATTTATAGTGAAATCTATATAAAACCGTTAAAAACTTTTGTATTTACATTTTTAAAAATGAAAAGTATAGTCTCCTTTGCCACAACTTGTCAAAACTGACTCTGACCCTCCCACCCTCTTACCCCTCATTCTACTTGTGACAGACAGCGATCACAAGACCCAAACATATTGCTTGAACAAACTGCGTCCTAAAAAGGTAGAACGCTTAAAAACATTACATTTAGGACTGTAAGTGAATGTTTTATACATTTTAAAGAGGGTTAAACAAAAGTATATAAAAGTTATTTTCAAAGTCTCAGTCCAACATAAATGTGCAATTTCAATATAAGAAAGCATCATATGAATGAATAATTTGTCTTCCTTAACATAAATGAACATTTCCTTTGGGCCAGAAAATGTTTCTATTCCTCTGCTTCACAATGAAACATTTTCTCCTAAGTTTAAAAAACAAAGGGGAGGAAGGGAGGTGGAGAGAGTAGGCAATCCTGGTTTACATGAACTGTGTCAGAAGGAATATGGACTGCTGTGAAATTTTTACACTTAAATAAATAAAAGGCAAAGTGTGCTGCCTACAGCACAAAGAAACAACACAATAAATTAGCATACAACTGGCAAAAATGTACAAGCCACCAAAAAAGCACTTTCCACTGGTTAGTGATCTGATTTCCACTATCCAACAAGGATTCTTTAATGCCAGTATTTTTCTAGGTATTTTATAAACTAATTATGAACTGAGCAAATGTAAAATGTTAACCAATTCAACACTTTCAGATATTTGCAAAACCATACAAGATTTTTAAAAAACTGTTCCTGACACACCATTTCAAAATACAAACTATTCACATTCTTGTTTTTTGATGTTTTGCTCAGTAGAAACCAACTGAGGAACATTCACAGGAAAAGTTTCTTTCCACCGCAAGACAAACTTTTCCATCGGCCATTGTCCAACAGAGAAAGAATATCAGGTCTTTAAGTCACTGTAGATGTGCATTTTTTAATTTTTTTGTTTTTGTTTTTTAAAAAAGTACATTCCCCCGTGAGTTTTATCTTGTTTTAAAACACTGCTCCTGAAGCAATATCTTGTTGAAACACTGCTGTTTCAGGGTCCACAGCCTAATTATGGGCAAAGTGCTTTCTTTAGACATCAAAATACAAGGGCTTCCCTGGACACTTGGTAACCAAGCAGGTTTTAAAGTGCACTCCTGTGTCCAAAACACTAGGACCGTTCCGCAGAACTCTGAGAGGGGCTGGGCTCCGTTCCATCCTCCGTGCTACTGTCTATGTCCTGCTCCATTGCTGTCTCGTCGTCATCCAGCTGCTGACTGGTGAAGTTGTTGAGCTCAAGGAGCCCACTGGGCTCCACCACCACATTGGAGCTGGAGTGACAAGGAATAGCATATTGGGGAATGGCCTGGAAGAGAAGATACAGGAGAGAAGCTTTACAGTAAGAAAAGGTAACAGAAGATCTCCCCAACAAAGCTATGGAAGTATATAAAAGGAAATTGCCATTTATTTACAACTACCACATGCCAGGCACTGTGCTAGGTGCTTTCACATATGAAGTTCTACTAAATCCCCATAACACTGTAGGAAAATATTATTCCTGTTGTACAAATGAGGAAACTGAGAGGCTAAGGGACTTAATCCAGGCCACACAGTTAGTCAGGGGTAATGCCAGGATCAACTCCAAGTCCCGTACAACTCAAAGTGCTCTTTCTTCTCCTTTATGAGACCTCTTCTAACTCAGGAGGCTGAAGTCTGTTGTCTTAATTCAAGAGACAGGCTTTCAAGGACATTTTAATTTGATCATTAAGCAAATTTAAATGGAAATGTAATAAAATTTTGCTCTTTAATATCTGTAAGCTGAATAATTAATTTGCTGATACCACAATATATTTTAAGTCTTTTGGTAATCCTTTGGTGGTTCAAAGGGGAAGTTATTTGGGTCACAGAGTAACATTTTTTATTGAGAATGAGAGTAGTAAAAGTATTAAAGTATAAGAGAGAACATAATACATATTATGGGCATATTACTTTGTCAGATTCTTTTTCTGATTAGACATCTTTTTAAAAGGCAGATCAGTTCATGTCATGCTCCTGCTTAAAACTCTACAATTATTTACTACTATACTTGCTATAAACATCAAACTCCATACCATGGCACCAGCCTCTGTCAAACGCACTTGCACGTTAAGAGCCTTTGCACTAACTCTTCCCGTCTTCCTGGAGTACTCTTCCCCCAGGTCTTTGCATGGCTGGCTCCATCCTGTCATCTGTATCTTAGCTCAAAACCTTAGAGAAGCCTTCCATAACCATGAAACCCAAAAATATCGGGCCAGCCCCTGCCCCCATTACATCCAGATACATTTTCTTCATTGCATTTACCATCTGTTTGTTAAACTGCTTCTCATCCTTAGAATTTACACTCCATGAGAGCATGGACCAGAGCACAGATCCTGACTATTTTGTTCACTGCTAGATGCCCAGAGCTAAACAGGGTCTGACACACATGAGATGCTCAATAAACATTTGCTGAATGAATGGTATATTTTTAACATTAAAAACCCCAAAGCAAAGTTAAATATGAGCATTCTGCAAATATACTTTGCCAAAATAACCTTTACTGGGGAGGGATGTTAGTTTTAACACTATCAAGAAAATAATGTAAGATGCTTAGGCGTTGATTCAAGGGTGGAGGTTTCTTTTTCTTTTTTTTTCTTTTCTCCTCTGTTCTATATAGCTGATCATTGGGAAAACAGCATTGTGAAAAAAGTACTAGATGGGACTGGAGACCTGTTCAGCTCTGGCTCTGACTTGCTGTGGGCGACTGAGCAACTCACTTCCCTTCTTTGAGCCTTAATTTAATCCTGTGTAAAAATAAAGATAGTTGGAGGAGAAATGTTTTAAAGATTCTTGCAGTTCTAAAATTCTGTGGATCCCATACAGAGAGACTCCTTCAGGAGAGAAGATATTGCCATCTTGTTTACTCCTCTATCCTCAGCACCTAGCACAGTGCCTGGAACCCAGCAGATAAATAATGCACGTGGAATGAATGAATGAATGAATGAATGACACTGTCCATCTACAAAAAATGCTTTTCATTTCAAAGCATTTAATATTAAACATGATGAATTTTTATAGGGCTTTCTTCAAGGAATTAAAGCACTTTTATAAACTTCCTTCACTAATCTTCACAGGTATTTTACTGAATCAGTGAAATCAATATTTCAGATCAAAGCTAAGCATAATTAATAAGATCTGAACTATTCTAGGAATACATTAATGATGACTGACTATAATAACGGAAGCTATTTTTATTGAGACATTCTATATCGGACATCTCACCAGGTGCTTTATATACATTTTCTCACTTAATCCTCAAAACAACCCTGCAAGGTAAGCATTATTGTTTTCATTTGATGGGTGAGGAAACTGAGGTACAGGGGTTATATTAATTCAGTTGCTCAAAGTCACAATGCTAGTAAGGAGTAGAGATAAAACTTAAATCTAGGTATTTCTGACTCCAAAAGCTTGGTTCTTAATCACTGTTGTCCTTCCCTCTGACACAGCACACCTAGCACATGGTACATGCTAAAAGTTAATTAAGTATTCTGTGGAGGACCTACTCAGTAGCTACAATCCTTAATACATAAAGCAAGTTACATTTTTACCCCTGTTTAAAAAGTGCACAAGAACAATTTCCAAATAAACTATTAAAAATTATTTTCAGTTCAGTGAGGATACCAACCTAAATCACTAGTAAATTTTAGTAAAAATAGTAATAGCTACCATCTATTGGGCAATCACTAAGACCCAGGTACTGTGCTTGGCACTTCATCTCAATTTTGTGCAGTCCTCACATCAATCCTGTAAAGTAGGTGTTACTTATTCCCATCTTACTAATGACAAAACTAAGGCAGGTTTGAGCAAGGTTGAGTAGCCTTGCCCGAAGTTACACAGTGAACGGCGATGCTAGGAAACCACTCCTTTTCTCCTGTGCCCCATCTCTTCAGGAGCCAAAAAAAAAAAAAAAATCCTTCTGTCAAGGATGATTCAATTCACTAACATTTGTATAGAGAGGAATAAATTATTTGAATAATTCAATAGTGATTTCTACCTACCTTCAAGCATTTCCTTCATGCTTGATTATGTTTTATTTGGTTTAACATTGGTTAATTTGCATTCTCTCATAGCTCGATGTCACAGCAAAGTTTATCACAGAACTTCCAAATCACACACTAACAGATCTACAGTAAATCCTACACTATCCACACCCCAATAAATCCAAATTCTCAAAGAACTATAATGAGCTGCTCTGATTCCAAGTCATATATCACTTTAGCAGAAAACGACAAATGTCAAGAAAATAACCTGATACCCGGCAAGAAGTAAGGGAAATAAAACCCAACTTCCAGAGGCTAGTCTGGACTCAGTAATTCCCCAGCCTTGATCCATTATACATGATGACAGATGACTGTCAGGATGAAGGAAATGTGAGGCATAGTAACATCTACCGGCAATAAATAATTCTCTTATGTTCACTAGCCTGTACTTACCAAGGCAGAAAAGTAACCATAACCAGATTTTTACTAACTATGATTGGAATAAAAAGCCAATTTTTATGGTTAATCCCAAATCAGATATTGAATTATTTAGAAACATCCCCTTATATCATGTTTCTCTAGATATTCCAGTTAACTGAGGTTCTACTGTCCTGAGAATCATAAATTTAGATCAAGAATAAGAACTGTGCTTTTCAAAAAAGTCCCCTGAAATTAACATAGAAGTGCAATCCGGTTATATTTCAGGAGTTTTTAAGCAAAAATTAGGGGGTCCAATGTTTGGACCCAGGAAATCTGATTGACTTGTGAGTTGACACTGGCAAGTGTGGCTTACGCGTACAAAATCAAGCTCACAGCCTTTGATTGTCTCGAAGGTGTGCTATGTAACAGTATGTGTCACTTTTCCATGATTCTCTTCCAGAAAATGAATAAATGTAAATTTGTAGGCGGTTTTAAACCAAGTTCGTCAAACACTATCTCAAAAATAATCTCATGTCTTCATACCATCTTGGCTTGAAATGCCTGACTCTTCCTGTGACATCCCCAAACACACCCAAACCCACAACCCGCAAGATACCCAAGATTTTTCATTTCCCTTCCAATTCTTACCTGGATGATAATTTCTGCTGGGCTCTCTTCAGCTTTCTTTTGGCCTATATTCTGAATACGCATGAACTGGCCTGTTATAGGCACTCCTGGTGCATCGATTTTCCTTGTCGTTAGGGGAGGGCCAACAGCAGATGGACTTGAACAGGACTCTCTACATTTCTGTTGCTGGGAAGTAGAATTCGCCAACCCTGCCACCACCACGTGGGTAGAGGGTAACGATCCTGCTTCACCAGTGAGCATACTAGTGGCAAGAGCCTTCTTTGGGGGATCCACTACCATATGCTCTACATTTGTATCAATCTGAGCTTCCATCAAAGACATTTTCAAAATGTCTGACACTGCTGTCTTCTCAGAGGCCTGCATGGGAGATATGCTTGTAACTGGTGATGTCAGCTTAGGCACAGAACTGCCACCAGTTATCTTTGTAACTGTGGGAGGCTGGCGCCCCTCAAAAGTTATCTTTGTAACAGAGGATCCTTGGGTTATAATTGGTTGCTCCACCTGAAAATAAATTGGGGTTGTGTGTGTTACAGCTACATCTCTTTGAGAAAACCTAAGACAATATGGCAAAAGAAACATTCGTGCGGTATACTAGGAAGACATTTTAAAGCGCAGTGTTTTAATAAGAGGGCTGGATGGGAAGCATCTGGCTACTTTCAAGGAACCTAGGAAAAGAGGAGGGGTTGAAAAAAACCTTTGTTCAGCCAGCCAAGGTTCACAGCAGTGAAGGATAAGAAAAGTCACAGCAGCCTTGTTTTCCTTTGGGATTTACATCTCCACATAGCATGCCTTCAAACCATTTCAAATTATTTTGTACAGTCTTTGGCTTTTTAAAATAAAAAGAAGTAAGGATTTTTTTCTCAATCTTTCGCTTTAAAATACATTTATAGAAACGTATCATATATATGTATTTATAATAAACATACACACATATATATCACTCCAACACCACTGATTTTCCCTAATGTAATTTTACTTTCGATTATCCACATAATTCCTCTGCAATCCAGAAGACAAATTTATTAACTAGATGGTGATGATGTAAACTACAAAGGAAGACATTCAATGAAGCTCCTTAAAAGACTGTAGTCTACTAAGCATTACTGCCACAGAAGTAGTTTACAGGCATGGAAATAAATATTTTATACCTAAAAAATAAAAATAATTTAGGGATATCAATTTTATGAACTGTTGGTCAATGCTGAAGAAATTCATTAAGAACTGGCTGGATAATCAAGTTCTGAGTGCTATGCTTTTTTTTTTTTTTCTTCCTATATTAATGCGTACATTTCTTCCCTAATGTCAACCTTCTGATGGGATAAAGTAACATCAGCGTAATGAGGCTTTTGGGTTTCCTCTTGCCAGGAGAAAGCACTGCTATCACGATAGGGTCGTGATGTTCTCATTTTTTCCGTGAACAGAGAAGTTTAACTTTGCATGCTATCAATATTCCGTTACCTGGCTTGTCGGCTGTTTCTCTGACGAGGCTGGGAGCGGCATTTGGCTCTGGGGGGTTTGGGGTTGCACGTAGATTTTTGGTTGATTCGGAGCCTGCTGCAGTTTAGGGAGCTGCTGCGTGGTTTTCACGGCAAGCACCTGTACTACAGTTTGCGGGGGCTGTGCCATTAGGGTAGGAAGCTGCCTGTCTTTGGCCACCATGGGATGCTGTGTGTGCTGTACATCTGGCTTGGGCTGTGCTTGCTCTTGCTGGAGAGGGGTGAGTTTCTGATGCCTGATGGAAAGCTGGGGCATTTGCGGGAGTTTGTGCTGGAGCTGTTCTGCCTGCAGATGGATGGTCTGCTTCTGTTTAGTCTGGAAGCACTGCAGAGTTTTCACTTGCAGCTGAGTCTGTTCCAGCTGGGGCTGGCTAAGTTTCTGCTGTTTAGCTGACTGTGACTGAGTCAGGGCAGATCGGTAAAACAGACCTGTCTGAGGGTCTAAAGTGTCCATCTCTTCAACCTCGCCCTCCTCAGTTCCAAGTTCCTCGCTGTGTTTGGTAAAAGCAGTGTGACTGCTTAATGCCTATGTAAAAAAGGCACAAAGTAAGAATGAAATAAGAAAAACACCTGCATTGCTACATTTTCCTCAAACTGGAAAAGACCTGAGTACGAGATTCATTTAAAAATTTCAGAAGAGGCTAAAAGACCAAGGAACCTAAAGGGGACTTTAGATTGAGACTCTTCTAATTTCAACTCTCAGACATTAAGTACTGCAAAAACCAGTCTATTCACTTCTATCGGGAAAGCACTAGAGGACCCAGAACTTGTAGATAAGAGGAATAAGTTTGCCCTACAAGCACAGACAACAGGAAAAGAAGAGAAAGACTCCCTGGCTCAAGCAGTACTCTCTCCAGACTATTCATCAGAGATGTCAGCCCATCTGAAGGAAGGATGCAGCAACCAAGGAGGGAGGCATCCAGAGAAAAGCTCAGGTTCAGAGAAACCACTCTGGCTGTGTACATGTCCAGCACTGTCTGGAGATGCTGTCTGAGGGACATAGCCATCCCAGTCCCCACAGAGGCCCTCCCTGCTGGGGGTGGAGATGGTTCATCAGGCTTCCTTCACCAAGGTCTGAGTGAACAACCCTCTGGACACGCCTTCTTTGCCCCTTTGCTAGATTCCAGGCCCACCCAGAACAGCCTCCCAGAGACCTTGACCCCAGGAGAGTGGGAGATTGGGAAGGGGATAAGAACATTTCCATCAGTGGAAAGAGACATTGCTTGGTATCAGTTATAACAGTGTTGGGAAGAGGCATCAATCTTGAATGACATGGTTAGGGCTAGCCTGGCTGACCTCTCTAGGTGTCCTGAGAAAGGCCACTTTCCGGACCTTCCAGATGAGGGCCAGGCTCCAGGCTGAGGCCTGCCACCCAGTGAAACCTTGGCCAGCTGGCTTCCCTCAGTGACACAGCAATCTCCATCCTTCCCACTGCCTTGTCATATGTTACAACTCCACTCTTGAAACCCCCCCCCCCCAATATCATAATGACTTTACACATACAGGATTTTAATTAAACACTTCTTCACTGCCTTTCAGATAGTTTGCCTACAATTAAGGTCAATTGCTACCAACTGAGTTATGTGATTTATGTGACTACTAATGATAAGTCATGCATAAATTTGATATCTATGATATAAACAGGATTCACATAACAGAGGCAGTAGACTTTGGAATTAGACAGATCTGGGTTTAAACCCTGGCTCTGCTACCTGGGGCAAGTTACTTAACTCCTATGAGTATGAGCTTCCTCATTTGTAAGAAAAGGAATAATATACCTTCCTGGTGGGATCATAGTGAGAATTAAACAAGTTAACATTTATAAAGCTCAAAGCACAGTATCTAACACAAAGTCAACTTATAATAAAGATTATTTTTCCTTGTTCCCATTATTACCCTTGTTACCAGATGTTTCTGTTTTATATTAGTTTTTATATTTCTGTTTATATTAGTTCATTCTCTCCTTCCTGTTGAGCCCCTTCTTCTTTAATTGGTCATATATAGTTAAAGAAATCAAATATTTATTTACCTACTTATTCATAATGTTCCCATGAGGATTCATTATAGAAATAAAAACAAAAAAAGCCCAGCAACAAATAGCCAGACAAGCCTAATGCTATTTCATTTGAAAATCTTATTCACCTCAGATAACGTCTTCCATAACAATAAAATACACAGAAACAGTGACCAATTCTGATGTCATTAGATTCATCTAGACTGCCCTACCCTTTTAAAATGCTAAGAGTTCATAAAAGATCCAAGAGTACTGTTTCTTCATTGTTTTCAGGTGTTAAGACCCTTAATTCATTTCCTGTACTCACTGCTCACAGATGAAAGAACTATACACTCTATGATTCAGTTATCTCCCTTCTTAAAATAGGAAATGAAATTGAATCTTATCTCAGGAATGAGGCAGTTATAGAAGGCAGAAAGAAAGAGAAAAGATACAACCTGCTGCATAATGTGGGTGATTGCGCCAGTAGAAGATGCCGGGATGGATTTCACCACCACTGAAGTCTGTGTTGCAGTTTGTGACTGAGCCACATGCTGGAGCAGGGTCCTCTGGGCCTGAGAGGGCTGCTGGGGCTGGGAACGATGGCTGACTGGAAATAGAGAAGGTAATGATATTTCTCCAGAAATCACCACAGCACTTTAACCAGTAGGCATTTTAAACAAACGACTGTGAGCTTGTGTCAAAGACTATAGTACTGTGAACTAGGAAGCAGAAGACCAGTCTGACCATCTATGAGTCGTGTAACTCTAAGAAAGTCACTTACCTTCTCTGAGACTCTGTTTCCTCATCTGTAAAATGGGAATAACAGAGCTATAGTAAGGATGAGATGAGAAATGTTATGTAGAAGTGCTGTGAAAACTATTATCACAAAGGAGGAATAAATTCCTTAAAGTTACATCCTCCTGTGAGTTGTATTCACTTTCTCCAATGATTTTTATCCCATTAGGGTAATAAACCAATAATCAGTTTCTATAATCAAATCCCAGACTAATATGTTTAAGGATACTGAGACAATACATGTCCTTTAATCTCTCGGTCCAGTTCCAAATACAGTACAAAAATTAGAAGCACTCGCTCCTTTGTATGAAGTGACACTGTCTAATGGCCTTACAGCACCTAAAGATGTAAGAAGTCAGGGTGATACTACAAAAAGAGAACTGGATCAAGAGTCAGAGCTGGATTCTGTATGGCTCTGCCACCAACCAGCCAAGTGAATTTGAAGGGGTTACTTAACAACCTCTATTAACCTTTAAAACTTAAGAGGTTTTGTTTGTTTGTTTTTTAATGGAATAATAAAAAATTGCTGTTTCTATCTAGAAGAGGACCAACCAAATGAAGCAATGAGTTAAAAAATGCTCTTTAAACTGTAAAGTACTAAACAAGTGTAAGGTTAACAAAGGAATAGAAAAAAAATCAGCATTCTTTAAATCTTCCCAAATATAGCTTATCTGACCCAAGGTTCCATGGAGTAATTAAAACTGTACATCTACTTAGATGCCAATCTATTATCTTTACCAGCCTCAATTTCAACTTTTTAAAAGTAGGAACTTTTGCCACTTCTTATGCTACAGAGTTTAAAAATACCTATGGTTACTGGGAAACCAACCTTCCCAATCAGGAACAAACAGAACAGAGCAAATCCGTAAATTAGGTAAGGATTTTGAGAATATCAAAACCCTCTCAATAACCCACGATCCTAATGTTCATATACCTTCATCTACAATTTAAAGTAGTACTGGTTGCATGCTTAGAAAAGGCATAGTGGGATGTCCAAGAGTAAAATGACCACTACAGAAATCAATGTAAAAACGCCATCTACGTATCATAAGGACAGAACTTTAAAACTATCCAGTGAAATATAAACAAGTTTTATTTATTTTTATGATTGATTCTATCTATATTCACCAGTGCAATTTTTCTACTGTTGTTGTACATATGCCAACAACCGACAGAAGAGCTTACAGGCAGCATGATCAGTATTGCTTTCTAAATTTACCGCAGCACCCTACTGTATGTCACAGTACATTTTATATATACATTTTTAATTATGTGAGTTAAAAATTTTAGGGCCATGTGTGCTCAACCAAAAGGAAGTCAAGATTTACATTAAAACAACTACTAAAATCATTTATAATATGATTGCGTAGGAGAAAAAACAATCATACTAATATTAAAAATAAGCAAGTAAATCAATGAGTTTTTTTTTTTTTATGGAAGCATCATCAGAAATGTACAACATCTGAAAATTAAGTGAGTTTCTGATTAAATTATCAGATTAAACAGAACATTTCTGCTACCCATAGTAATTTATGTAACGACTACATTAATTTTTTTAATTATAGATTTAATAGAAGATAAACTAAAACCATTTAAAAATAATCCTCATTCAGGATACTATAAGTCTCTTCACAGTAATTCCCCAGAGTTCAGGAAGGTTAGAGAAAACTAACACCCACTGCAGGATGGTACACGGGGCCACAACCAGGCAACTGGCTTTGAAGTCAAAGAAAAAGCTCAACGTCACTGGGGGTATGATGGGAGGAGACTGTAGAAGGAGGTCACAGAGTGAACATTTGGAAAATAGCTGCAGTGACCTTAAGAGGGCCATATACACCCTAGAAAATAGTCACTTATTTCTTTGAACAACTCTTATTTTTTCTAGTGTCAAATTGCTCATTTCTGAGAAGGAATCCCACTATTCTCTACAAAAGGAAAATCTTCGTCCCTTTCGCTAAGTGGAGCTTACCTTTCCTCTACCAGATCAGAGTAGAGCGCATCCATTTAAATGTTTCTCCCCCCAAAACAATGGTCTTTTATCTTCAATTATGCTACAAATGGATGCACACCACTTACCTAGAAGGGGAAAAGCAACCTCTGTCCCCTCATCAGTGCATTCTGAAAAGGATAAGTAAGGGAAGAAATCATAGGTCTTTTCGTCTATTTACCATTTGATAATCTACCACTCTACCCCCAGAGGTAAATACCGGATTCCCCAACATACTGCTCTCTGCTTTAACTAGCTTTCTGCTAAGTATCTTTAAAGAAAGACCCAAGATACTTTGCACAATCTTTTTTTTTTCAAACTGCATTTTCCCTTTGGGTAATTTTAACTCATTAGTCTTAATAACGTGTCCTGAAACAATGCCAAAGAATTCCTTTTCCTCTTCGGTATTTACACCCTTCAAATATTTTTAACTTTGTGTTCTTCTTTAATCACCCCTTAAGAAAACTTAAGATAGGAGTTCTTTCTTTACATATTGCCTCATAAATCATCTCTCCTACTCCTTAATTATTCACATTACTATTCTCTGAAATATTTCAAATCTGGAGGTAATGAAGTGTCCAAAACAGAAAGCAGTATTCCAGGTGTGGTCTCACCAGAATGAGAGAAAGAATCTATTATCCTTCCTATTCTATTTCTCCATATATGCCATCCAAAGATCTCATTAGCATTTTTGGCTGCTGGACCACATTTCAAACAAATATCTAATTTGCTTTCCATCAGAACTCCTAAGTATTTACAGGGATTAAAGGTTTTCCACATTTTTTTTTTAGAAAGGTTGAATTTTATACCTTCTTTCTCCCCTGACCCATCTGCCCCAAAACTAAAAAATCCAGACGCAAGAAAATACTTATTCTTACATAAAAGATATTTTATCCTCTCTCTACAACTGTTGCCCTATATTCACAGAAGTTATTTACAGCCAACTTGTAGTTTTATATTACTTCCAAACTTCGTAACATCCTATTAATTTTCTTCTAGTCATTAAAGACAGGGTAACCCTAATAACAATATAAATTTGCTCTGAGAGCAAACTGGAAATATAAAGAAAATATATATATCCTTATTCTCCCCCAAATAACCATCCCATGAAATTCAGAAAGGTAGCTCTCCTACCTTAATACTACTTTTTAATAGGACACCTACCAGTAGTGATGTATTCAGCAACTAGTTCTGACTCTACCACAGCAATTGATGGACTCTCAGGAGAATGTCTCTTTTCCTGGGTCATCTGAATAGGCACTGCCATTTGACTCAAGTCAATAGTGGGTTGTCTTGGTTTAGATTCCAATTTTTCCTTTACTGCATAAAAAAGTCAGGGGAAAAGTTAACTTTTATTATAAACAGGTACCAAAACCAGAGTTGTCCATGGGAATAATGAACCAGTCCTCTGGGGTGCCACACTGGCAGTGATTAAGGAGGCAGTGAGTTGAAAAGAAAGAACAACTGCTATGTGTGGCTCTACAGTACACAACTTGCACAACCATACCCGACAGCCTAACAAGAAGGTGCTTTAAATCAAACCAAACCAAAAAAATCTGAGACTCATATACAATCAAGCTAAAATCCCCTCTACTATCACTAGGCCAAACAACCGGGTTTGTTATTTCCCTGGTATAGACTCTCCTTAGGACATTTCCTTTACTCTTCTTCAAGGAAGTCCCTGGTGTTCTTGAGTTCACCAACCTAAAAACAAAGGGTAAATAAGCAGTGCACAGTATGATTTGCTCTAGGGCACATCTACCCAGAATAGCAAAACATAGTGACCAGTTTAATTCCATCTATTAAAAATTCAAGGTAATCGTGAAAGAAATGTCACAATCTCTTCAATGACTCTCAAAGAATAAACATTTTAGGGTTATGAAGAAATGGCCTCTCTGTTCCTGCAAAAATGTCTGATGGGGTGGTCTGGAATCAAGAATGGTTTCAGTGGATAGACTTTCTATCTTATTTCTGCTTCCTATTTTTTTTATTTTATTCTTATTTTTTAAATAAAATCTACTCATTTAGTTCCCACCCTCTAACTTTTAAAGTTGTGCTAAGAGGATGCTGGCTATAAGGCAATAATGAAAATAGCTGAGTGTGTTAAAGATAAGAAGTTGAGGAATGCCTAAGGCCAAAAATAACACCAATAGAAGTATTAACCAAAGACTTAAATTAAATGCTAGCATCTCTGAGTAGTGTACGGTAGATGTTACAATAAATAGTAACCAGTAATTAAGTCCCCTGAATGATCATTCAAATTATTCCCACCTAGTATATAATGTGACTAAGTCAAAATAATCATTTAAACAAATAAAGCAAAACAAAACCAAAAGAATATAAAAGTCACCCCCTACAAGTAGAGGAGGCATTGAACTAGGAATTAAAAGACGTGGAGTCTCACTCTGCTACTTAAACCAAACGGGTAACCTCTCGGGATCTCAATTTATTTATCTATAAAATGAAAGAACTGAATGAGATAATTGCTGGGGTCCCTTAAACACACTGACAATCTTTGACCTATTATAACAGAAAAGTCAGTATAACTAACACTAAATATCTTTGATAGACTCTAGGACAAACCTGTAACTAGAAATACTGATAGGATCTTATTAAACGAGGATAGGTTTGCATAGAAGCTCACTCATACTAAGGAATAAATCTAAAGATCAAATTAAAACATTAGCAAGAGGCCATTAACAATGTTTTATGACCACAAAACTCTCTACCAATATCAAGATGGATGGCAGGAGCCCTTTACTCTGCCTCCTGCTAGTCTTGATTAGAACTGGCAACTGCACTGCATTAATCCTTAATGCTTAGAAGTGATGGACCTACTCCTTTCTGGTGGAAAGAGGCAACAGGATTGTCCATTTTAAGCAGGAGCCGAAGAGGAATGGGCTCTGCATTTTTTTCTTCTTTCTACTGACTGTAGTCTATTGGTCCTTCAGTACTCCCATGCACATCTTAATGAACTGACAAGTAAACAGACTGTACCAATCACTGCAGACAAGTCCAGAGGGGGGAAATGTGCTCAAATAATAACAAGGAAAATACAACAGTGGTAGTATTTTAGCACAACCCATCTCTAGAGAAAACATGCTTCATTCAATTGAGCATGTGAATTCATACCTGTTGTCTGTTGGAGTTCTAACAGAGCTTTGATTGTTGAAGTAGCTGATTGTGATTCACTGGATACATCCTGATAAATTATGGTGGGGCTAGTCTCCATTGCAATCTCATGTTCTGACCAATCCTGACGCCGGGAAGCAATTACATGAACTACAGGCTGGGAATCTGTTTTATATTAGTTAAAAAAAAACAAACCCTATAAACAAAGTTTCTCTTAAAAAAAAAAAAAAAAAAAAAACAATTTGTTTTTGTTTTATCTTTGTATTTATTGTAACTTCATGCTTTATCTCCCCAACAAGACTGTAGGCCCCAGAGGGCATAAAGGTCTTTCACTTCTGTATTCACTTATTCATTCACTGATTCAACTAGGCACTAGAATTTGCCAGAATCTATATTTGGCATTAACAACATAAAGGAGCTCACAGAATTATCAGAGGATGCTCAAGAAGCACACAATCTGGTTGGGGAGACAGACATGTAAAAAGACAAAATACAATCCAATGTGATAACTGCTATAATAAATAGGTGTGCATTTGTGTAGGTGGGTGCATGTTTGTGTCTAGTAAGAACAAAAGGCTGAAGGAGTCTTATTTACCCCAATGCACCTGAAAATGGTTCTGTATTACAGCATGAGCACTCAGTCAACACTTATTGGATGGCTGAATTACTGAAAGGAAATCCTGTTCACCAACAGCAAGAAAGGACAGATGACCTAGAAGGAGCATGATATAATAGGACAAGTATAACATTTGGAGTTAAAAGTTGTGGGTTACAGCCCTAGCTCTATCAATACTAGCAAGCTGATTCTTTGGGTCTTAATTTCATCATTTCTAAAATGGAAACAATAAAATTACCTCTCTAACTCGTAAGATTTCAGAGGATAAAATAAAATGAAATATGTAAAAGAGCTTTATAAACTATGCATGACAATAGAAATATTATTATTGTTGTTATTATGGCCTGAAAGTTCTCTCTCAATTCTAAGACTCTTTGTTAGTTTCAAAAGAAATTACAGCCCTAATTCAAGGTTTACTATATTTATGCTATACAAGCATGTATATAAACACTAAATGTGCATCAAATCAAGCAACAAATCATTTGAGTTTTCCACCTATAAAATAAGCAGGTTGGACTAGACTATCACTAAGTTCCTAAACTCCTTTTTCCAAGATACCATACAGAAAATTGTGGAAGATATAAAGGCATGATCCCTATCTCAAGTTTACATTATAACGGGAAAAACATATTCAAATAGAACAGCCTTCTTGAAGAAAACAAAATCAACATTCAACAGATATGGAATTTTTAATTACCATTAATAAACTATTTTCCGGGAACACTGGATAGAATATATGCCACCCCAAGGATGTATAATGTCCACTAAACTTCCAAAAAAAATGCAGAAGACTGAAGCATATTATCCTACAATGTCGAATGCCATGTGAAACATAGTAGTTTTTCTTTACACATCCTAAGTAGATAGATAGAATTTAAACCTAAGAGAACTGATTAGGGAATAACTCCTTTTATGTAACCTAAATTCTCAAACTTAAGAAATCTTCATAATGATATAACTACCTCTTTGTTAGCTGAAAGGACCTATAGGTAAAGAACAACTTTGCAACCCAACTCTATGAGACACACTGAAAGTTCAGAAGTGAGATGAGGTAGAAAAGGACTGGAAAAGGAAGACAAATTTCCACAGGGGAGCACCTGTCAGAGACCATTACCCAGAAACATCATCCTGTAGGGGACAGAGCAACTGCTCACTCTCTTTCTGCTCATAGTCAGCTGATCACTATAAAGTATCACTGCAACAACCCAACAGCTGTGACACAGAATAGGAGCATAAACCCAGATGTGAAAACCATTCCTTAAGTGATTCTCAACCCTGCTTTTGGCTTATGCTTATACTGAGATAAATCTACTGCCTATCAAGTCTGATACTGGGGTCAAAGAGTGCAATGACTGGGACACCAGATGCCTGATCTCATCAGAACCATCTGATTATGCAGTGTGCATCCATCTAGACTTCCTTACCGCTCTTGAGGATGGTGACCTGCTGACCCTCAGATGTCTTTCCCCACAAGTCATTCAATAAATATTTACTGGACACCTACTACATGTTAGGTACTAGATATATACACTTTAGTATTAGATCCAAAGGTATCTCTCTATATGGAAGATTGTGCCGTATGTTTTTACTCTGAAGGGTCTGTACCACACTTTCATAGACTTGTAAGACCTCTCAGCTAAAAGGAATGTTTAAGTCTGTTTAGTGCTAGATCAATTCTATACCAAAACCTTCACAACAATATCCCCACCAGGCTGGGAGTACCAAAGAATTTACTGCTTTCTAAGACAGCTTCCTTCCATCTCTGAACAGCTCTGACAATTAGAAAGGTCTTCCTGTGATTTCTCTCCAGTGGTTCTAGTTTCCATCCACGTATTCACAGAGACCTTTTCCCTCTTTCATGCAATAGTCCTCGAGATAACTGATGACAGTGCCCGTGTCCCTCCAAACCCAGCCTTTCCCGTATCTTCTCTCCTCCAGGACAAATATCTAGTTTCCACCAACCATTCCTCATACAAAGTGATTCTCAGATGGCTTACCCACCTACACCATCTCTTCTAAACTCAACCCAAGATGTCTATATCCCTTCTATAATTCAATATGTACCTAACCTCTAAAGTACTGTCATGAAGCCCAAGGTCTTCCCAATATTTAACTGCCTAGACAGCATCACACAAAATGTTCCAGGAACTTTAGCTGCCTCAAGACATTCTGCAAAAGAAGGGCTTCACAGTCAAAAAAGTCATTTTACATTATATATTCCACTCTTCATCTATCACAATATATATCAGCACAAAATGGCTCTGAAAAGTCTTACAAAAAGTATGTTTTCTTTAACTCAGGTTTATTCCCCTCCCTCACTCTGACCTATTAAGATGATGCAATTTCAAGAAACATCATCTTAGAAACTGACTTGTGGCCGTCCCAAAGCAATGTCTTTACAGAATGCATTTTTGTATTTGCCTCATACTTTGTTTCATTTTAAATCCCTACCCTTGGTTTTGTCTCCTTGTTCTCCTCCTTTTTATTTAATATAATCTTGTATTCAATTTATACCTTAAATCTTTTGGAAATAAGGCAGAATATAAAGAAATATATACATAGCTCTAATCGCCAGAACTGAGGTGCAGAGAGCAACGTGGTCTCACACCAAAGGCATCTAGAACTCAATGAGGCTAGCATAAGAGCTGTGGAAGGTATATGACCAAATCTTTAGTAAGTGATTTAGGCAAGTATAGCCTTGATACATTAGGCTTGGTCACCTAGCTATCTATCAATTATCTAAGCAACAGTCTACGTGTACATCACTTAGAATACCCATTCACAAGATTATGAGGAACTCCAGAAAGGAAACAACATTTTGGATTCAGGCAACAAATAAGAGTCTATAAGGCTGATGCTTATATACTCTATGCCACAGTCATTATGGTTGCCAACTCAGGGCTAGCTAGCCTCTTTGCTAAATACAGGATATATAAAAATGAATATGATCCTTGCCCTTGAAAAGCTAGTAGCCTAGTGGAGATGAAAACAATTATAATAAGTAAACCAAAAACAGTACAAAATAAAATGGTCAATGTTAAAACAGCTGGTAGTACAAAGCAATATTGGGACCATAGTGCGTAAGGAGTGATTAACCCTCTGAAGGTAATCAAGAAAAGCCTTACAACAGAGTGATGATGAAGACTTCTATTCTAGTTTGTGAGGAGATAGTTCAGGAATAAGGAACTGGGCCTAACCTGCTCATTCATGGGGGGAGAGGATAAAAGGAGGAAGTTTAGATGTAATTTTAAGGGAATCAAGTGGAATCAAGGGATTCCCTTGGCATAAAATATACATATTATAGGAATTTTATAAGGGAAGTCATCAGAAAAACAACCTCATGTCAGAAAAAGGTTGATTCTTCCTTGCAGTAGAATGCCAGCTATTATTTGTAGAAAGAATGACAAACTTTAGAAAATCATCAGTGGAGACTAAAACTAGTGGATAAACGTTTGATGAGGAACATGATATTTAGATAGTCTTAAAATATCTCCTCACAAATTACTATTGATCTCAGAGACAAATATTTAACTTCACAATGGAGAAAACTCAGACATGTCATCTTAACTAAATGATAGAAGTTAACGGCATCAATATTTGGACAAACTGACATGTGCCTCCTGATATAATAAAACTGAGGACACATCACCACATCTGTGGAATTCCTACTAAATCTAATCATGAGGAAACATCAGACAATATCAATTAAAAGGGACAGTCTGCATAATAAGTAGCCTAGAGTCTTCAAAAATGTTAAGGTCAAGAAACACAAAGAAAGGCTGAGGGCCTAGTCCACGTTAAAGGAGAATAAAGAACCATGGCAGTTAAATGTAGCTAAATGCAATGTATGATCATGAACTGGATCATGAACAAGAGGAAAAAAGCTATAAAGAATACTACTGGACAACTCGTAGTTCTATATGGACTGTAGATCACATAATAATAACAATGTTAGATTTCCTAACTTTGATAATTGTACCTTGGTTATGGAGAGAATAAAGGAAAAAAGAAAAAGAAAACATTGCCATCAAGTTGATTCCAACTCATGGCAACCCCATGCGCTACAGAGTACAACTGTTCCATAGAGTCTTCTTGGCTATCATCTTTACAGAAACAGATTGCCAGGCCTTCCTTCCATGGTACTGCTGGGTGGGTCCGAACCACCAACCTTTAGATTAATAGCCAAATGCAAACTGCTTGTGCCACCCCAGGACCTTCCATGAAGAGAAATAATCCTTAGGAAATACAGACCTACAAATTTAAGTTTTCAGGGGTAAAGGAATATTATGCTTGCAACTTGCTCTCAAATAGTTAAGAGACAGAGACAAAGAAAATAGGGCACAAAGTATACAAGTCACGAATCTATGTAAACACTATGCACAGGAATTCTTTTTACTATTCCTGCCACTTACAAAGTTTGAAATTACATCAAAAGTAAAAGTTACTTAAGAAAAAAAAAGGAAAAAAGGGGATGAAAACTACAAAGCAATGTAAAGAAAAAACGGACAGCTATGTAGCATCTATATTCCCAGTAATTATGGCCCTTGTATAATTTAAAAACCAGCATGATTTTAGACTGACCAAAACCTTAATCCCCTTGTCTTTAAATCACAACATATATAATCCTACCCCCCTGGCTTTGTGAGAATATACTAAGAAGCTATACAAGGATATGAGGGGAAGGACAAACTCAGATTATAAAAAACTGGCTTTATAGTCAACTATATTAGATATGCCTATTCAGAATTGTGAAAATTCTCAGTATTACAGAATATTTTTAAAAGAAACAATACACAATGAAAGATAGAGAATAAGTACAAATAGATGAAATCATATATAAATTACAAAAGAGCAGAAAACCTCACACATAATCACTTCTCTAAAAACAGCCAAACATTTATCCCTTCTTAGAATGAAAACTGAAGAATCACTAATGATAATGGCACGTTTGAGAAGTATTGATTGTCTTACAGGTCCCTTAGGAAAGGACTAGCAATTTCAAAGTATAACCTGAGATTATGTATAGAGATCTCTACTGTTTGTGTCCCCCTTTAGCACGGATGCATACACTAAACATTTTACCTGATTTCTATGAAAAAAAAAAATTTCTCAAGGGCAAAAAAAAAAAAAAAAAGCTAGAATTATTCAAGGAGCTAGACTCAAAAATAAAAGAGGATAAAGCAGCTGATCTGTTAAACTAAGAGTGGAATCTGTAAATATTAAATCAGTAAGTTTAAAAGAAATTATTAGAGAATAAGCATCACTCCACTGCAACCAGCACATAAACTGATTCATAATCAATATAGAATGACAAAGTGAATTTTAGCAAACTGATTCAGAAAATATTACTATCTTAATAACATGTTGAAGAAAACTATCCACTTTCTGAAATGAGTGGCATATTGTTTGTTAAAAATCAACATTTTTATTTTTAATTCATGAATTTTTGGGGACCATTTCAAAAGCTACCTACTTCATGAAGCTCTTTCTCATCATCTTCTCACTAGAGTGCAAACTTTCAGCCTTTGGGTTTTTTGGGTTGTTACTAATAAAATTCTACCTAAAACTGGAGAGTCCCCCCCCCCCACTTTAATTAATTGTACTTTAGATGAAGGTTTACAGAACAACTTAGCTTCTCATTAAACAGTTAGTACACATATTGTTTTATGACATTCGTTAACAACCACACAACATAGCAACACTCTCCCCTTCTCAACCTCAGGTTCCCTATTACCAGCTTTCCTGTCCCCTCTTGCCTTCTTGTCCTTGCCCCTAGGCTGCTGTGCCCATTTAGTCTTGTTTTGTTTTATGGGCCTGTCTAATCTTTGGCGGAAGGGTGAACCTCAGGAATGACTTCAGTAGTGAGCTAAAAAGGTGTCTTGGGGCCACAGGCTCAGGGTTTCTCTAGTCTCTGTAAGACCAGTAAGTCTGGTCTTTTTTTGTGAGTTAGAATTTTGGTCTACACTTTTCTCCAGCTCTGTCCAGGGCTCTCTATTGAGATCCCTGTCAGAGCGGTCAGTGGTGGCAGCCGAGCACCATCTAGTTGTGCTGGACTCAGTCTGGTAGAGGTTGTGGTAGCTCTGGTCTATTAGTCCTCTGAACTAATCCTTCCCTTGTGTCTTTGGTTTTCTTTATTCTCCCTTGCTCCAGATGGGGTGAGACCAGTGGTGCATCTCAGATGGCTGCTCACAAGCTTTTAAGAACCCAGATGCTACTCACCAAAGTAGAATGTAGACCATTTTCTTTATAAACTATGTTACGCCAGTTGAGCTAGATGTTTCCCGAGACCACAGTCCCCATGGCCCTCAGCCCAGTAAATTCAGTCCCTCAGGGAGTTTGGTTGTGTCTATGGAGTTTCCAGAAACCCTGGTGGCACAGTGGGTAAAAGCTGGGCTGCTAACCAAAAGGTCGGCAGTTCAAATCCACCAGGCGCTCCTTGGAAACCCTATGGGGCAGTTCTACTCTGTCCTGTAGGGTTGCTGTGAGTCAGAATTGACTCGACAGCAACAGGTTTGTTTTTTTTTAATGGAGTTTCCATGCGCTTGCCTTGGACAACTTGTGCTGGCTTCCCCAGTACCTAATACTAGAGCTTTATGTGCGCATTTTTACCCCCTATTCTAGATATTAAGTTCCTAGAGGTCAAGAACTAGACTTTATTCAACCTCTGTAGGGTCAAGCACAATGTACACAGTATAATCTAGTAAGTGGTTGTCAAACTGAATTAATGGAATAATCAGCAATTTGACCCATGTAAGACCAATCTGGAAAGATTCCAGATTTAGAAGTTAATAATAATAGTGTTTGCACAATATGAACAATTTATATTAGAAACGTGAAGGCTAAGAAAACACTCGAGAGAGGATAATGAGGAAGCAAGAGAGAGAAGGAGTGAGTGAGGAATGAGCAAGGAAAGATAAAGAGCTCTGCCTAGATGTATCAGAATGTATAAGCATAGGTATAAATATACCACCTGACAATAAAGGCAGTTGAGATAAGTGACAGATGTGAGTACTAGGTTTGTAGATCTCAAAGCCTATGATCATGAGTTTATTTCAAGAGATTTCCCAAAAGAAGAATAACATGATTAAAATAGCACTAAGGACAAAGAGCTACCCAGCTGGAGAGTCTAGCTTCATAGCTCCCTCCTTGTAAGTCGGATGACCATACAATTATCATCTAAACTGGGATACCTCTGAGTGAAAGGGGGTGCCATTAATAATTATGCTAGTACACAGGTATAAATTAGGATTGTCCCATGCAACTTGGAATGTATGCTCACCCTACTTACAGTCCATTTTAGCCCACCTCTGGCCACCTTGATTCTTTCGCAAGGTTCAGCAACAATCACTTCAAAAGGCTATATTCATTTTCTGGCGTACTTCTTCCCCTACTTACCCAAACCAAACAAGAAGAATATGAGAATTACCATCTGGGAATCATGGCTGTGTCTAGTTTAACAGTACCTACCTGACAAAATCATCATCTTAAGTTTACCAATTATTTAATGAGTACAAGCCATGCAGGAAAGAATGGTAAGCCTTACCAAAAAAAAAAAACTTCAGCCATTGACTTAATATCAAACAAAAGAAATCAAAAGAATCAACAAATTAAAACATAAAAATCCGTTTTGAAACTCCTAGATGCAATTCTATTTTAGTACTAGGGCACTATGTCAGTAGTAATTATGTAAATCAGAAGCAAAATGGATCTTACCTTGGGAACTTTGGGAGGACTCTGTAGAAGAGGAACTACTATCTGTGTAACTCTGTGGTTCTTCTTTTCCCTCCTGAATAGATGAATTACCAGCCTCTGCTACCCTGGATGCTTGCTGTAATGTTTCTGTTACCAGCTGCCTTGTTTGTTCACTAACAACTGTAGCTTGAAACGTCACTGGTTTGGGTTTAATAAGAACCTAGAAGAAAAGTGGAAATGATATCCAAATGAAATTTTAGAGCACTATTTAAAATGTTAAACTTCTAGGTCATGAACTAATATTTTCCAGACATGGAAACCAGCATTCTGTCCATTTATCATGCTTTGGGCATAGCACTGTTCATGAAAGACTAATTCAATCTATGGACAAATTACAGTTAAGCCACATACAACTTTTTAAGTGGTACATGCCAGATCGCAACAACCATGATTCTGACAAGAGCTTCTGCCCCTATTTTTTGTTGCCTAAAACGACTTTAGAAGTCATTTTACAGCTGTAGGATGTATAGTAGGATGATAGCCACAAGCTAAGGATGGCAGAACAGAAAGACACAAGGAGCCTAGATTCCCACCAGGAATTTCTGAGCCACAATATCCGCCCAGTATTGCCTCCCTTTGAACTTTTATTAGCGTAATAAAAATAAACCCCTAATTTGCTTAAGGCACTATTCTTCTGGTTTCTTTCTATTAGCAACCAAAGGAGTCCTAACTGACAAACCTGTACAAAGTAAACTTGCTTGAGACCTAAGGCATCTTTGAAGAAAACCCCAGAGGAACACTGATTTAGACAACTATTAGAAGCAACATGGAATGTTGTGGATCAACTTCCTCGCAAAGGTTAAAACAATAGGCAATGAAACTAGTGAAATGGGAGAAAATTTTCAAACTGGGCAATTCCATTTAAAAATGTGGACTCTTTGAGTTGACTTCAGTTGGGTCCATGGAAGAAAAATGTTAACTCACCACAATTACTTTTATTTCAACCATATATAAGATTCTAAACCTTTTCAGACTCAATATTAAGTTACTCAATTCCAAGAATTCAAGAATGAAAACATAGCCTGTACTTATACATATGATGGAGAAAACAAAATTGTTACTGATGAAAATCAATAGGCAATTTGGACAGCTGTCTTATTTCTAATTACAAAATTTGTTTTTAGATATATAAACTATTTGGCTATGATTCTAAGGGAACAGATTCTTAAGGCAAATTATTAGTTTATAGGTAAATTAATACTTTTTACAAAAATTCTAGGGTAGCATTTCTCAACCAAAGTTCTAAACACTCATTGATACTGCTCCATTTGATGTTCTCAGAAAAGCAGTTAAATACCTGCAAAATAAACGGCAGCCTAGCAAATAAGATTAAATTCTGAGCCTCAAATTCCCAAGCAAAATTCGGGAAAAGTTCCTTTATTTTCTATTTATTAAAAAATGAACAGATCTCTAGCTTTTCCATACTTTAGTGTTCAAGTGAAGCAGATTTTATAAGTAAATTAAATGCTTTTGAAGGCCATGTTAGCTTATAAAAAGTAAATACTTTTCTTTGAGAGATTCTGAGTAACTGTCATCCTCCCTTAACCATTTACTCTCCAAGTAACAATATGGACTTTCAGCAAATTTTATTCCAGGAGGACTCTTTCTCCAATCTTTGTTGATGGCATGACCCAAATATTTAGAAATCTAGAAAGTGCTGAAGAGAGAAACACAGGTTTTGAAATTAGATAAATACACATTCAATTCTAAGTTTTAACAACCTGATATTTTTCTTAAGATTACCAATCTCTTCCTTCATATTTCTTCCTGGAAGTTTTAGGAATTTATAAAATATACAAAAGCCAAGAAAAATCACCAGATCTTATAGCTTACCTGTGTTTTCCCTTGCTGTCCATAAACAATTTTTGTTGGGATGATTTTAGCTGCTGGTTGAACTGTGGAACCTATTCCTTTTGGCTGAGTTACAATCATTTTGGTGATGGGTCTTGTAGCAGTGATGATAGCTGGTTTTGTTCCTGTTGGCACTGTCTGAATAGTCTTCTCTCCCTAAATTGAAGTCAGTGATTACATGAGAAATTCAGATGCACTTAAATGATAAATCACATTTTAAATTACTTAAAAACCAATTACAGAATGGTTCTACCAGGATGATGAGAAAAAGACTGTAGACTATATGACAAAGTACAGTTTCTAGGTGATCAAAAACCCTAGACTTGGTTGAAATGACCTTAGAAGTCATCTCACCAACTTTCTGTCCAAAGAATTATTTCTTGATGAGTGAATTTTTAAAAAAAAAATCATCTCATGTAAGAATATTATACTGTCCCATTCATACAATATATATAGTAAAATAGAATCAGAAAATTCTGAAGACTATACACTAAAATGTTAACAATGACTATCTCTAAGAATTGGGACTATAGGTCTCCCTTTTATACACATACATATTAATGTTTATTTTCTAATTTATCTGAAAAGAACATAAATTAAAAAAAAAATTACTGTGTAATATACCAGTAGCTAAATGTACACACAAATAATAAACTCCCTAAATTCCCCAAATATGAAATTATAAGAATATATAGTGGAATGTCTCTGTGAAAAAGTCTGGGAAAGAGATTAAATCAGCAGAGATAATAACATTCTAAGGTTATATGGAAAAATAGGAAGGAAAATCTTAAGGAGCTTCCCCACATTTTACTACTAGTATGCTACTAATATCACTTTAGTCTATTAACTAAACAGCTTAAGTCCATTAACTTTTCACCATTTTCTGCATTTTTGTCTGCTTTATTCTTAAGGTATCATTTTACGGTCATTCATGGACTTAAGTCTTTTTACTTGAACTTAACCAAAATAAGTTCAAATACAGTGACTTTACTAAATTATTAAAATTATAAATTTAAATCCATAAAATTAAAGAGGGAATTAAAGGATCATAAATTTCTCACCTTATCAGTTTTTCCTAATTTTTAGCCATCATCATCTAAATATACAGCCATCTCAACTTAGTAAAGCATCCCGGGAAACTGGCAAAAAGCAATCACTCCATGAAAATGAGCTAAATATGATTACAAATCTCCTAAATTTAACTATCTGCTATATTTACCTAAAGAAAATAAGAGGTGTCTGCCAATCATGTGGTTACTTATTTCCACACACACTCCCTTCACAGCAACATCTCTGGAAACCAGAGCTCTAGCTCATTTGACAAGAGCCGCTAGTTTGCAAGTGGGCATGTCTCTCAAATAGCTCACCAGGCCCTGTCCAAGTATCATAACCCATATAAAGCTAATCAAAACCAATTAACAGTTATTTTTTTAAAAAGCTGTTCTGATATGTGTGAGGGGCATGCACAGGTGAGCAAGTAGTGAATACAGGTGCATATGCATCATATATACCTAACCATATGATTACACACAACTCTTTGATCTATGTGACCCTAAGACCTAGGGTACATGGCATCCCCTCTTGTATATCAAGTTCTGTGGAACTTCAAACCATACTTTAAAGGGTTCTCAAAATCTGAATTCTAACCCCGGCTTTACTTTTGGCTTACTCAGTGAACTCAGGCTACGAATAATCCAAGTTTTCCCATATATTGAAAAAATCTAATGCTGGGCCTGTACCAGCATTGTAAGGAATGTAATACCTAAGAAGCTTTTAGGAAATCTACTTAAATGAAATATAGCGTTCTATTTTCTAACAAAGTCAGGCAAGGTAGGTACACTACCAAGCCTAAACAGTTAGTTTAGCACCAAGAGTAGTAATAATAAGAAAACCATTTACTGAGGACTTCCTATGTGCCAAGTACCTTTCTAAGCACTTTCAAAACAGCTACCAGTTACTAAACAACCTTACTGGTAGATACTATCATCTCCAATGTGCTAATGAGGAAATTAAGGATTAGAAAGGTTGAATAAATTACCAAAGGTCAAACTACTACAATACTAAGAGACAAAACCTAGGTTTGTCTAACTCCAATGAGTTTAACTAGTCTGCTCAAATGCCTTCAGAATTATAACTAAATCAATTATTTACTTGATATATATATTTTTAACTAGCTCAAAGAAGTAAAAATGAAAGTAACAAATGCCCATAAATTGATTTGGTTTTAATCCCAAATATTTCTCTTTTCCCAGCCTAAATTAAATACTAGGTCAATATTTATTGGCCATAAGCAGGAATAAAATCATCTTCTAACAGGGATCTCCCTCTAGTTAAGCTGAGTGAAGTTCTCCATCTGGAACCAAGCTAAGCATCTAAATTATGGTCACAAACATCCTAGCGATAAGCAACACATTTTAGAAATTACTGTGGAAATGGCATCAGTAGGTGGTGTATCTAGTTATTACATCACAGCAGCGGTAAATCAAGCCATTCTGGCCATTGTGGGGTTCTGAAGTCTTTAGGTAAATATTTGTATAGCTGGTCTTTAAAATCCTCAGTGGACTGCTGAGTCCGCAGTTCAAGCTCTTACTTACTCCAGCATTTAGCAATGTTGTGACAACATTTTTGCCCGGGAGGCCTTGAATGGTCGTTCCTTTTCCTGTAGTCTTTTGTACAACAATCACATTGGGCTTGGAAGTCATTGGGATTGTAGTGATTTTGGTAGTTGTTCCTTAGAGAAGGGGGAAGAAAAGGAGGCCTGAGTTAAGGACTAGTGATATTTGGTTATTTCTGTTTATGCTGTATACAATTAATACATATAGTCAATGTCATCCCTAGATGACATGAAGGCTGTCAGGAGGATGAAAATGAAGGTTTGGGATAGAAAGTTATAAGTCTTCCCAGAAATGAGAGAATATTAAGAACTAACTCTTAAAGTAGTCATCTTTTTGGAATCTAAGGACCTGTATGTCAAACCCAGAATCTAAAAACACCACTATCAATTTCCCCAGCAATATTCTTTTCCTGACTAGTTATTGAAATAAATCAGAATCTATTTCACGACAAATATTTTTCCCAAAATCCAGTATTACAGCTTTGTGACTAGCATGATGTGGAAAACTCTTCAAGAAAGAAAATAACAAAGAAATTGTTAAATATTTATCAAAATCCACAACACTAGGCTCTGGAGAAAATTTATAAAAAGAAATAGCCATGTATTTTTGTGTAATTAAAAAAGAGTAAGCAAACATGACAGTCAGACCACGTCACAGATTAAACATGTGCATTTGTAATCCCTAGCAGTTTGAAGAGTCTAAATATGAAACTCTTAATTTATACTCCAATCTGACATTTTCAACCATTATGATCACTCCACTTTGATCTACTGATCCAAACATATTATCTTGCCCTCTCTCCCATGTCCTTCCACAATTTGCTCCTAGTGTACCTATCAAATTTATGCTCCATTTTCTTCTAAGTGTCCAAGCTGGAAATCCTAGTGCAGATATTTGATTTATTCCTTGCTTCATTCCCTGTATCCCCCAACAAAATGTAAGCCAACTGAGCTACAGACTGCGTTTTTTCATGTCATTGATTCCTCAGTGTTTGGTACATACTCAGTAATCATTGTTCAGTGAGTATGAGAAAGAACCCAGTTTGCCAAGTTTGTCATGAACATATGTTTTCTTTCAAAATGTATCAATGCTAGCTCAACAGGCAGCTTCTCATCCCCTCTGGCTTCCCACGTTGTCTCCCTTGTTCAAGTTTCTTTACCATGTAAATAGTTCCGGTGTTCCCTGTCATATTAAACATCCTTCAAAAAGTAATTTCATCATGTCAAGAACCCAGAACCTGTCAAATTTGGTCAAAAACCTCCCTAATTCCTATTGTATCTAATTCCAACTTCCTCTCTTGGGTTTCAAAATCCTACATGATCTGGCCCTTAATCTACCAATTTGATTTTATTTGTTCCTAACCCACAACACATACCATAAACTCTATCTAACACGTAACTTCTTCACTATAGATCCTCTGGCTAGTTTCCTAGGTACTGTCAGACTTCAATTCTCATGATTATCCAGTATACACCTCTCCTTCAGTCAGCTTGTTTCTACATTGGTCCTCGAACATGCCAGTTCCAATGCTACTTTTGTTCTTGTAATTTCTTCTTTCTATGAAAGCAGGCATGTCACATTCTTTTTCTATAGGCCTACATATCATCTATCAGATGGCTAAGTCCAGAGTGTATACTCAAAAAAATATCACTGATTAATATATTCTCAAGAAGAAAAATTAAACAAAATTTTATTCTTTTTCACTGGAAAAAGTTAGCATTCCTTACAAGAGATCAGAAGTAAAATTACTCTAAGAATATTCTAGCTATGTGTTAATTTTGGCAATGTCTGTTACAAAAAAGACTTCACAGTATACTTGTCATCATCCAATGTCTTGTTAGCCCATGTTAACACACTCAGAGGTTACATTAAAATGCACTTTCATCTATGGGCCAGCTTCAAAACTGTTTTTCCTCTTCATCTGCAGTCTCTGAACAGTGGGCTCTTATGAGCCACAAAACCGAAGCTGCCCATTATTCATGTATACCAACTTTAAGTTAACTCCAATCCCTCATATGTGACTGGTTGTAAGTACCTCTTTTGACACTGCAGCCTCTCAAAATATTTGGTTAATAAAAAAGTGTTTTTGGAAAGTACGCATTAAAAATTACCAAGAAAATATAAATCATGCTTCAACTTTATAGCAAGGCACAAGGACCACTTTTTTTTATGAAACTTGCTTAACAAGTGGATTGTATTTGTACCTACTAAAATGTCTAATCCCTTCCATTACAGAGGTCTGTCGATTTATAAGACAGTTACAAACCAAGTTCACCAACTTAACAAAATGAGGGAAAAAAGTTAGAAAATAGAAGAAAAAGTCACAGCATAAGGAAAAACAAGTACAGTGTTATATTAAAATAGAATATAACTTATCACTAGAATTATCAATTATAAAAGTCTGAAATTCCAGTGAACACATCTCTAAATCTCAGGGGCTACCTATATCGTATTGAAGAAAAAAGTATTACTCATAAAAAAAAGGTCCTACTCTATGCTTTCACAGCACTTGTTGTATTGTTGTGTTACAATAAAATGTATATAAATTCATTTGTTTAGCATTCTTTAGGACAGAAAATGTGCCTCATGTACATACCTATGTATCACAGCACCTAGCACAGTATCTGGCTCATAGCATATCCAAGAACTCATCTATATAGTCTTTACTTACAAAGAGTCAAGGTACAATAGGTGCAAATAATTGTGAATCACATTTGGATCATAATGGGCTTGATACTTATGTATTCCTGGGATTCCTATTTAAAAAGAAGATGCCTGTCAAAGCTCTAGCATTATGGTAGGTAGGCTTAAAGAAGAATACAAACTTTTAGCTCAGATTTTACTGTTCATAGATTCTTAAATCACCCTGACAATCCTGTTATCTTCAGGAATAAATGGAACAAAGGACAGTGTTTTAGGTTGCTTTGATTACTATTCATAGATTCTTAAATCACCCTGACAATCCTATTATCTTCAGAAATAAATGGAACAAAGGACAATGCTTTAGGTTGCTTTGTTCAAAGAATGAGCGAATGAATGAAAGAAAAGTGTATGTTGTTGTTGTTGTTAGGTGCCATAGAGTCAGTTCCAACTCACACTGACCCAAAGTACAACAGAATGAAACACTGCCCAGTCCTGCAACATCCTCACAATCGTTGCCAAGTTTGAGCCCATTGGTGCAGCCACTGTGCCAATCCATCTTGTTGAGGGTCTTCCTCTTTTTAGCTAACCCTCTACCTTACCAAGTATGATGTCCTTCTCCAGGGACTGGTCCCTCCTGATAACATGGCCAAAGTACACGAGATGAAGTCTCACCATCCTTGCTTCCAAAGAGCACTCTGACTGTATTTCTTCCAAGACAGATTTGTTTGCTCTTCTGGCAGTCCACACTATATTCAATAGTCTTTGCCAACACCACAATTCAAAGGCATCAATTCTTTTCTGGTCTTCCTTATTCACTGTCCAGCTTTTGCATGCATATGAGGCAACTGAACATACCAATAGCTTGGGTCAGGCACACCTTTGTCCTCAAAGTGACATCTTTGCTTTTTAACACTTTCAAGAGGTCTTTGGCAGCAGATTTATCCAATGCAATATGTCGTTTGATTTCTTAACTAACCGCTGCTTCCATGGGCGTTACTGTGAATCCAAGTAAAATGAAGTCCTTGACAACTTCAATTTTTTCTCCGTTTATCATGATGTTGCTTATTGGCCCAATTGTGAAGATTTTTGTTTTCTTTCTGTTGAGGTGTAATCCATACTGAAGGCTGTAGTCTTTGATCTTCATTAGTAAGTGCTTCAAGTCCTCTTCACTTTCAGCAAGGAAGGTTGTGTCACCTGCATATCACAGGTTGTTAATGAGTCTTCCTCCAATCCAGACGCTGTGTTCTTCATACAGTCCAGCTTCCTGGATTATTTGCTCAGCATGCAGATTGAATAAGTATGGTGAAAGGATACAACCCCGATGCACCTTTCCTGATTTTAAACCACGCAATATCACCTTGTTCTGTTGGAACAACTGCCTCTTGGTTTATGTACAGGTTCCGTGTGAGCAAAAAAAAAGTATATAAACACTAGTTATTTGCCTAGACACTGTACTAAAGATCAAAAGAATCAAAATCAAGTCTTGCCATCATCACAGGTTCTCACAATGTCCTTCAGAGTCAGACAATGAGTTCGTCTCTGAAGGATCCAATCTTCTTCATTAAGTGAGCATGATTCCTCAACTCTCAACAAATCCCCCCACCCACCCCTCCAAAAAATCTGATAATTCTCTGTACATATACATATGTAAATAAATATTTGACTCTAAAAGATATGAGTTAAATAACTGCAAAGACGGGAGTGATGCTTGTCATTAAATGGCTTATTGTATTTAAAGTCTTAAAACTCGACCTTTCTAGAAAACACTCTGGATGCATTTACTTGCCTTCTAGTACAAAGGAATCAAGAACTTCAGATAATAATTTATATATAATATATAATGATGTCCATCACAGGATTATTTATATTGACAAAAAAATTGTAAACAACCTAAAACATTCAACAATAACAAAATGGTTAAATTACAGCACACCATATGCAGGAGTATTGTATAGCTACTAAAGAGAGGGAGTTGAAAATACATTGAATGTCATGGGAAAATTATCAATGTTATATGAAAAAAGGAGAAAAACTGATTATGTTAGATCTCAATTTAATTTCTTAATCTACATAAGTATACAAACACATTTATACAAATAAATGAATAATGAAAAATACATCTAAATTTTAACACATTTCTCTGAATGGTGAAAATTACAAGTTTTTAATTTTCTTTGTATCTTTCTGTATTTTCCAAACTCCCCACAATGAGGGAAAGAGTATTTAAAAAAACAAACAAACACATATATATATTTAAATACAAAAACAGATTAGTAAGTATACACACATAAGGTATAACATCTGAGACCACGTCTCTACTTCTATGAAAATGGGCTTTATTTGTATTGCTGTTATCTGGTACAAGGCAGCTAAATAATGAATAAGATACAGAAACAGAGGCCTCAAGACATCTAGACATTCCTTTAAGCCATATGGTACTATGAATTTATATATAAGTAAAGAAAAACCCTCAAGGTCATAAAAAGCTACCGATCAATGAAAAACATGATCACTTTAAAAAAAATTTTTTTAACTGAGTAAGTGTTCTATACTATTTAAAGACATTGTCAAGTAATAAATTATAATTTGAGTTTTAACTGTGTTATTTAAAATATCCTCTTAAAAGCTGGAATATGATGATTCTTTCCCTACTGGTTTCACCTTCCTCAGTTTGACAAACATTGGATTTTCTCACTTACACTTAAAGTAGAGCCAAAATTAACAGCTTTAAATACAGTCCTTTATGCCAATACCATACCCTGCTATGCTATTTTTTTCACTCCCTGAGTTATCAGCAGCATCAAATTATTGCCAGAAATTTCAATCCTTTGACTTTAAAATGTTAGAACAACTTACCTGAGTATACAAAATATGGCCAGTCAACAAAAATAGTAGACACTTAAAGTCCATAAGGCTTGCTTGATCAGAGATTTACATCATTTTAATTAAAAAATAATAATCAATGAAAACAGATGCCATGTTAACATTCTACTTCACATTCACAACCCAAATACTGCAGAATTAATGAGCCAATAAAAACCAGGTAAGGTTCTAAAATACCAATAAATAGGCAGATAGTTAGCCTTCTCTGAGTAAATAAAATTTTTAAGTAAACAGTCAACATAAATGGTGAAAAGCAAATAAAGATATGTATTTTTAATAAGCTAAAGTGACATTAGTAATGGAAATTATGAGATATGTTCCCTAAAACATATTTAGCTAAACAAATACTAATTCTTCTACTACCTAGTTTGTGGGGCCTTGGACAAGTCAATGTCACCTCTCTAAACCCAAATGATCTGTAAACTGGGGATGATAATAACTACTTCAGAGCTGTTATGAAGTCTAAATATGCTGACATATGGGAGAATACTTTGTAAATGAAAAATATCTATGCAAATGTAAACCATCCTCTTTCCATTCTGAACAATTAAATGTTCTTTCTATTTGGAACTATCAAAAGCTGAATATGTGAATATTCAATACTAGAACTAAAAAACTTAAATTCAGACCCTACACTTAATCACTAAACATAAGGACTCAAAAAAAAAAAACCCTTTAGATTTCTAAGCAGAAAACTGAGATCAAACAGAATCGTTCAATAGTGAAATGTTTTTTCCCTCTTACTGAAGGTCACCTACACCTTTAACATATTTCAGATATACCTACCAGAAACTATATTACTGCTAATTATCTTGCCCCCCAAGGTAGCTAATGATTTGGGTACTACTGTAATGATGCTACCACTGGTAGTTTTCACATAGGTTGCAGCTCCAGGGGTTGCAGCCATTCGACCTATGGAAGGGCTCACTGTTGGCCGAGTATAGGTTGCCTGTGTGCCTACAAAAAGGGAAAAGCCAAAAGAAAAACTTGTCATTGTTTATAAAAGGATGACAATTTGTACAGTTTAACTATAATTCAACATAATCTACATTGCTTTAACTTGAAAATGGAATTTCAAGGTGTCAAGTCATTAATTTACAATTTTACAATCAGTTTTCAATGCACACAGCAAGAACTATAGCCAAGTCAATTTGAATTAATTTTACACATAAAATTTTGTGATGTGTTGCATCATATTACTAACCCAAGAAAAAGTATAGCTAACTCTTTCACTTCTTCCACTAGTTTTATGACAAAAGAAACTTAATCATCTTTCCTGCCAGAGCATTTCTGATATTTGTCTGTTATAGATTTTAAGGTCTCTGCATCTGTTTTATGCTGTCTCAGTGCCAAACGCAATGTCAGCACTCAGCAAATAAGGCAGTATTGTTTGCCTAAAATTATATAAACTTTTACCGCTTTATACTCTGCTGCCTTCTAAATATATTTCCATCTTCTAAAGGGTTATTCCATCATTTGACTAGAGATTAAAGTTGAAGCTGCCAAGAATTTCCAGGCATATTTCTCTTCAGTCTAAAAAGTTCTCTATTTACCTATTTCCTCAACTTTAACTGACTTGTTAGAATATTTTCCTTCATGTCTCTGAAGAGATTTTACCCCATTATTTCTAGGACTTGTTCCTGTTCCCAAACAAGAATTAAAAACTAACCAGGTGAGCCTGTTACAGTTTTTCACAAAGCTATTAAGTCATAAATATTATTCCTAAGCTGAAAATTATTAGTCTTGGACAGAGTGAAGAAAATAAAGATACCAGCTTCCTCAACTGAAAAATTTTCTTTCATGATATTGATAATTACATTCACAGGCTACTGTGATAGCCATTTTCAATAAATCCAAGAAATAAACAATGCTTTCAGCAAGTTATCCAAGTTTTTAAAAAATACAATCACTGCCCAAAACGAGTTTGGGGGGTGGGGGTGGGGTGGGGGGGAAGAACTTTAAGTAGAATTAAATTATTTACAAGCATACATCTGAGTCAGAAAAAAGAAGTCTAGTGCAAAGTAAATATGCTACAGAGATACACAGTTTGAGTCAGTTAAATTACAACTGAAAAATTTTCAAACTAAGCTTTTATTTTAAAAAGGAAAACACTTATTCTAACATAGACATTATTATTTTCCACTAACTTCCCTACCACGAGTAAACATACATACACAACACTGTATGTGCCAAATAGAGAAAAGTTTGGGGGAAGCATGACAGAGAGATTCAATACAAGAATAAATGTTTAAAAGCACAGGCTTTGGAGTCAAACAGATCTGTGTTCAAATCCCATGTCTGCTTCTTACTAACTGTGTGACCTTGGGCAGGTGGCTTAACTTAAGTGCTCAATGAATGTATGATGAATAAACAGGGTGATGCTCAAGAAAACTTACCAGTAGGAGTGGTTACCAGTTTAGTTGTCATAATTGCACCATTACTGCTAACCACCATTATAGGGGAATTACTACTGGTGGGCAGAGTTGCTGTCACTGGTTTGGGTAAGATTTTACTTGGTTGAACCTGTTGTGTGATGATTTTAACACCTTTGAAAGAAGAAAGATAAATCTCAGTACAAATTATTTTTAAAAACATGTCCCTTATACCAACCCAAGAGGGCAGCAGTCTTACACATTTACTCAGTCTTGCCTAAAGAGAGGCTTTTTTCATTCCCATAAAACTCTTTAACCTTTTTTTCCCTCAAATTCCTGTGTTTCCTAATTGCTCTCATTTCAGGAATACAAGTAAAAATATTACACAGCCTATTAAAAAGTTCTTAAAGGAAACCCTTTTTCTCCTTTGTCTATGATTGGGTCATACAAGAGATTTCAAACCAAATAAAATCTAAATTTAGCCACTGGACCTGAACTTTTATAGGGAAATCAAGTATCTGTTCCATGCAAATACTTGGGATGAAAGGACGAGGATAAGAAGTCAAAAACAAGTTAATGTTAAGTTTTATATATTCCCAACTTCATCAAAGATTTTCCATAATCTCTTAAATTATAAAAGCTGTTAAAAATTATAAAGAGCAAAAAATTTACTTTTTGAATCTTTATTTTTGAGTTGCCTTCTTTTAGAAATACTTTTTAAAGCTCACTCTGTCAAATACAGAATACAAAATAGATACATTATAACTGTACCTACATAAAATATGCAGGTGGGCGAGAATTCGACAACAATGGGCAACAGTAAAATAAAAGTGTTAGGGTCCTAATGTTATGGTTTTTTTACATTTTCAAAATTTTTATCTAAACTTTATATTTGTTAATTGACTTTCAAAATATTAAAATTTTTTATGCTAACTACTAATTAAAGTATTAATAATTGGTAATTAAGTAAGAAAAATTTTGGAAACACTGTTCCTCCCACTAACTTCACTGACATAATTCATGGGATAGAATATATTGCTATAGAGAACTGAGAATTACATGACATTTTTGGACAGTGACTTAGATTGAGATATTAGGAAGCAGACAAATCTATTTACTTAATTAAAAAAACAAAAACCCAAACCCGTTGCCGTTGAGTTGATTCCAACTCACAGTAACCCTGCAGGACAGAGTGGAACTGCCCCATAGAGTTTCCAAGGAGTGCCTGGTGGATTCCAACTGCCGACCCTTTTGGTTAGCAGCCAGACACTTAACCACTATGCCACCTGGGTTTCCATTTACTTAATAGTCTTTTACAATGTTAAACTTCTAATAACCAATAAAAAATTAAAATTACGACATAATTAGGCAAGTTACTTAATCTCTGTGACTCAAAGGCAAATAGCAAATGAAGAAACATCTATTCAAGAAAATCTATGAAAATTCAGTAAGAAAAGTGAAAGTCTGTAGTATCTGAAACCAAGACATCTCACTCTCCTCTCCCAGCTCACTAAGGTGAAAACTGCACTCCAGAGTCAAGAACACAGAATCCCAGTGTACAAAAAAAAGTGTTAGAGTGTTGACGTTATATTTTTTTTAACATTTCCAAAAATTTTATTTACAATGTTACATTTGTTATATTGACTTCCCAAATGTAAAATGTTAATTTAAAAGAAAATTTTTTATGCTAACTACTAGTAATTGGTAACTGAGGAAGGACATTTTTGGTAACACTTTATCAAACACTTGGCAGGGTCCCAGTCAGAGGGCTTTCTCCCCAGGAGGAACAGGACTTCGGCATTTTTCATCTTGCTCCATGCTACCTGTTGCTGAGGCTAAGTCCTAGGGGAGTATACCTGAAAGGTAGGAGTTTCCTTCTTTCATTCAGCCCCACTCATGGAATGGAGGCTGTACCTTGGGTATATCACCGATGAGAATACTGAAGTCTTGGTAACTTCGCCCCAGCTGGAGAGACAATGGTTCCATGCAAGAAGAGGCAAACTGAGAGGATCTCAGGCTGCTAGCCCCAATCCAACAAACGTTCAAATCCTAGAGTGATGGTTTCATTCAGAGAGAAGCTTGCTGTTTTTTCTACCCACAGCTCCCGAGAAATTGACTTCATTTACAACAGAGCACAGAGAAGTTCAAGACAGGACATTCTCAAGAACAGAAGAGGTTGTGGTAGAAGGCAATGGGAGAAGACTTGTGGATTTAATGAAGAACAGCCTAGACTTTAGGTGGGCTAGTTTGTAGGAGGGAATGGGGTAATAAGCCTACTGGGAGGAGCCCTCCCGAGTTCAGAACATAATGATAAAAGGACCAATCCACCAGGAAGACATAATACTTCTAAATATGTAGGCACCACACGATAGATGGCTCAAAATACATGAAACAAAAACTGAGAGCTGTTTTTAGGGTGTTGAAATCCAACAATTATAGCTGGGGACTTCAATATCCCAATCTTAGCAACTGACAGAAATACTAGACAGTAAGGATATAGAAAAAAATGAACAACATAATCAACCAAAAGGATCTTAACTGACATATATAGAACACTCCACCCAACAACAGCAGGATAGACATTCTTCAAGTGTCATGGAACATTCACCCAAGTAGAACATATCCTGGGCCAAAAGGTGGAAAAAAATAGGGGTGGGCAGAAATAGAAGAGACACACATTGGAAAGGAAGAAATAAAACTGTCCCTATTTACAGATGATGTAATTGTCAACATAGAAAATCCTAAGGAATCTATGAAAGTACTTCTAGAACAAATAAGTTAGTTCAGCAAGGTCAAAGAATACATTATTAACACTATTTCTGTATACTAACAGGGAACATGTGCAAACTGATATTAAAATTACAATACCATTTACAATCACTCCAAGAAAATGAAATACTTAGGTATAAATCTAACAAAACATGTGCAGGACTTATATGCTGAAAACTACAAAACGCTGATGAAAGAAATCAAAACAGACTTAAATAAAATAAATGTATTGGAAGACTCTAACAACAGTAAAAATGTCAATTCTCCTCCAACTGATCTATAGGTTTAATTTAATTTCTAGGAAAATACTATAAAGGTTTTAGCAGACATATGCAAGCTTATTCTTAAATTTATATGGAAAGGCAACAGAACTAGAATGGCTAAAATAATTTTGAAAAAGAAGAATTAACTCTACCCAATGTTAAGGCTTACTGTACAGGTAGTCCCTGACTTACGATGGGGTTCTGTTCCAACAACTCCATTGTAAGTTGGTTCTAATGTAAGTCAAACACCTCATTTTTTTTTCACTTTTCATTATTATTATCAGTATCTATAAATCCGTTGAAACAATGAAGTTGGAGTCGTAACGGCTATCAGGTACATGCACAGATCAACTGTCATTAAATTGAACAACGTTCAACTTTTTATCCATTACGACTCCCAATACCAACACCGACTTCACTGCAGACCAGGACATAGACTGCTACACAGCAGTGTTTTGAAAAGTAATTGATAAAATTGAACATCTGCGAGTGAACATCTGAGAATGATAACATCATCAAATCACACACTGCAACACTGTATGTAGTACATATTACTAATGATAAGATGTCAAAAAAAAAAAAAAAAACTAGACGGTTGGAAATACGGTTCGTCATAACTTGAATATGTAGTCAACAGGGACTACCTGTATAGCTACAGTGATCAAGACAGTGTGGTATTAACAGAGGGACAGACAAACAGAACAAGAGAACAGAGTACAGAACCTAGAAACAGACCCACACAAATATTCCCAATTGATTTTTGACAAAGATGCAAAGGCAATTCAACAGAGGAAAGATGGCCTTTTCCATAAATGGTGTTGAAGGAATCTGACATCCATACATAAGAAAATGAACCTCTAAACCTCACACCTTCTATAAAATTTACTCAAAATAGGTCACAGACTTAAATATAAAATGTAAAACTATAAAACTTATGGAAAAAATCTTCAATACCTTGGGCTAGGCTTATACTTGACACCAAAAGCATGATCCATAACAAGAAAAATTCATAAATTGTACTTCATCAAAATCTACATCAGTGTAAAAGATCTAGCCCTATTACTGACATTTTGTTAATAACATATTCCTTCCCTAACTACGATGGTGAGATTTCTGAAAACACCTATAGCATACGACCCTGAAATTGAGGAACTTAAGATTTGTGGAAAAAAGTATAGTTAGAGGATTGAGGATTTGAATAAATCTAGAAAAGTTTCTGAAGTATTTTTACATAGATTAAAACAGAATCCAAACAATACAATAAACAGATTATGTCACATGGCTTCTATCAGCCATAACAGATTTTGTGGAATTAATATAATTTATTATACCTCCTTACTAGAAATTTTTCAGGATCTCCCACTCCTGCTGTTCAAATGAAATGGTTAAAAATTCATTTTGTTTTCTTAAAGATATTAAGCATGTTAAGAGACTTTTTAATTTTCCTGTGTCTGAGCTTCTATTCTACCTGGCTTTCTATTCAATACTCTTAGGATTTTATGACTTACAGTAACTGACTCCCACCTCTGAGTCCCCACTGTGCTGGAGATGCTAAATAAACCGCTAAATTGACAATTTTATGCCAAACTCATAATACTAGCTCTCTAACACAAGGCTCTCTAGACCAATTTTCCTACCACCCACTCTCCATAACCCCAATTAGGTTTTGGAGGATATTTCTAAAATTTGAGTTTATTTCATCAACTTCCTTTATCCCTCCTGAGACTTCACTGGAAACTCTTCCTGTTCTGTAAGCTGCTTTTCTTCCTTTTCTATTCCCAAGCCCTAGTTCTCCCCATATACAAGTATTTCCAAAAGGAGAGTCTCAAATTATATTTTGGAATTAAAACTTTGGTGCTTGAGGAAATATATATGGAAGTAAATCCATATAGATTAGCAGTCTTCAGAGAACTGGTGATTGTGGAAGGATGACTATGTCCTGTAAACATTTTCCAGTTACCTGACTCCTGTTTAATTTGGATGGTAGGCTTGATACCAGGTGGCAAAGGAGACTGCTGAGGCTGTTGCTGATGAGATACTGGAGAAGGCTGGGCCACCTGTTGCTGTGTCTGTTGCTGCACTTGATGTAACTGCTGCTTAGGAGATTGTTGATGCTGTTTAGGAAACTGTGCAAGAATCTGAGTTGGTGCACTCACTAAGCTTTTGGGGGAAGGAAGTCTGGTTGATGCCATTTTGATTGCTGATGTAGATACACCTGTGGAAGAGTAAGGGCAAGAGAATTTAAGAGTAAAGTACAATTAAAGTTACTTCCAGTTACTGCAGTAGAGAACTGCTTAAAGACTAAATAAATCAATAAAAATTATGATTTATTGCACACCTAGTAAGTGACAAACATAATGAGTGGTTCTTTATATATTTGGTGTCTAGTCCTCAAACTCTGCAAGAGAGGCATTATTGCTCCCAGACTGGAAAAAATTAACTGATTTTTCCTTGATAAAGACTGAAACTATAAGAAACAAAGTATCAGGCAGGATATTCACAAACGTATTTCTCAACAGACTTTAGAAAATGCAGGTTCTCAATGTGAATAATATGAACAAAACAGGCTAACTGAATTTTGAATCTTATCTGTAACACATTTTTTTAAATACCACTTTTCAGGTTCTAATAAGCCAATTTAAACATGGCATCAGATAAAATAACTCACCTTTTGAAATCTTTAGCACAGCAAAGTAGCTTTTCTGTATCTCACTGCCAATAATCCACAGGTTAAAGTCATTTCATGTGAACTTGAACTGAGTTGTTAAATAATTATGTGAAATGTTAATGGACATACTCAGTACATCCACAGCAAAAAAAAAAATCTTGATGATACAAGGTTTCAAGACATTTTGTTCTGTGCAACACTAATACTATGCAAGCATGCATAGGTAAGGAGTACTAGTAACTTCCACTAAAGATGTATGAGCTTCAGAGAAATTCCTCCCTCTCTCATAGATTTTTCATCTGTAATCTTCTTATAATTCATCAATTATCCAACAGGACTATTATCTGTCAATAAATTAATATTCCTAACAGAAAGAACCTGGAATACAACTCACTATATGAATTTCCTGAGCACTGTTGAAACAATGAAAGGAAACTGATAAATAACATAATTATCAAATACCTCAGGATGTTATTTCACATCGTCCTCCACCACACACCATGACAATTACTTTGCATTACAAAAAAATTTTAAAATAATAAAAATATCATATTTTTATGTAAAATGTCTTTGGAGAACAATGAAGATGGAAAAGAAACCTTTAGAAGTCACTCTGGCTCTCTGGGCTTCAGCTTCTTCATTTGTTGAATTTTTCCTACAAATCTCTAAGGGTTACTGTGTGGATGAGGTAAGATCAAACACTGAGGAACACTTAAGAGGGGAGACAAAAGGCACAGTAGGAATTGCCTGGAGGTTGTTATAAATTTAGGATGGTAAAGGTAATCCCTATGGTACACACTAAGAAAACTTCTTTAAAAAAATGTACAGAAAAGCAAATGAGAAGGGAATCAAAATGATTCACCATGAAAAACCAACTAAACACAAAAAAAGGAATTTGATTAAATAGGGGACAAAAAGGGTATAAGACATACAGAAAACAAATGGGAGAAGTAACTCCTTCTTTATCAGAAATTACTTTAATTGTAAATGGATTGAACTCACCAATCAAAAAGCACTGACTAGCAGAATGGATAAGAAAACATGACCCAACTACATGTCATCTACAAGAGATCCATTTTAAATTAAAAGACACAGATAGGTTGAAAGTGAAAAGTCAGAAAAAAGTATTCTACACAAACAGAAACCAAGAGAGCCAGGGTAGCTATGTGAATCAGATAAAATAGACTTTAAGTGAAAAACTGTTATGAGAGATAAAGAACATTGAGTAATGAGAAAAGGATCAATTCATCAAGAAAAGGCAACAATTATAAATATGCATGCACCTAAGAACAGAGACCAAAATATGTAACCCCAACACTGACAGAACTGAAGGGAGAAACAGACAGTTCTACAATGATAATTGGAGGCTTCAACACAAAGCTTTCAATAATAGATACAGCATCCAGACAGAAGATTAGGGAGATAACAGAGGATCTTAACAACACTATAAACCAACTACACCTAACAGATATTTATGAATACTTCACCCAACTATAGCAGGACATATATTCTTCCCCAAAGCAAACAGATCATTCTCTAAGATAGATCATATGTTAGCTCACAAAATAAGCCTCAAATTAAAAAAAAAAAAATTATAATCATATGAAGTATTTTCTCTAAACATAGTGGAATGAAACTAGAAATCAATAATAAAAGGAAAACTGGAAATTCCACAAAAATGTGGAAATTAAACAAAACACTATTAAACTACCAATGGGGTCAAAGAAGAAATCATAAAGGAAATCAGAAAATACAAATGAAAATGAAAGCACAGTATACCAAAACCTATGAGATGGCAACAAAGGAAGTACTGAGAGGGAGATTTATAACTATAAACACCTACATTGAAGGAGAAGAACGAACCCAAATCAATGACCTTACTTTACACCTTGAGAAACTGGAGAAGGAAGAAACAAAAGGAGCCCAAAGTGACCAGAAGAAAGAAGATAATTAAGATTAGAGCAGAAATAAATGAAATAGGAAACAAAAGTGCAATAAAGAGAACTTAAAAAAAAAAAAGTTGGATTTTTGACAAGATCAACAAAACTGGCAAACCTCTAGCTATACTGACAAAGAAAGATGTTAGTAACTAAAATCAGGAATAAAAGCAGCAATATTACTACTGACTCTGCACAAATTAAAAAGATTATAAGATAATATTATGAACAATTGTATGACAATAAACAAGATAACCTAGATAAAACAGATAAATTCTGAGAAACATATAAACTACCTAAATTGCCTCAAGAAGAAATAGCAAATCATAACAGATCTATAGCATGGGAAGACTGAAACAATAATCAAAAACCTTCCAACATCCCTATTTGCAGATGATATGATACCTTATGTAGAAAACCCAACAGACTCCACAAAGAAAATAGTGACTACTTCTCTGAAATGTAAAGTATACGGCAGGTGGTTCACACAATTCATGGCCAAAAGATTCAGCAGTCAAGCTAGAGAAGCTCTCTGGTAATAAACAGAAATTTTTTCCAAAAGACTCCACGAGAAAACTACCGGAACTAACAGAAGGATTTGGCAGAGTAACAGGATACAAGATAAACATACAAAAATCAGTGGGTTCCTATGCACCAATAAAGAGAATGATGAAAAGAAAATCAGGGAAACAATATCATTTATAATAGCCCCTAAAAAAATAAAACACTTAGGAATAAATCTGACCAGGGATGTAAAAAACCTATACAAAGAAAACTACAAAACACTACTGCAAGAAACCAAAATAGATCTACATAAATGGAAAAACATACCATGCTCATGGATAGGTAGACTCAACATTGTGAAAATGACAATTCTACCCAAAGCAATCTACAAATACAATGTAATTCCGATCCAAATACCAACAACATTCTTCAAAGAGATGGAAAAACTAATCATTAACTTTATATGGAAAGGGAAGAGGCCCCGGATAAGTACAGTACCACTGAAGAAGAAGAATAAAGTAGGAAGACTTGCACTACCTGACCTCAGAATCTACTATACAGCTATGGTAGTCAAAACAGCCTAGCACAGATATAATGACAGATACATTGACCAATGGAACAGAACTGAGAACCCAGATGTAAATCCATCCACCTACAGTCACCTGATCTTCGACAAGGGCCCAAAGTACATCAAATGGGGAAAAATCAGTCTTTTTAACAAATGGTCCTGGCAAAACTAGAGATCCATCTGCAAAAAATGAAACAGGACCCATACCTCACACCACACACAAAAACTAATTCAAAATGGATCAAAGACCTAAATATAAAACCAAAAACAATAAAGATCATAGAAGAAAAAATAGGATCGACGCTAGAGGCCCTAATACACGGCATAAATAGGATACAAATCATAACTAACAACACACAAACCCCAGAAGATAAGCTAGATAACTGTGATCTTCTAAAAATTAAAGTTATGCTCATCAAAAGACTTCACCAAAAGAGTAAAAAGAGAACCTACAGACTGGGAGAAAATTTTTGGCTATAACAAATCTGACAAAGGTCTAATCTCTAAAATCTACAGGAAAATCCAACACCTCTACAACAAAAAGATAAATAATCCAGTCAAAAAATGGGCAAAGGAAATGAACAGACACTTCTCCAAAGAAGACATTCAAGAAGCTAACAGACACATGAGGAAATGTTTGCGATCACTAGCCATTAGACAAATGCAAATCAAAACCACAATGAGACACCATTTCACCCCAGCATTACTGGCACGAATCACAGAACAGAAAATAACAAATGCTGGAGAGGCTGTGGGGAGACTGGAACTCTTATGCACTGCTGGTGGGAATGCAAAATGATACAACCATTGTGGAAAGCAATGTGGTGCTTCCTCAGAAAGCAAGAAATAGAAATACCACAGGATCTTCTATCCCACTCCTAGGAATATATCCTAGAGAAATAAAAGCCACCACACGAGTAGACATAAGCACACCCATGTTCACTGCAGCATTGTTCAGAATAGCAAAAAGATGGAAATAACCTAGATGCTCATCAACAGATGAATGGACAAACAAACTATGGCACATATAAACAACAGAGTACTACGCAACGATAAAGAACAATGACAAATCTGCGAAGCATCTCACAACATGGATGAATCTGGAGGGCACTATGCTGAGTGAAATAAGTCAATCACGAAAGGTCAAATATTGTATGAAACCACTACTATAAAAACTCATGAAAAGGTTTACACACAAAAAGAAACAATCTTTGATGGTTACGAGGGAGGGGAAGGGTGGGGATGCAAAAACACTAAAAAGGCAATAGATAAGCAGTAACTTTGGTGAAGGGTCAGACAGTACACAATACTGGGGAAGCCAGCACAACCTGTGCAAGCCGAAGTCATGTAAGCTCCATAGATACATTCAAACTCTGAGGGACTGAATTACTGGGGTGAGGGCTGTGGGTACCATGGTTTTGGGAAACATCCAGCTCAACTGGCATAATATAGTTTATAAAGAAAATGTTCTACATTCTACTTTGGTGAGTGGCATCTGGGGTCTTAAAAGCTTGTGAGTGGCCATCTAAGATACTTCACTGGTCTCACCCCGTCAGGAGCAAGGGAGAATGAAGAAAACTAAAGACACAAGGGGAAGATTAGTCCAAAGGACTAATGGACCACAACTACCACGGTCTCCACCAGACTGAGTCTAGTACAACTAGATGGTGACCAGCTACCACCATTGACTGCTCTGACAGGGATCACAATATAGGGTCCCAGACAGAGCTGGAGAAAAATGTAGAACAAAATTCTAACTCACAAAAAAAGACCAGATTTACTGGCCTGACAGAGACTGAAGAAATGTCAAGAGTATGGCCCCTGGACACCCTTTTAGCTCAGTAAAGTCACTCCTGAGGTTCACCCGTCGGCCAAAGATTAGACAGGCCCATAAAACAAAACAAGACTAAATGGGCACACCAGCCCAGGGGCAAGGACTAGAAGGCAGGAGGGGACAAGAAAGCTGGTAATAGGGAACTCAAAGTCGAGAAGGGAGAGGGTTGACATGTTGTGGAGTTGGTAACCAATGTCACAAAACAATATGTGTACTAACTGTTTAATGAGAAGCTTGTTTGTTCTGTAAACCTTCATTTAAAGTACAATAATTAAGAAAAAACCTTCCAACAAAGATAAGTCAGGACCAGATGGCTTCACTAGTGAATTCTACCGAGCATTTAAAGAATTAGCACCAATTCTTCTCAAACTTTTCCCAGAAAATAGAGGAAGATGGAAAACTGACTAACTCATTTTATGAGACCTACATTACTCCGATACTAAAGCCAGATAAAGACAGTATAAGAAAACTATAGACCAATAACCCTTATGACATAGATGCAAAAATCCTCAACAAAATTCCAGCAAGCTGAATCCAACAACATATTAAAAGGGTTATACAAAACAACCAAATGAAATGTATCCCAGGAATGCAAGGTTGGTTCAATGCAAGAAAATCAATCAATGTAATATACCACATTAATAGAATGAAGGAGAAAAAAAACACATGATCACTTCAATTGACGCAGAAAAAGACATTTGACAAATCTCAACGCCATTTCATGATTAAAAACCCAGCAAACTGGGAAAAGAAGGGAAACTCCTCACCATGATAAACGGCATTTATGAAAAAAATACAGCAAATATTATACTCAATGGTGAAAAGACTGAAAGCTTTCCCCCTAAGATCAGGAAAAAGACAAAGGTGCTGCTTTCACCATTGCTATTCAACACTGCACTGGAAATCCTAGCCAGAGCAATTAGGAAACAAAAAAATAAAAGCCATCTAAACCAGAAAAGAAGTGAAACTATCTTTATTTCCAAATGACATGATGCTACATATAGAAAATCGTCAAGAATCCACAAGAAAGCTACTGGAGCTAATAAACTAATTCAGCAAAGTTGCAGGGTTCAAGATCAACACACAAAAATGAGTTGTGTTTTTATACCCCAGCAATGAACAATTTGATAAGGAAATTAAGAAAATCATTCCTTTTACAATAGCATCTAAAAGAATAAAATACCCAGGAATAAATTTAACCAGGGAAGTGAAAGACTTGTACAATGAAAACCATAATTCACTTTGGAAGGAAATTAAAGACAACCTAAATAAATGGAAGGACATTCCGTGTTCATGGACTGAAAGACTTAATATTGTTAAGATGTCAGTACCAACTGAAGCAATCTAGCGAGTCAATGCAATCCCTATCAAAATTCCAACAGCTTTTTGCAGAAATGGAAAAGCCAATCCTCAAATTTACATGGAATTGCAAGGGGCCTGAAAATAGCCCAAGCAATCTTGAAAAAGAAGAACAAAGAGGACTCACACTACCCAAAACATACTATAAAGCTACAGTAATTAAAACAATTTAGTACTGGTATAATGATAGACATATAGAACAATGGAACAGAATTGAGAATCTAGAAATAAACCCATACATCTATGGTCAACTGACTTTTGTTAAGCGTACTAGATATATTCAATGGGGAAAGAATAGTCTCTTCAACAAATAGTGCTGGGACAACTAGGTTTCAATACGCAAAAGAATGAAGCTAGGCCCATACCTCACACAAGATATAAAAATTAACTCAGAATGAACGAATGACTTAAATATAAGAGCCAAAATGATAAGACTTATAAGAAAACGTAGGGGTAAAGCTTGAAGACCTTTCTTTAGGCAATGGATCTTGATAATCGCTAAAAGCACAAACAACAAAAGAAAAAACAGATGAACTGGACTTCACCAAAATTAAAAACTTTTAATTGCATCAAGGGACATTATTAAGAAAGTGAAGAGACAATCTACGGAATGGGAAAGAATATCTGGAAACCATATATCAGATAAGGGTTTAATATCCAAAATGTATATACCAAAAAAACCCTGTTAATATCAAGTTGATTTCGACTCACAGCAACCCTATAGGACAGAGTAGAACCATCCCATAGGGGTTCCAAGGAGCAGTTGGTAGATTTGAACTGCTAACACTTAACCACTGTGCCACCAGCACCCCATAATAAAAAGACTAACAACCCAATTTAAAAAATGGGCAAAAGACATAAATAGACATTTCTCCAAAGAAGATATACAAATGGCTAACAAGTACATGAAAGCATACTCAACATCATCAGTCATTAGCAAAATGCAGACCAAATCCACAACGAGATACCATTTCATTCCCACTAGGATGATTATTATCAAAAACAAGTATTTGCAAAGTTGTGGAGAAATCAGAACACTCGTACATTGCTGGTGGGAATGTAAACTGGTGCGGCTGCTGTGGAAAACAGTTTCGTGGTTTCTAATAAAGTTAAACACAGAAATACCACATGACCCAGCAATTCCATTCCTATGTATATACCCAAAAGAATCCAAAGCAGCTACTCAAAAAGACAAATGTACATCAATGCACATTATAACACTTTTCCCAATAGCTAAAATGTGGAATACAACTCAAGTGTCTATTAAAAAATTGTGATATATACACACAATGTAGTATTATTCAGCTATAAAGAAAAATGAAGTTCTGATACATGCCACCATGTATGGATGAACCTTGAGAAACATTATGCTAAGTGTAATAAGACAGACACAGAAGGACAAATATTATACAATCTCACTTATAGGAAATATCTGAAATAGGTAAATCTATCAAGACAAAAGAAGACTGGTGGTTACCCGGAGTTGGGCGGAGCGGTAGGTGAGGCAAAAAAAATATCATCATAATGTCGACTTAAAATTGGCAAATTGTATTCTATGTGAATTATTCCTCAATACAGATAAACAAAGAAAAAATACCACATGTTTAAGTGAAGGGGAAAAAAAGATACATAACTGCAATAACATTACACTGTGTTTTGTCTTATACCCACAGAGGTAAAAGCATTTTAAAAATCCGGTATAAAACACTTGATTGGTTAAACAGTATGCCATTCAGTTGGGTTTTGTTTTGAATCCTAGGAATTAGCACCTTTTTTTTTTTTTTTTGGTCAACAGAAAACCTTTATAGTGGCAAGACACTAGTGAAATACTCAGAGATGGTATACTTAGGGAGATGAAATATGGCATTTAGCAAACTCCACCAAAAATTTCAACCCTGTGATTCGGTAATCCTGCTCCTGAGAGCTGGTTCTAAGAAAAAAGAAGGGTCAATTAAATTCACAAAGATGCTCACTACAGTTAAATCTATAATATTCAAAACTGGATACACTCTGAATGTCCAACAATAAGGGAATAACTTAATAAATTACAGAACAACAACAGAAATAGCAAACAGTACTAAAAAGAATTATGATAATTATAGAAAAATAGATGAATATTAATGATGTTATATGAAGAAAGCATGATATCCAATGAACACAGATTTTTTTTTATTCTGAATATGTAAAAAATATTACCCACATGGATAAATAGACAATAATATATAAAAATGGAAAGTGCTTTTGTGATAGAGTGGTGGGATTAGTGGTGGGCTTTTGTTCTCTAAAATTGTTTAATTCACTAAAACTTTCAGGTTTTAAAAAACTTAAAAGGATGTTAAATAAGAACCACATTTGAAATGATAAGATATTTCTCAAGGAAAGGATTTCATGAAAAAGAAATGGAAAATAGAACTGCATTCAGGGTCAGCCTAAAAAAAATACATAAATAAAGTGGATAGAACAGGAGCGTTAGTTGATACAATGTAATTGGAAACAATGTGTTATTTAGGGTGAAGTGGAGTCAAGGATGGAAAGTAAAGGGCCAGCAGAAGATTGCCACCATATTAGATAAATAACTCATGAAATCAACAAAAGAATATGAGGAGAAGAATGAAAGAAAATTTCTCTCAACAAATTGAGAGAACAGACAATGATAACAGAATTTATAACAAACAGGCAAAATAAAAAGCAGAAAGATTAATCAAACTGAGTAATAAATAACAGCCCACTGTTTGGTTAATGGAGAAGAGGAAACAGATTGAGAGAGAACAAAAAAGCCACTTACAAAACCACAATGAGGTATCACTTCACTCCCACTAGAATGGCTATGATCAAAAATGAATAAATAAATCAACTAACAAGTGTTGGCAAGGATGAGGAGAAACTGGAGCCCTCATTCATTTCTGGTAGGAATGCAAAATGGTGCCGTCACTGTGGAAAACAGTTTGGTGGTTCCTCAAAAAGTTAAAACGCAGAACTACTATATAACCCCGCAACCTCAATCGTACATATACATTCAAAAGAACTGAAAGCAGGAACACAAACAGAAACCTGTACACCAATGTTCATTGCAGCACTATTCACAATAGCCAAAAGGTGGAAACAACCTAAATGTTCATAAACAGATGAACTGATAAACAAAATGTGGTACATAATATAATGGAATACTGTTGCTGTTAGTTGTCATTCAGTCAGCTCCTACTCATGTATAAGAGAACAAAATGTTGCCTGGTCCTCTGCCATCTTCATATATTCACATATAATATTCAAAGGAATATTTACTCAGTCATAAAGAAAAATGAAGTCCTGATACATGCTATAACATGAATTAATCATGAAAAAATTATGCTGAGTGAAATAAGTCAGTCACAAAGGGCAAATAATATATATCGAACTTACATGAAATAGGCAAATAATCAGAGACCAAAGTTTATTAGGGAATACTAAGGGGTAGGAGGGAGGGAAAAGGGCAAGTCATTCTTTAGATGGGGGAAGCCCTGGGTGGTGTAAACAGTTAATGTGCTTGGCTGTTAACCAAACGGTTGGTGGTATGTATCCACCCAGAGGCACCTCAAAAGAAAGGCCTGGTGATCTACTTCCAAAAAATCAGCCATTGAAAATCCTATGGAGCACAGCTCTACCCCAACGCACATAGGGTTGCCATGAGTTGGAGTCAACTCAATGGCAGCTGTGTTTTTATCGTTTAGGGGCACTGAGTTTCTGTCAATAGTAGTAGAATAATTTAGAAAAGGGCAGTGGTGATGGTTGTACAACCTGACAAATACAATCAATGTCACTGAATTGTACGTGTAAAAAATGTTAAACTTGCAAATGTTTTATTATATATGTATTTTACTACAATTTTTAAAAAAAGCCATTTACAGCTAGGTTGATAAGTATGCAACCTGGAGGAAAAAATGGGTGGGGGAAGAAATCAAATATGCAGAGGTAGTTATCTAAAATAAACAGTTTCCCTCTATACATATACAAATCATATTTTAACAATCATCTTTTTTGGAATTAGCAGCACCAACCTTAAAACCACTCAGTTAAAAATTATCTTTTCCAAACATTAATAGTGTGCATAATATGCTACCTTTTATCTAAGAAAGAGGAAAAAAATAATCTATTGACATATTTACTTATATGTTAAAAAAAAAGTAAGAATAAATAAAAGTCTTACTAAAGGAAAAAGAAGGTTGGGGGGGGGCGGGGGCGTTGCCCTGATGGCACAGCGGTTAAGAGCTCAGGCTGCTAACCAAAAGGTCAACAGTTCAAATCTATCAGCCGCTCCTTGGAAACCCTACGGGGCAGTTCTACTCTCTGTCCTACAGGGTCGCTATGAGTTGCAATCGACTCAACGGCAACGGGTTTGGTTTTGGTTTTTTTTATAAGAGAAGGGCACAACACAGTGAAGGATTTGTGCATAAAAGGTAGATTTCTCCAAACACACCTTGTTTTGTAGATTTGACATTGGAACTATATAAATATTTTACACAATTATAAATTAAGTAAAAAATTTTAAATGGCACGCTCTAAAAAATAAAGCAAGATGAAACAAATTAACCTAATTATATATCAAATTAGTGTTTGATCACAGAGAAAATAATTACTTTAAATTGCTTTAATAATTATTAAATTTGACTATATGCCCTTAGTGAGAATATTTAAGAACCAAAAGAACCACAATAAAATCTTAAACTGTGTTCAGTACTCATATTGTTAGTCATCATATTGGTTTTGTTATTCTGAAACTATCACATATTGCAGGTGAGATCAAATACATAATTTTATTAGTCATAAGAACCAGGATTTTTAGTATAAGAGGGAGAAATGATACAAATAGAAAGATGAAGGTGTAAAACCCTTAATTCTAAATTGGAATTGGCAATATCATTATAAACTAAGATTATATTTTCTCTTTAAAAAGGAGGTAAGAGACTCTAATTCTGTTCACTGGAAAGATCTAGAAACAATGACCAATCCAGTAGCAATGACCACTCTCACAGGACCCAGACTATGATGTCTAAACACCATTTCCAACTAAAAAACTAAGGCTTCTTGAAGAAATGTCTAATTGCCAAGTCTGAAGTAGAAAATATACAAGATAAGTACAGAACATGTTGTCATGACAAACTATTAAAGACTAACACGGTTGTGTCAGAAGAATTTAGGAACCAACCTGAAGAGGCTCACACTGGAAAGGATGGAACAATTTGAACAGCAAAAAGAATATCTGCAATGCATTGATATAAATCAAAAATCTTAATGATACACAGAATAAAAATCTCATTGGTCACTGAACCAACACATTATCTGGAAACATGGCAATAATAGGGCACTTATATCCTGCTTTTCCTATGTGAACTGTACCTCAGGGTAACCGATGGTATTAAGGGAAAGTTCTTCTTCAAGAATTCCAGCTAATAAATGAAGAAAATAAAAATCCATTTTGCAACTACCAATAAAGTAATGGATCTAGGCAAAGAATATCAATAACTTTAAAACCATCTGGCAACACTTGTATCCACTGAACAATGTTAATATCATAAACGAGACAACCAGATATTATGTGCTTCCTAACATGCTGCAACAGGAAATACATAATAAACCAGTTGATTCCGACTCATGGAGACCCCATGTGTGTCAGAGGAGAACTGTGCTCCATAGGGGTTTTCAACGGCTTATTTTTTGGAAGTAGATCTCCAGGCCTTTCTCCAAGGCACCTCTGTATGGACTTGAACCTCCAACCTTTTTGGTTAGCAGTTATATTAACCATTTGCACCACCCAGGGACTCCGAAAATACACAATACCCCTTATAAAATGTTCATTCCCCCTACTCCAAAAATAATCAGATGTGAATCTGATTAAGATTCTAGATTTAACTACCAGTTTTATAAAAATACTTGGAACAGGAGACTTGTTAAACAACACCACAGAGATGAAACCAGCAAAACTCAGACTGTGGATAACTCTCAGGAAAAATGAGGGGTTTCTTTAACAAATAAATTGCAAGAGTTAAAAGAGATATACATATATTAGTTACTGCAATGTGTGGACCATGTTGGATCCTAATTCAAAAAATCTAATTGCAAAAAAAAATTATGAGACAATTAAGGAAATCTGGACACTAACTGGATATTTTATTTTATCAAGAAATTACTGTTAAAAATTTAGGTGTGATAATGGCATTGTCATGATCTTTCTTTTAGAGATATAAACTTAAGTATTACAGGTGAAATTATATGATAACTGGGATTTGCTTCAAAACAGTCCAGGGCAGGAGTGTGTGCAGGAAAATAGCAGAAGTGTATGTGGGGAAATCTCATACAGATGAAAGAAGATTAGCTGTGTGTTGATAACTGGTGAAGCCGGGTAATGGGCGCATACAGTTCATTTTACTATCTTCTCTACTTTTGTATGTTTGAAATTTTCCATAAGAAAAAAAGATTTTTAATTATCCTTTCCTCTAGATGACCAGCTGAGTCACGACAGCCATTTTAATTGGTACAATTATAAGAATTCCCATATTTCAAATATTAAGGAGTTTCTTTCCCTTCCTATAGCATGAGCCATTCATCCACAATCCCTCTACTTTCTACTTCTGGAACCACTTTGACACTTACAAACATGGAGTCACCCAACAAGTTACTGCTACTAAGACCCTTCCTCCTCTACGATTAGCCACTCCTACAAGAACAACCAGAGATAGATAGCTTTAAAACAGCCTGTCCCTAGTCTCTAAAAGAAGAAGACACTGAACCACATCTTGTCCTCAAGGTACATAAAAGCTGCTACATAAACTCTGAAGTCAGAATTACAACTGCAGTCTGTATATTGTCACCTCCAACAACATGTACCTTTTTTTTTAAATGCCTCAATTTCTTAGAATTCATAAGATCTAAATTAAATATCTCTAGAACAGAAACTCAAAATAATTATCATATAGTTTCTTCTAGTATCTACATTCAGAAAAACACTGTGTTTTTGTACAGGTGCTTGCTTTCACTACTAATTCATAAACTACGATATTTTGAAGTCCCAGTCTATGATATACTCCTAGTCTAAGCTATATTTTATTCAAGTAAAACACAATGAAAACTAATACCAATACTGTACTATATTGCTTCTATGCTCTCTTTGATAGACTACAAATATGGCTATGAATTCTGTTAATAAATGCTTTCCTCTGATCCCTGTCTTAAGACTTATCAACACTCTACAAAGAAAATGTCTGACAGTATCTGACTTGCCTTTCATACAGGAGGAACACAAAGATATGGAGGAGAGGTAAACTGATTTAAGATGAAACTTAGGTTTCCACATTTCCCTTCTCTGATATTAAGCAGCAATTGTCCTCCAGCTCAGCATTCAGTTCCTGTCTCAGTTAACAACTCCATCATCCACTCATACAGAATTCTAATTCAGGAGTCTGAAGAAGCAGCGAATGGCATGTCCTTGAAACTATCCTCTTTCCTCAATTTCTTACCATTGGGTAACTTACTTTGTAGAGGTTGCATACTTTCTGCTTCTTCTGAAGAAACCAGAGCAACGTAATTCAAGTTCCTCATAAAAAAATTTTCAGTATATTAGTCTCATTTCAAATTTGTGACAGGATATAAGCTACATTTTGTGAATGTTAATTTCCTAGGTGATTATGTAGTATGCATTTAAAAAAAATCTTGGGGTAAGCATATTAATGTAAGAAAACTGAGCAACCCACTATCCTGACATTCTCAAATAGGGGGAGTGGGGCTGGTAATCCCTGATATAACAATAGGGACCTTTACACCCAAAGTACAAAAAACACACCCACAGAGTTTTCTTCAAAATTCCCATACACCAACAGAGACAGAATTAAATGATAAATCACCACTCACCTTGTGCTACCGTTGACATGACCACGGATGGTGTGGAAGATACTACAGCTGTTACCGCAACTGTGTTAGGAATAGGTGATGGTGTAGAACTGCTGCTCCCACTGCTGCTACTACTGACCAGAGAAGACTGTGAAGCAGTTATAACCACTGGTGGCTTCTGGGTTGTGGAAGCAATGACTGATGTTGGTACAAGCTTAGTGACTGCTGCATAGTTATGGGATTTGGAGAGAATGTTGGGCACGAAGGTTGAACTTGGTGATGTCGTCACTATAATAACCTAAGGGAAGAAAAATAAGTTATTTTCATGTACCTACTATACTAGCAATATATCTATAGACTCACAGTCATATAGACAGAATTCACAAAAAGCTTATGCAGCATCAAGAAACAATTCAACAGAGAGGAATACACAACTAAAAATACATGAGTTTTCCTTTAGTAGTAATCATCAAAGTGTATTTAAAACTAACAATTTTTACCTATCACATTTATCTTAAAAGATAACATTCAATGCTGTGCAAGATACAGCTAAGTAAGCAATTCAATATACCGTTTAGGGAGTTATAAATTCGCACAATCTTTCTCGAAAGCATCTATTGAGCATCTACTATGTGCCAGGCGTGGTTCTAGTTGCTGGGAATAGAGCAATGAACAAAAGAGACAAAGCTCATACGTTCAAGGAGTTTATATGGGGGGTGAGGGGTCAATAAACAAAGTACGTATATGTCATGTAATGATAAATGAAAGAGAAAATAAAGCTGAGTAACGGAATAGAGGATGGTGGAAGTGGTGTACAATTTTTATAGAGTATTTGAGGAAGACCTCTCTGATAAGGTGACATCTGAACAGAGACCAAAAGTTGGGGTGTGAACCATATTGCTACCTAGGGGAAGAGTTTCTAAGGTACCAAAACCAAAACTCACTGCTGTCAAATTGATTCCAACTCATAGCAACCCAACAGGACAGAGTAAAGCTGCCCCATAGGTTTCAAAGGCTGTAAATCTTTATAGAAGCAGAGTGCCACATCTTTCTCCCATTGAACGGCTGGTAGGTTCAAACCACTGACCTTTCAGTTAGCAGCTAAGCAACTGCGCACCAGGGCCCCTTACCTAAGGCACAAACCAAAACCAAACCCATTGCTGTCGAGTCGATTCTGACTCATAGTGACCCTACAGAACAGAGGAGAACTGCTCCCATAGGGTTTCCAAGGAGCAGCTGGTGGATTCCAACTGCTGACCTTTTGGTTAGCAACCAAGCTCTTAACCACTGTGCCACCAGGGCTCCAGGGTGAAAACTACCAAACCAAAAATCAAACCTGCTGCCGTGGAGTCGATTCCGACTCATAGCGACCCTATAAGACAGGGTAAAACTGCCCCACAGGGTTTCCAAGGAGCGCCTGGTGGATTCGAACTGCCAACCTTTTGGTTAGCAGCCATAGCTCTTAACCACTATGCCACCAGGGTTTCCAAGTAGAGGGTAGTAAGAGACAAATTCAGAGAAGTAATGGAGGACTAAATCATGTAAGATCATGTTGCTAGTATATACCTATTATGGATTGAACTGTGTTCCCCAAAAGTATGTGTCTTAAATCTTAATCTCTATGCCTGTGGTTATAATCTCATTTGGGAATGAGTTTTCTGTTATGTCGATGAGGCAGGATTAGTGTAGGGTGCATCTGAGTTAATCTCTTACAAGAGATAAAAGGAGCAGATTAGGCAAGGAGAGATGGGGGAAGATTGATGCCAAACCACAAGGAGATCGCCAAGGAACCAAGAAACAAGTTGAAGAGACAAGCATCTCTCCACAGAGCCAACGGAGAGCAACCCTTCCCCCTAGAGCCAGCGCCCTGAATTTGGACTTCTAGCCTCCTAAACTGTGAGAAATTTCTGTTAAAGCCACTCACTTGTGGTATTTCTGTTATAGCAGCACTAGATAACTAAGACAATATCCTTGATACAATGTGATGAAAACAGTACTTTTTCTCTGTGATCTTCCTCCCCCAAATCTATAATCCCAGTCTAATCATGAGAAAAAAATCAGACAAATTCCAATAGAGGGGCATCCTACAAAATACTCGACCAGTGCTCCTCAAAACTGTCAAGGTCATCAAAAGCAAGGAAAAGTCTAAAAAACTTTCAAAGCCAAGAGGAGCCTGAGGAGATATGACAAGTAAATGTAATATGGTATCCCAGATGGGATCCTGGAACAGAAAAAGACAACAGGCAAAAACTAGGAAATCCAAATAAACTATGGACTTTAGTTAATAATAATGTGTCTATATTGATTCATTAATTGTAACAAATGTACCATACGAATGACTGATGTTAAGAATAAGGGCAACTGGGTATGGGATATATGGGATCTCTCTGTACTATCTTCTCAATTTTTCTGTAAATCTAAAATTATTCTAAAACATAAAGTCTATTTTTGTAAAAACACTAGGTAAAAGTAGAGTAGGGCAGTAAAGGAAGAAACAGAAAGATGAAGTAGGAGGCTTCTGTGATAAACCAGGCAGAGATGACAGTGACAAAGTATTTGAGGTGGAAGTAGTGAAAAGCGAACAGATTCTGAATATATTTTAAAGGTAAAACCAACAAGATTTACTCATAGGTTGATACGGACAACAGCAAAAAGGTAGGCAGAAAAGCAACTTCAAGATTTAGCCAGTAAGGTTAGAAAACTGCAGGTAGTCCCCAACTTATGATGGGGTTCCACCCCAACGACTCTATCATAAGTCGGCTCTGACGTAAGTCGAATAACTCATTTTTATTTTTTTAGTTTTCATTATTATTGCCTTTTATTCTCAGTATCTTTATAAGTCTCATCTTTATTTGTCTTTGGGAATTGGAAACATTACACATAAACTTACAGATATATTTTAATATATACATACATAAAAATATACAAATCATAAAAATTTATTCCAACGATGAAGGAGAGTTGGATGATGTTGGCATTTTGTCAGCTGCTGTAATAACTCCACTTGTGGAAGGTTCTGGATCATCTCTGGGAATGGGGATGGCGTTTCTAGTCAGAAAACTAGTAAGAATTGTCTGTATGGTCCTTTTCTTTTTTTCTTCACACATTTCGCAGTAATATCTCAATGCTGCCCGTATCTGCCTATTGACTTTAACAAAGCAATCAGCGTTTGGGTCCATGTTTTCAAGCAGCTGAATCCCCTGGTTTAGTTTAGAAAAACTCCAGCTAATCCTTTCACTGTAAGATTTGCTGACAACTTCTCTCCTTCCTCTTCCTCATTATTTCTTTCTTCTTTAACATTTTTTCCTCTTCAAAATCCAGTAAGTCCTGATCTGTCAATTCTCCTTCTTCATGACCTAAGAGCTGTTCCACATCGGCAATATCAAGTTCTAAATTCAGTATTCTTGCCATATGGATGATTTTTCCACTGATGTCTTCCATCATATTAACCTGATCAAATGCTTAGAGAGGGTTCACATAACTCAGCAATTTTTTCATATCCCCTGCATACGTTTTCCTGTACCTCCCTCCCAGGAAGATGCAATGTTCCAGACACACTGACGGTGTTTTAAGTGTGGTTTGTTGTAACTTGAATATGTCCTAAGTCAGTAACTACCTGTGTATGATTTAGACAAGAACATTCTAGACAGAGGGAAGAGCACAGAGCAAAGGACCTAGGGTTGTCATAGCCTGATGTTTTGAAAAACAGAAAGTCAGTGTGGCAGAAGCATGTAGGGCAAGAAAAAGCAGGCAAGAGACAGATCAAATCTGTAAGCCAGGGTAAAGAATTCTGATTTTATACTAAGTGTAATGGGAAGCCATGGGAGGATTTTAAGGAGGGAAACAACAAATTTTGATTTATATTTTAAAAGATCTAGCTGCAATGTGGTGACAGCAGAAGTAGTGAGACCAGTTAAGAAGCTATCGCAGTAGAGCAGGCAAAAAATGATAGAGGCTGTTGGGACTGGTGTGTTAGTTGCAGAAATAAAGACGAGTAATGTTTCAGATTATTTTGAGAGGTAAACTTGTTGATGGATGGAAATGGCAGGGTTAAGGAAAAGAACAGAATCAAGAATAGCTCCTAGAACTAAAATGCATTAGCTTATTTAAATCTCCCAAAAATTTCCTGATGCAGATACTATTAACATCCCCATTTTACAGCTGAGAACACAAAAATCATTTATAAACCTGTAGCCTCAGAGTTTTATTTTGGGGTGAGCAAAATGGTGGTCATGGTGGTGGTGGTATGTGCCATCGAGTTGATATCGACTCAGTGACTCTATAATGGTGGTGTAGTGATACCCAAAACAGAGAACAGTGTCTTTTTTTTTTTTTTGTACTTGCCTAGGACAGAAAAATTGTTTTGAGAAATCAGAAGAATTTAAGAGAGAAATTATTTTTTATTTTTGTATCAGTACTAAAGAAGGCCTGAAATTAAATCAGTCAACATTTACTGACTATGTCTGTATTCAGTGCCTACATCTCCCAGAAGCTTTGACTATATCATTGTTATTATATATTTTGAGTGTTACAACGAATTACAAGATATAAGTACATGTCCATTACTTGTTAACTGAGGAGTCAAGAAAGATACTAAGGCTTCACCAACAAACACCTATATAGAGATGACCAATATACTTCTATATAGACTTGATCAACAAACATCTAATAGTATTATTAGAAAAACAACAACCAATCATCATAAAAACTGAGAAGAGGAAAACCAATAGGATAAAAAGACCACAGGCTTAAGAGTCAAATGAATCTGAGCTTAGATCCTGCCTCTGCCACTTAAAATGGTAGCCCCTGGACACATTAAAATCTCTAGACTTCCATTTTCATTTATAAAATGGGGATATAAGTCCTACCTTGCAAAGTCATTGCAAGGATTAAATGAGAATAATGACATGAAGCATCTAACACAGTGCTAGGCACATAGCAGGTGGTCAATACTTACAGTCGACAAATGGTACTATTAGTAGCTTATTATTAATTAATAAATGTTAAAGAGACATGGATAAAGGGGTTATAGACAAAATCTGGAAATGAATTTCAATGTCCTCTATTTTTGTTTCATTAAAAACATTTTATATATCTTTTTTTCCAAATTCTGATACCCCTGAGAATCCAAAGAACACATAGCTACTACCATAGCCAAAACAATTAGAATAGTAATGGCAATTAGGTTTTCTTTTTGCCAATTCTGAACTAACAGTAGTAGCTTCCTGGAGCACAGTGTTTATAAGGAATCTATAGCATACATAGGGATTTACCTAGGCTTGGCAGGAATGTATGCCACAGTTAATTAATAATGACTGTCATGAGCAAGAGTACGGGAAGTGTTCACAATGCATCAAATATTTGGAATTTCAGAACTAGAATATGCATGTAGTCTTTTGGCATTAAGACAACAAACTTTCAGCAAAATAAATCTAGAGTCCTCTTAAGAACAGGTTTTAGGTTACAGATACAAATGATAAGACATGATTTGAGATTTTAGTCTACAACATGATTTTTGATCTGAAAAGGGAATGTCCAAAATCAGAGATTCACCTTGGAAAAAACCTACTTGCACTTCAAAGTTACTTATTACAACAGGGAAAATAAAGGGATTTTGAAACCAAGTGAACCAAACAGTGTTTATTGAGGCCATAATTCAAATTACTGACCTTCTAGCACTCACAAAAACTCCTTAAGAGTGCTGAGACTTGCACCCTAAGGACAAAATAAAAAATATCAATCAAGCATATGAAAGCATAAAGCTATAGTCTGTTGCTCTGCTACGGAAAAGAATTTATATAAGTGCTGTATCAATGTAATATTTAAAATTAAGGCACCACATTAACATAGGTGGAAATTTGTCTACACTGAAAATATATGACCTACTTGAATGTGAATAAGGTCCACAAATTCATAAATAATTATACTTAATGTAAAAGTCACTTTATCTAAAATAATTCCTAAGTTGACTTACATGGGATTTGTGAGAAATACAAGGTGAATGAAGTAATGGCAACAGCCTTGGGGAGATTTCAAAAAATCCAATTACCCAGTAAAAGAACAAAAACAAAACAAAAACCAAAGAATACTTATTAGTTCTACTCACACTCAGCTTATCCACGTAATAACAAAACTGATGGCATTGAGTACATATAGAGTGAAAGAGCAGATTTTTGCATCTGGAACATAGTAGATGCTCAAAAATATTTGTGGAATGAATGAGTCCTATTTTTAATTTGTTTCAAATGTTTATTTTTTTAAACACAGTAGGACAAATCTAAGGTTCTGAGCCTGAAATCTCACAGTAAGCTTCACACATGACTTTGGAGATAAATGTGCCCTCTTATAAGCATCACAACTCTGACAATCTAAACTATCTATCCACTCTCAATTGAGAATTCAGAAGAAAAAATAAAGATATGATAAAGTCAGTGAGTCAAAAAAAGAAAGTTCACATATTTCACTCACAAGTGAACCCCCCAATCTATTACAAGTTTCTTTAAATAAAAGTCTACCAAAGAAGATCGGAAAGTTAACTACGTTGTATGACATTTACTGAGCATTCATTATATGTATTAAGTATTTTCCATGAATCATCTCATTTAATTCTCCCAATAACTCTAGGAAGTAAGTACTGTTATTATCTCTGTATTATAGGAAAACCGAGGCTCAAGAGAGGTAGCAGAGTCAGGACTGGAACCAGATCTATTTATTCATTCATTCAACAAATATTTATCAGCACCTACTACATGCCAGGCACTATTCTAAACAATAAGGAACACAGCAATGAATAAGACAAAGTCCCTACCCTCAGCAGCTTATGGAAACAGGAACAGAAATATGGAAGAAATAGAAAACAAACAAATATGTAATATAATGCCAATTAGTTATAATGAATAAAAATAAAAGAGTAAGGGAATAGAAACAGGAATGCATGGGAGATGTGAGCTCTTTCAGCTATAGTTTGCTACACTATTTCTCAAATACCAAATTAAAAGAGGAGGTGAGGAGGGTGGGGGGACAGAAAAATTGCTAATAAAATTCGGCAAGGAAGGCAGTAAAAAAATTATAAGCAGACATAAAAATTCACAGTATATATCAGGCTAATGCCATCTAATATGTGGCTGGCCCAGAAAGCAGTAACTATATTATTATACAAAAAATGATATTCAGAGATTGCCTTAGAGTTATCAAGTAAAATTATAAAAATTATGTTCATCTAAGAAGTCATCAAAAAAGTTAATTTCTATACGTTAAGGGGTAAGCTTCAATTAACTGATATACTCACTTAATTGGAACAGCTCATTCTCAACAACATACATTAATAAAATACTGCTTTTCATAAAATACCTGCGATGAAAGGGAGCTAACATTTTTTGCTGCATTTTAAATGCCCAACCTCATTTAATCCTTACAATAACTTTATAAGATTGCCATTATTCACATCTCACAGACGAGTAAACAGATTTAGAAAGAGTAATTTACCTCAGGTCATACTGGAAGAGGTAGAGTCCAAATCCACACCTCTTTTACTATGAAAATTCTTACTTGATTTTAACACTTTATCATATTGCTTCATCCTAAGACTCAAAATTACATTCCACAAAGCACCTCATTATTATTTCTAGTTATTAAAAAAAATAATGATAATCTTTTTTATATAGTGTAGTGGTATCTTTCCAGGAAACTAAAGGAAGTTCTTTTAAGTGAAAGTTATGGTGAGACTGAAGACTGAAAGGTGGGAAAGACCATGCACTGAACAGAAGAATCTACCTCCATTCCTTCCTTAAAATCCCTCTAATACAGTATGAAGGGCATTTTTAAAGGGGAGAAAGGCACAAACACCTGCAAAGTCAAAACAGAAAGGAAATAACAGCTATAAAGTTTTGGTAGATGGAAAACAGACAAGTAGTAACTGATCTAGCATACCCAAGAAAGTAGAAACCTAAGGCAGTAAATGGAAGAACAAATAAATAAGACAACCTGCATCAGAGAAGCAGAAAGAGACTCAAAATTTGAGGGCACCAAATACTCCACAGATGGGGTTAAAAGTGGGGCTGCTGTTGTTGTTGTGTGCCATACAGTTGATCCTGATGGGAAAATTAGTTGAAAATATGCTTAAGAAGCATTTAGATACCCAGTTCTCCTCCACCTTAAAGGAAAACTAGGAATTTACTCTCCTGAGTGAGAGACTGAATCCAAGGGAATCTGATAACATCAGGCACAGCTAAGAGGCAGAAGGACAGGTGCTATATTGAAAACAGAGAGGTTAAGTAAAGCCCAATACTGAATGGTGAGATCATCCAGCCCGCTTCCTCCATTTACTCCTAAAACACTGGCAGCCAGGCTTGCAGGACTCTAAGGAGATATTTGACTAGCCAAAGAAAATGCCCTCAAAGACACTGACAACTGGCGGGGGGTGGGGCAGGGGGGCAGCAAAGTGGCAGTGGGTGTTCCCAGCAAAATGGCAAAGCTAGATCAATATTGCTAAAATGAAATTCACAAGTCAAATGTGCTACCCATGCACATAGTTTTCTATTCACTTTTTAGTGTCCACTCTTACATATAAGCCAAAAGACATTTAAGGAAACTCTAAAATAAAAGATAGGGATCAAAACAAATAGACAAAAGGAACTTACGGGTAAAATACAGAACATGGAAGAAGAAAACATCAAAAAAGATTACCATGAATATCATCAGAGACAAGAGAATATAACATAGTAATTCTATGAAACAGCAGCAGGGCTTTGAACCAGAACGGAACTTAAAAACAAAAAACTTGAAATTTCCACCAGAGTGAAACTGAAACTTGAACCTAAAAAAAGTGTTTTTCTGAACTGGAACCAAAACAGAAAACCGTTATTTTTTTCACTCCAGAGCAATACTGAAAGTGTAACAAAGGAAAGCAATTCAGGAAATACTCTCATTTCAAATGATGATGTTAAAGACATGGAATTATTTCTCAAAATGAAAGAAAAAAATGTTGAGATCAAATGACTGTACAGTTAATATTGACTCCGTATTAACAAGCTTTGATGCAATATAAAGAGCAAATTTGGTTAACAAAAAAGTATACACACAGAAAGAAACAATCTTTGATGGTTACAAGCAAGGGGGGATGAGGAGGGGAAATCACTAACTAGATAGTAGACAAGTGTGAAGTTTGGTGAAGGGAAAAGCAATACACAATATAGGGGAAGTCAGCACAACTTGACCGAGGCAAAGGATGACACTTAGAGAAACACAAGGTGGGGGATAAAAAAAGAAGCAACCACAGTCAATACTATAGCATATACAACCCTACAACAACAGTAAAAACAAACAATAACTTCCAAGCAGATACATAGTTAAATACGTATGCTGAATAGGGGTAGGATGGCATAGAGGAGTATACCCATGTACATATGTAGGTTAAGTTGTGGATATTTTTACATATATATATCTATGTACAGCACGTATATTCATATATATAATAGAGCACAAATGGGGCAGTCATAGAAGCTTCATAGATACATCCAAACATCTTGAGGGTCCAAGTTACTGGGGCTGAGGGCTGGGTACATGGTCTTGGCTGACAACCAGGTCAATTGGTATAACATAGTTCATAAAGAAAATGTTCTATATCCTACTTTGGTTAGTAGCATCTGGGGTCTTAAAAGCTTGCAAGCAGCTATCTAAGATACATCTATTGGTCCCATTACATCTGGAGCAAAGGAGAGTGAAGAAAACCAAAGATACAAGGAAAATACTAGTCCAATGGACTAATGGACCACATGAACCACAGCCTACACTAGCCTGAGCCCAGAAGAACTAGATGGTGCCTGGCTATCGCCACCGACTGCTCTGACAGAGATCACGATAGAGGGTCCCAGACAGAGCAGGAGAAAAATGTAGAATAAAATTCAAATTCACAAAATAGACCAACTTACTGGTCTGACAGAGACTGGAGGAACCCCTGAGACTATGGCCCCTGGACACCCTGCTAATTCAGAACTGAAGCCACTCTCGAAGTTCACCTTTCAGTCAAAGATTAGACATACCTATAAAACAACTAGTAACACTCACGAAGAATGTGCTTCTTAGATCAATCAAGTATATGAGACCAAACAGGCAACACTGGCCCAAAAGCAGATAAGAAGGCAGGAAGGGACAAGAAAATGAACAGAAAAGCGGAACCCAGGGTGAAAAGGAGGAGAGTGCTGACAGGTTGCAGGGACTGTAACCAATGTCATGAAACAATTTGTGTATAAATTTTTGAATGAGAAACTAATTTGCTCTGTAAACTTTCACCTAAAACACAATAAAATTTTTAAAAAGTTACTAAAAATTTAAAGTATGATATAGCAAAAATGAAAAATTTCATAGAAGCAGTGAAGGATCCCCCATGTGTTTATCAGTTTGTCATACTGTGGGGGCTTGTGTGTTGCTGTGATGCTGGAAGCTATGCCACCGGTATTCAAGTACCAGCAGGGTCACCCATGGTGGACAGGTTTCAGCTGAGCTTCCAGGCTAAGACAGACTAGAAAGGCCCAGCAGTCTACTTCTGAAGAGAATTAGCCAGTGAAAACCTCATGAATACCAGCGCAACACTGTGATACAGTGCCAGAAGACGAGCCCTCAGGTTGGAAGAGACTCAAAATACGACCGGGGAAGAGTTGCCTCCTCAAAGTAGGTTAGACCTTAATGATGTGGATGGAGTCAAACTTTCAGGATCTCCATTTGCTGATGTGGCACGACTCAAAATGAAAACAAACAGCCACAAACATCCATTAATAATCAGAATGTGGACTGTACAAAGTATGAATCTAGGAAAACTGGAAATTGTCAAAAATGAAATGCAACGCATAAACATTGATATCCTAGGCATTAGTGAGCTGAAATGGAGTGATACCAGCCATTCTGAATCAGATAGTCATATGATCTACTATGCTGGGAATGACAAATTGAAAAGGAATGGCGTTGCATTCATTGTCAAAAAAAAACATTTCAAGATCTATCCTGAAGTACAATGCTGTCAGTGATACGATAATATCCATACGCCTACAAGATTGGCTAATATGACTATTATTCAAATTTACGCACCAATCACTAAGGCCAAAGATGAAGAAACTGAGGATTTTTATCACCTTCTGCAGTCTGAAATTGATCAAACATGCAATCTGGATGCATCGATAATTTACTGGTGTTTGGAATGAGAAAGTTGCAGACAAAGAAGAAGGACTGGTAGTTGGAAAAAATGGCCTTGGTAACAGAAATGAAGCCGGAGATAGAATTTTGCATGACCAATGACTTCTTCATTGAAAATACCTTTTTTCGCCAACATAAACGGTGACTAGACATGTGGACCTCCCCAGATGGAGTATGTAAGAATCAACTCGACTACATCTGTGGAAAGAGACGATGGAAAAGTTCAATATTATCAGTCAGAACAAGGCCAGAGGCTGACTAGGGAAGAAACCATCAACTGCTCCTATGCTAGTTCAAGTTGAAACTGAAGAAAATTAGAACAAGTCCACAAGAGCCAAAGTACGACCTTGAGCATACCCCACCTGAATTTAGACACCATCTCGAGAAAAGATTTGACACACTGAACACTAATGACTGAAGACCAGACGAGCTGTGGAATGAAATCAAGGATTTAACACATGAAGAAAGTGAGAGATCATTAAAAAGACAAGAAAAAAAAAAAAGACCAAAATGGATGTCAGAAGAGACTCTGAAACTTCCTCTTGAATGTCGAGCAAAATGAAAGGCAGAAACAATGAAGTGAAAGAGCTGAATAAAAGATTTCAAAGGATGGCTTGAAAAAACAAAGTAAAGTATTATAATGACACGTGCAAAGACCTGGAAGTACAAAACCAAAAGGAAAGATCACACTCAGCATTTCTCAAGCTGAAAGAACTGACAAAAAAATTCAAGCTTTGAGTTGAATATTGAAAGATTCTACTGGGAAAATATTAAATGACACAGGAAGCATTAAAAGAAGATGGAAGGAATACACAGAATCACTCACTATACCAAAAAGAATTGGTCGACGTTCAACCATTTCAGGAGGTAGCATGTCATCAGGAACCAATGGTACTGAAAGAAAAAGTCCAAACTGCACTGAAGACGCTGGCAAAAAACCAGGCTCCCGGAACTGACAAAATACCAATTGAGATGTTTCAACGAACGGATGCAGCACTGGAAGTGCTCACTTGTTTACGCCAAGAAATTTGGAAGACAGCTACCTGGCCAACCAACTGGAAGAGATCTGTATTTATGCCTGTTCCCAAGAAAGGTGACCCAACTGAATGTGGAAATTATTGAACAATATTATTGATATAACATGCAAGTAAAATTTTACTGACAATCAATCAAAAATGGCTGCAACACTGTATCAACAGGAAACTGCCAGAAATTCAAGCCAGATTCAGAAGAGGATGTGGAACCAGGCACATCACTGCTGATGTCAGATGGAGCCTAGCTGAAAGTAGAGAATACCAAAAGATATCTTATTGACTACGAAAAGGCATTTGACTGTGTGGATCATAACAAATTATGGATAACACTGCGAAGAATGGGAATTCCAGAACACTTAATTGTGCTCATGAGGAACCTATACATAGATCAAGAGGCAGTCATTCTAATAGAACAAGGGGATACTGCATGGTTTAAAGTCAGGAAAGGTATGTCTCTTAAAGAAAACCCAGCCCTGCACAACCTCCGCCCCTGACAGGCTGTACCATGCCACCTGGTGACACAGACATCAGCTCGCCGCCACCTCAATTGCGCCCCAGCTCCAACAGCCGGCTACCCCAGTACTGTATTTGTTTTTGTTGTTTTGTAGGGTTTTTTGTTTGTTTCGTCTCTCCCTTTCTCTTCTTTCCTTTCTCCTGCCCACTTTGCCTCGTGTGCCACCCACGCCCCTTCTCAACAGTCTGAGCCGCACCGCTTGGCTAGAGAGCCACCAGCACACAGTCTCGCTGGATCTGCCCTTCCCCCCACCTGGCAAATGCTACCACACTGCCATTTTATTTATTTATTGCTTCTGTTTCTCTCTCTTCTTTCTCTAAAACTTAGCTCCACAGATCACATCCTCTCCCTACCCTCCTGCCTATCAGCACCACGCACCTGAGCGTTATGCCCCCAAGTGGCACTGGTTTGGACCACCAGGCCCTACCCTGCACTGAACCCTGACCACGTCCCATTGGCTCCAGGATGTGCCACAGACGACCCATCCCCCCTCACCGGACCTGCCCTGCTGCACCACAGCTGAGTAACTGGCCCTGTCCACCTGGACAAGTTGGTGAGAAGTACTGTGTCCACAGACGAGCAACCAACAAAGCAAGCCCAGCCCACGTGACCAGACAGAACCAAATAAAACAAAACAGCAGGACAAAACAAACAAATCTACAATCAATAAATGAAGAAAATAATTCTCTACTGTCCCTAAGACAGCAGACAATATCAAAATATATATAAAACACAGGACAGGATGGCTCCACAAAGTGACGAAAATAAAACATCAGATGACCTTCAGGTAGAAGAAAAGGCAGTGGACCTACCTGACAGGGAATTCAAAACTCTAATATTCAGCGCTCTCCAAAAGATGATAGAAAAGGCAGACAAAAGTAATGAAAAAATAGACAAAATCATGGAAAATACAGACAAAATAAAGGAAAAAATAGACAAAGCCATGGAAGAATTCAGGAAAATATTAAAGGAACAAAACATCAACATAAACAAACAATGAGAAATTATACAAAAACAGCAATTAGAAATCCAAAGATAAACAAGAGTTCAGAAATCGACAGTGCCACAGAAAGTTTTAGGAGCAAATTTGAAACAACAGAAGACAGGATCAGGAAAATTGAAGACAAATCCTTGGAAACCTCTTTTTTTGAAAAATCAGAGAAAAAAATGAAGAAAAATGAAGAAATGCTGAGAACGATGTGGGATACAATCGAAAGCAACAATTTGCATTGTGGTTGGAGTTCCAAAACGGGGAGAAAAGGAAAACACAGAGAGGATCGTTGAAGATTTGTTGACAGAAAATTTTCCTAATATCATGAAAGATGAAAAGTTGACCATCCAAGAGGCTCAACAAATCCCATATAGAAGAGACTCCAAAAGAAAATCACCAAGACATATCATAATTATACTCGATAAAACCACAGACAAAGAATCCTCAGAGCAGCTCAAGAAACATGAAAAGTCAAAAACAAAGGGGGAAACAATAAGACTTAGTTCTGACTGCTCAGCAGAAACCAGGAAGGCAAGAAGGCAATGGGATGACATATATAAAACCTTGAAAGAAAAAAAACTGCCAATCAAGAATAACATATCCTGCAAAACTCTCGCTCAAATATGATGGCAAGATTAGGACATTTTCAGATAAACAGAAATTAAGGGAATATGTAAAAATCAAACCAAACTTACAAGAGCTATTAAAGGGAATCCTTCAACCAGAAGAACTAGATGGTGCCCGGCTACCACCAATGACCGTCCTGACAGGGAACACAACAGAGAGTCCCTGATGGAGCAGAAGAAAGGTGGGGTGCAGAACTCAAATTCCAGTAAGAAGACCAGACTTAATGGTCTGAATGAGACTGGAAGAACCCTGGAAAGCATGGCCCCTAGATTCTCTATCAGCCCAGAGCTAAAACAATTTTCGAGGCCAACTCTTCAGACAGGGATTGGACTGGACTGCGGGACATAAGATGATACTCGTGAAGAGTGTGCCTCTTAGCTCAACTACATACAAGAGACTCAACGGGCAGCTTCTGTCCAGAGGTGAGATGGGAAGGCAGAGAGGGATAGGAGCTGGATGAATGGACATGGGGAATCAGGGGTGGAATCAGGTGCTGTCACAGTATGGGGAGAGCAATTAGGGTCACACAACAATGTATGTATAAATTTTTGTATGGGAGACTAACTTGAAATGTAAACTTAATTTAAAATACAACAATAAAAAAAAAAAAAGGAGTCCTTTGATTAGAGAACCAAGAACATCACACAACACCCTAGTCTGGGACACAGGACAGCATCAGCCAGATACCAACATAGGTAATGAACTCTAGAAGATAAATCAAAACTACAAGATTTACAACAGGGAACCAGACAGGTCAATCTGTAAATGACAACAATGTAAGAACAATAAAAGAGGGAATAAACGGTGTAGGTATAGAACTTCCAGATGGAGAGGAACTCAAGGCAATATCAAGCAACAAAAGACTGGTTTAAACTTAGGAAGATGGGGTAAATTTCAAGGTGACCAAAAGGAAAGTTAACAAGCCTACTCATGAAAACAAATAAAAACATAAAGCCTCAGTAAACACAAAATCTATAGAAACAAAAGAAAAGAAAAAAAATCCACAAAGGCACTCAGCACAGAAAAAAAGATGAACAAAGAAAACGTTAGCACAACAACAACAAAAAGCACTAAAAAAGACCTCAACTTGACCAAGGCAAGATCATGGAAGCTTCACAGACATATCCAAATTCCCTGAGGGACTGAATTACTGGGCTAAGGGCTAGGGACCATGGTATCAGGCGACATCCAGCTCAATCGGTACAACATAGTTTATGAAGAAAACATCCTACATCCTATTTTGATGAGTAGCGTCTGGGGTCTTAAAAGTCTGTGAGCAGCCATCTAAGATACTCCATTGGTCTCACCCCTTCAGGAGCAAGGGAGAATGAAGAAAACCGAAAACACAAGGGAAAGATTAGTCCAAAAAACTAAGGGACCACAACTACCACAGGCTCTACCAGACTGAGTCCAGTACAACTACATGGTGCCCAGTTACCACCACCGACTACTCTGACAGGGATCACAATAGAGGGTCCCGGACAGAGCTGGAGAAAAATGTAGAACAAAATTTTAACTCACAAAAAAAGGCCAGACTGACCGGTCTGACAGAGAACGGAGAAACTCTGAGAGTATGGCCCCCAGATACCCTTTTTTAACTCAGTACTGAAGTCACTCTTGAGGTTCACCCTTCAGTCAATTAGACAGGCCCATAAAACAAAAAGAAACTAAATGGGCACACCAACCCAAGGGCAAGGATGAGAAGGCATGAGGGGACAGGGAAGTTGGTAAGGGGGAACCAAAAGTTTAGGAGGGAAGAGTGTTGACATGTCGTGGGGCTGACAACCAATGTCACAAAACAATGTATGTATTAATTGTTTAACAAGAAACTAATTGGCTCTGTAAACCTCCACCTAAAGCAAAATTTTTTTTAAAAAAGCACTACGTAGTAACAGTAATAAACTAACACCCATCAATAATCACACTGAACATAAATGGCTTAAATGCACTCATAAAGAGATAGCCAGTGACAGAATGGATAAAAAAAAGTAGGATCCATCAATATGCTGTCTACAAGAGACACACCTTAGAAACAAAGACATAAACACATTAAAATTCAAAGGATGGAAAAAAATACATCCAGCAAACAGCAATGAAAAAGAGGAGAAGTGGCAATACTAATCTCAGATAAAACAAACTTTAAAACAAAATCCACCAGGAAAGACAACGAAAGACATTATATAATATTAATAGAACAATACACCATGAGGACATAACCATAACAAATATCTACGTACCCAATGACAGGACTCCAAAATACATAAAACAAATTTTAACAGCACTGAAAACAAAAATTGACAGCTCCACAATAATAGTAGGAGACTTCAACACACCACTCTCGGTAAAGGACAAAACATCTAGAAAGAAACTCAACAAAGATACAGAAGATCCAAAAGACACAATCAACCAACTTGACCTCATAGACATACACAGAACACCCAACCCAAAAGCAGCAAAGTATATATTCTTTTCCAACGCACATGGAACATTCTCCAGAATAGACCAAATCTTAGGCCACAAAGCAACCCTCAACAAAATCCCAAACATTGAGATAATACAAAGCATCTTCTCTGAATGACCACAACGCCATAAAAGTAGAAATTGATAACAAGAAGAGCAAGGAAAAAAATCAAACACATAGAAACTGAGTAACACTTTGCTTAAAAACTACTATGTAATAGAAGAAATGAAAGATGCAATCCAAAAATTCCTAGAAACAAAGGAGAATGAAAGCACATTGTACCAAAACCTTTGGGACACAGCAAAAGCAGTGCTCAGAGGTCAACATATATCAATAGATGCACACGTTAAAAAAAAGAAAGGGACAAAATCAAACCATTTGCTATACAACTCGAACAAACAGAAAGAAAACGGCAAAACAAGCCCATAGCCAACAGAAAAAAGGAAATAATAAAGATCAGAGCAGAAATAAATGAAATAGAGAATAGAAAAATAACAGAAAGAATCAACAAAACCAAATGTTGGTTCTTTGAAAGGATCAACAATATCCACAAACCACTGGCCAAAATGATGAAAGAAAAACAGGAGAGGATGCAAATAACCCAAATAACAAATAAAATGGGGAGCATTACAACAGACCCAACCGAAATAAAAAGAATCGTAACAGAGTTACTATAAAAACTATACTCCAACAAATTTGAAAAAATAGAGGAAATGAACAAATTTCTAGAAACACACTACCTACCTAAACTAACACAAACTGAGGTCAACAATATGAAGAGACCTGTAACATGAGAAAATATTAAAAAGGTAATCAAAAAAACTCCCAAAAAAAAAAGCCCTGGCCCAAATGGCTTCACTGGAGAATTCTACCAAATGTTTGGAGAAGAGCTTACACCAGTACTACTCAAACAACTTCAGAAAACAGAAAAGCAAGAGATACTTCCAAATTCATTCTATGAAGCCAGCATAACCCTGATACCAAAACCAGGCAAAGACACTACAAAAAACAATCTCTCATGAATATAGATGCAAAAATTCTCAACAAAATTCTAGCCAATAAAATCCAGCATCATATAAACAAAATAATACACTACAATCAAGTGGGATTCATAGCAAGTATGCAAGGATGGTTCAACATTAGAAAATCAATAAATGTAATCCACCACAAAAATAAAACAAAAGAATCACATGATCATCTCAATCGACGCAGAAAAGGCATTCAACAACTCCAACACCCGTTCTGAAAAAAACTCTCAATAAAATAGTTACAGAAGGCCAGACAAGGCCAAGATGGCGGAGTAGTCAGATGTTTCCAGTGGACCCTCGTACAACAAAGACCTGAAAAAACAATTGATTCGATTATATATGGAAATCTGGGAGCCCTAAACATCAAAGGCAGAGTTAAGGAAACAGACTGACTGGAAGGGGGAGGGAAAGACAGTTCAGAAGCAGCGAGGAGTTGCCAGACCTAACCCGGAGAGAGCCTGAGCCCTTCAGGCCTGATCAGCTCGAGGGTGAGGTTGAGGCAGGCAAGCAGCCATGCTCGGGAGGCGCGTTTTCCAGACTGAGAGAGAGCCAGAACCAGAGAGTCTACTGGCCACCCAGAACCAGTGAGAAGCAGCTCTCCACAAATGATCCGTACTTGTGCACTGCCTATCACTCGGATCAAAAACACCCCACTTAGGGGAAAAACCTCTCTCCCACTCACACCCCCGCTCGCTGCTCTGCACTGGGTCCCGGACCAGCTTCAGCAATTGCCAAGTCCCCTGGGCTGGAAGTAGGATCTGTCATATGCCCAGAGCCATTGTCCCTGACTTGGAAAGTGAACACATTAACAAATGGGAAAAAATAAACTGTCAGCTCCGCTAAGCCAGGAACCCAGAGTTCCTTTGCCTAGGCACAGGCTTAAGGGATCCACGGACTTTGAGTGACTTTCCCCTGCATAGACTTGTGTGGGCCCATCTCAACAGCTTAGGCCCTCATTACCGCAGTACAACAGGGTATATACAGGAACTCTAACTTCAATTGTTTCAACTGTGAAGTGGCAAGTTCTTGACATCTGACACTGCTCTGCCAATTAAGCAGGGTCTTTACCTACCTACATCAGGAGCCTGAGGAACAGTGGCTCCACCAACACCACCTAGACACCTTTGATAAGGGCCCATGAATAAGAGGTGCCCCCCAGTCCTTACAGCCAACAGCATTAGGTGCTTATAATCTGGCTGCAAAATCCACCCACCTATGTGCTCTAGGGGAACACGGATATGCCTTCCCACTAGGCACTCGTCGGCCCCCAGCCTTGCCCAGAGTGTGTCCTCCTGCTGCAGCCAGATGCCTGTGCCTACATCAATCACCCACGCCTGTCTAGGACTGTAAGTGGGAGCCTACACCACACACTTGGTGGCTATCTACCTGGGCACCTCAGCTGAATCCATACAGGAGGAGTGGGCAGACTCCTGAGCTCACATACCCAGTAACAGATCTAACTAGCTGGTGAAATGACATTAGAGCTTCAAAGGTGCCAATAGTCAAACTAGCTCATATGAGCAGCCTATTTGGGCATATCAAAACAAAACAAGAAGCTAGGACACAGTAAGCAAACATAAAATAAATAAATATAATAACTTATTGATGGCTCAGAGACAACAGTCAATATAAAATCACATAAAGAGGCAATCCATGATAGCTTCAGCAAACTCCCAAAATGAAGAATCTAGAGATCTTCCAGAGGAGGAAAATTTCTTGGAATTACTGGAGGCAGAATACGAAAGGTTAATATACAGAAATAAGGAAGGAAATTAAGCAAAATGTAGAACACACAATAGAGGAAATGAAAAAGATTAGATAAGAGCATAATGACAAATTTAACAGGCTGCAAGAATCCATAGAGAGACAGCATTCAGAAATCCAGAAGATTAACAACAAAATTTCAGAATCTGACAACTCAACAGAAAGTCATAGGAGCAGAATTGAGGCAATGGAAGTCAGAATTAGTGAGACTGAAGATAAAGCACTTGACACCAACTTATTTGAGGAAAAATCGGATAAAAGGATTAAAAACAATGAAGAAACCCTAAGAGTTATGTGGGACTCTATCAAGAGGAATAAGCTACGAGTGATTGGAGTATCAGAACAGGGGGAGATAACAAAATACAGAAAGGATTGTTGAAGATTTGTTGGCAGAAAACTTACCTGACATCATGTAAGATGACAAGATATCTATCCAAGATGCTCATGGAACCCCACATAAGGTAGATCCCAAAAGAAAGTCACCAAGACATATTATAATCAAACTTGCCAAAACCAAAGATAGAGAATTTTAAGAGCGGTTAGGGATAAACGAAAAGTTATCTACAAAGGACAGTCAATAAGAATAAGCTCAGACTACTCAGCAGAAACCATGCTGGCAAGAAGGCAATGGGATGACATATATAAAGCCTTGAAGGAAAAAAACTGCCAGCCAAGAATTACATATACAGCAAAATTGTCTCTTAAATATGATGGCGAAATTAGGACGTTTCCAGATAAACAGAAGTTTAGGGAATTTGCAATACCAAACTAAAATTACAAGAAATACTAAAGGGAGTCCTCTGGTTAGAAAATCAGTAACATCAGATAACAACCCAAGACTAGAACATAGGACAGAGCAACCCGATATTAACCCAGACAGGGAAGTCACAAAAGTAAATCAAAGCTAAAACACTGAAAATAGGGAAACAGATGTCAATATGTAAAAGATGACAACATTAAAACAAAAAAGAGGGACTTAAAAATGTAGACATAGATTTTTCATATGGAGAGGAAGTCAAGGTGATAGAAGAAATAAAAGACTGGTATAAACTTAGAAAAGGTAACCACAAAAGAAACTAACAATCCTACAAGTCAAAATAAAAAACTAGAAAAATATAAAGACTCAGCAAACACAAAATCAGCAACAATAAAAAAGATGAAAAGAAAATACATAACGAAAAATGACTCAGCACAGAAAATTAAGTGGAACAAAGAAACTGTCAATAACATGCAAAAAAAGACATCAAAATGACAGCACTAATCTCATATCTATCAATAATTACTCTGAATGTAAATGGACTAAATGCACCAATACAGACAGAGAGTGGCAGATTGGATAAAAAAGCATGATCCATCTATATGCTGCCTACAAGAGATGCACCTTAGACTTAAAGACACGAACAGGCTAAAACTCAAAGGATGGAAAAAAATATATCAAGCAAACAACACTCAAAAAAGAGCAGGAGTGGCAATATTAATCTCTGACAAAATAGACTTTAAAGTATAATCTACCACAAAGGATAAGGAAAGTCACTACATAATGATTAAAGGGTCAATACACCAGGAGGACATAACTATAATAAACATTTATGCAGCCAACAACAGGGCTCCAAAATACATAAAACAAACTCTAACAGCACTGAAAGAGAGACAGACAGCTCCACAATACTAGTAGGAGACTTCAACACACCACTTTTGGTGAAGGACAGAACATCCAGAAGAAAGCTCAACAAAAACACGGAAGAGCGAAATGCTACAATCAACCAACCTGAACTCATAGATATAGACCAAACACTCCTCCCAACAGCAGCCAAGTATATTTTCTTTTCTAACACACATGGAACATTCTCCAGAACAGACCACATATCAGGCCACAAAGCAAGCCTTAACAAAATCCCAAAGCATCGAAATATTACAAAGCATCTTTTCTGAACATAAAGCCATTAAAAGTAGAAATCAACAACAGATAAAGCAAGGAAAAAAATCAAACACATGGAAACTGAACAACACCTTGCTCAAAAACTAGTGGGTTATAGGAGAAATTAAGGACGGAATAAAGAAATTCATAGAAGCAAACGAGAATGAAAACACCATACCAGAACCTTTGGGACACAGCAAAAGCAGTGCTCAGAGGTCAGTTTATAGCAATAAATGCACACATTCAAAAAGAAAAAAGGGCCATAATCAAAACATTAACTGTACAACTGGAACAAGCAGAAAAAGAGCAACAAAAGAAGCCCTCAGGTGCCAGAAGAAAGGAAATAATAAGAATTAGAGCAGAATTAAATGAAATAGAGAATAGAAAAACAATTGAAAGAGTTAACAAGTCCAAAAGCTGGTTCTTTGAAAAGATCAACAAAATTGATAAACCATTGGCCAAACTGACAAAAGAAAAACAGGAGAGGAAACAGATAACATAACCCATATAAGAAATGAGATGGGTGATATCCCAACAGACCCAACTCAAATTAAAAAAATCATAACAGAATACTATGAAAAACTGTATGTACTCTAACAAATTTGAAAACCTAGAGGAAATGGACAGATTTTTAGAAACTCACTACCTACCTAAACTAACACAAACAGAAGTAGAACAACTAAATAAACCCATAACTAAAGAAGAGATAGAAAAGGTAATTTAAAAACTCCCAACAAAAACAAAGCCCTGGACCGGATGGCTTCACTGGAGAATTCTACCAAACTTTCAGAGAAGAGTTAACACCACTACTACTAAAGGTATTTCAGAGCATAGAAAAGGATGAAATACTCTCAAATTCATTCTATAAAGCCACGCTGATACCTAAACCAGGTAAAGACACCACAAAAAAAAAAAAATTACAGACCAATATCCCTCATGAACATTGATGCAAAAATCGTCAACAAAATTCTAGCCAATGGAATTCAGCAACATTTCAAAGATATAATTCACCACGATCAAGTGGGATTCATACCAGGTATGCAGGGATGGTTCAACATTAGAAAAACCACCAATATAATCCATCACATAAATAAAACAAAAGACAAGAACCACATGATCTTATCAATCAATACAGAAAAGGCATGTGACAAAGGCCAACACCCATTCATGATAAAAATTCTCAACAAAATACGAATAGAAGGGAAATTCCTCAATATAGTTAAGGGCATTTATACAAAGCCAACAACCAACATCATCCTAAATGGAGAGACTTTGAAAGCATTCCCCTTGACAACGGGAAACAGACAAGGAGGCCCTTTATCACCACCCTTATTCAACCCCGTGCTGGAGGTTCTAGCCAGAGCAATTGGGCTAGAAAAAGAAATGAAAGGCATCCAAATTGGTAGGGAAGAAGTCAAAGTATCTCTATTTGCAGATGATATGATCTTATACGCAGAAAACCCCAAAGAATCCACAAGAAAACTACTGGAACTAACAGAAGATTTCAGCCAAGTTTCAGGATACAAGATGAACATACAAATATCAGCTGGATTCCTTTACACCAACAAAGAGAACTCTAAGAGGAAATCAATACCATTTACAATAGCCCCCAAGAAGATAAAAAAAAACTTAGGAATAAATCTAACCAGAGACATAAAAGATCCATAAAATGAAAACTACAAGACACTCCGGCAAGAAACCAAAAGGGACCTGCATAAGTGGAAAAACATACCTTGCTCATGGATAGGTAGACTCAACATTGCGAAAATGTCAACTCTACCCAAAGTGATTTACAGATACAATGCAATCCCGATCCAAATTCCACTGGCATTTTTTAATGAGATGGAGAAACAAATCACCAACTTCATAAGGGAAGGGAAGAGGCCCCGAAACAGTAAAGCATTACTCAACAAGAACAAAGTGGGAGGCCTCACACTACCTGATTTTAGAACCTATTATACCGCCACCATAGTCAAAACAGCCTGGTATTGGTACAACAGCAGATACGCAGACCAATGGAACAGAATTCAGAATCCAGACATTAAATTTCTCCACCTATAAGCAGCTGTTTGACAAAGGCCCAAAGTCCATTAATTGGGGAAAAGACAGTCTCTTTAACAAATGGTGTGGGCATAACTAGATATCCATCTGCAAAAAACTGAAACAAGACCCATACCTCATACTATGCACAAAAACTAACTCAAAATGGATCAAAGACTTAAACATAAAATCGAAAACGATAAAGATCATGGAAGAAAAAACAGGGACAACGCTAGGAGCCCTAATACATAGCATAAACACAATCCGAACCATAAGTAACAATGCACAAGTACCAGAAGAAAGACTAGATAAATGGGAGCTCCTAAGAATCAAACATTTATGCTCATCAAAAGACTTCACCAAAAGAGTCAAAAGACAACCTACAGACTGGAAAAAATTTTTTGGCTATGACAAATCCGATCAGCATCTAATCTCTAAAATCTACAAGATACTGCAAAACCTCAACAACAAAAAGACAAATAACCCAATTAAAAAATGGGCAAAAGATATGAACAGGCACTTTGCCAAAGAAAATATTCAGGAGGCTAACAGACACATGACAAAATGCGCACCATCATTAGCCATTAGAGAAATGCAGATCAAAACTACAATGAGATATCATCTCACCCCAACAAGGCTAGCATTAATCCAAACAACACAAAATAATAAACGTCAGAGAGGTTGTGGAGATAGTGGAACACTTACACACTGTTGGTGGAATGTAAAATGGTACAACCACTTTGGAAATTGATTTGGTGCTGCCTTAAAAAGCTAGAAATAGAAGTACCAGATGATCCAGCAATCCCACTCCTTGGAATATATCCTAGAGAAATAAGAGCTGTCACACGAATAGATATATGCACACCCATGTTCACTGCAGCACTGTTCACAATAGCAAAAAGATGGAAACAACCTACGTGCCCATCAACGGATGAATGGATAAGTAAATTATGGTATAGCCACACAATGGAATACTACACAACGATAAAGAACAACGATGAAGCCGCGAAACATAACATGGAGGAAGCTGGAGGTCATTATGCTGAGTGAATTTAGTCAGTTACAGAAGGACAAATATTGTATAAGACCACTATTATAAGAAATGTGGAAAAGATTTAAACACAGAAGAAAATATTCTTTGATGGTTATGAGGGTGGGGATGTAGGGCGGGTTATTCACTAACTAAATAGTAGATAAGAATTATCTTAGGTGAAGGGAAGGACAGCACACACTACAGGGGAAGTCAGCACAACTGGACTAAACCAAAGCTAAGAAGTTTCCTGAATACAATCAAACACTTTGAGGGACAGAGTAGCAGGGGTGGGGGTCTGGGGACCATGCTTTCAGGGGACATCTAGGTCAACTGGCACAACAAAGTTTATTAAGAAAATGTTCTGCATCCTACTTTGGTGAGTGGCGTCTGGGGTCTTAAAAGCTCACAAGTGGCCATCTAAGATGCATCAATTGGTCCCAAGCACCTGGAGTAAAGGAGAATGAAGAACACCAAAGACACAAGGAAAGTATTAGCCCAAGAGACAGAAAGGGCCACATAAACCAGAGACTTCATCAACCTGAGACCAGAAGAACTAGATGGTGCCTGGGTACCACCAATGACCGTCCTGACAGGGAACACAACAGAGAGCCCCTGATGGAGCAGGAGAAAGGTAGGGTGCAGAACTCAAATTCTAGTAAGAAGACCAAACTCAATGGTCTGAATGAGACTGGAAGAACCCTGGAAAGCACGGCCCCCGGATTCTCTATCAGCCCATAACTAAAAAAATTTCCGAGACCAACCCTTCACACGAGGATTGGACTGGACTGTGGGACATAAAGTGATACTCGTTAGGAGTATGCGTCTTAGCTCAACTAGATACAAAAGACTAAACAGGCAGCTTCTGTCCAGAGGTGGGAGGGGAAGGCAGAGACAGTCAGGAGCTGGTTGAACGGACATGGGGAATCAGGGGTGGAAAGGAGGAGTGTGCTGTCACAGCATGGGGAGAGCAATTAGGGTCACATAACGAAGTATGTATAAATTTTTGTATAAGAGACTAACTTGAAATGTAAACTTACACTTAAACTACAACAATAACCAAAAAAAAAAAAAAAAAAGTACAAACGATACGAACAGATACTTCACCAAAGAAGACATTCAGGCAGCTAACAGACACATGAGAAAATGCTCACAATCCACTACTCATTAGAGAAATGCAGATAAAAACTATGATGAGATACCATCTCGCCCCAATACTACTGGCACGAATCAAAAAAACAGAAAGTAACAAATGTTGAAGAGGCTGTGGGGTGATTCGAACTTTTATGCACTGCTGGTGGGAATGCAAAATGGCACAACCATTTTGGAAAACAACATGGTGCTTCCTTAAAATCTACAAATAGAAATACCATACTATCCAGCTATCCCACTACTAGGAATATACCAGAGCCAGCACACAAACAGATGTATGCACACCCACGTTCACCGCAGCATTATTCACAATAGCAAAAAGATAGATACAACCTAAGTGCTCATCAACAGATGAATGGATAAACAAACTATGGTATATACACACGATGGAATACTACGCAATGATAAAGAGCAATGATGAATCTGCGAAACATCTCACAACATGGATGAATCTGGAGGGCTTTATGCTGAGTGAAATAAGTCAATCACAGAAGGACAAATACTGTATGAGACCACTATTATAAAAACTCATGAAAAGGTTTATACACAGAAAGATACAATCTTTGATGGTTACAAGGGAGGGGAGGGTTGAGAAGGGAAAAAAACCAAACAGACTATAGATAAGTTATAACTTTGGTGAACAGTAAGACAGTACATAATACTGAGGAAGTCACACTACTTAACAAAGGCAAAGTCATGGAAGTTTCATAGACACATCCAAACTCCCTGAGGGACCAAATTACTGGGCTGAGGGCCGGGGACCATAGTCTCAGGGGATATCTAGCTCAATTGGTATATGTAGTTTACAAAGAAAATGTTCTACATCCTACTTTGGTGAGTAGCATCTGGGGTCTTAAAAGCTTGTGAGCGGCCATATAAGATAATCCATTGGTCCCACCTTGTCTGTAGCAAGGGAGAATGAAGAAAACCAAAGGCACAAGGGAAAGATTAGTCAAAGGACTAATGGACCACAACTACCACAGCCTCTACCAGACTGAGTCCAAAAGAATTAAATGGTGCCCGGCTATCACCACTGACTGCTCTGACAGGGATCACAATAGCGGGTCCCTCGCAGAGCTGGAGAAAAATGTACAACAAAATTTTAACTCACAAAAAAAGACCATACTTACTGGTCTGACAGAGACTAGAAAAACTCTGAGAGGATGGCCCTCGGACTCCATTTTAACTCAGTACTGAAGTCACTCCTGAGCCCTGGTAGTACAGTGTTCAAGAGTTTGGCTGCTAATCAGAAGGTCAGCAGATCAAATCCTCCAGCTGCTCCTTGGAAACCCTATGGGGCAGTTCTCCTCTGTCCTATGAATCAGAATTGACTCACAGCAATGCGTATGGGAAGTCACTCCTGAGGTTCACCCTTCAACCAAAGATTAGAGAAGCCCATAAAACAAAACGAGTCTTAATGGGCACACCAGCCCAGGGACAAGGACGGGAAGGCAGGAGGGGACAGGAACGCTGGAAAGGGGAAACCCAAGGTTGAGAAGGCGAGAGTGTTGATACATCGTGGGGCTAGCAACCAATGTAACAAAACAATGTGTGTAATAACTGTTTAATGAGAAACTAATTTTCTTTGTAAAAAGAAAATTCATCTTCATCTAAAGCACAATAAAAAAATAAAGGAGAGAGAGAACAGAGGAAGATCAAAGAAATTTCCCAGAATTGAAGGACGTGAGTGTCCAGATTGAAAGGGCCCAATGAGTGTGCAACCCAATGGGTAAACACCCACACCAAGGAATGTTACCTTGAAATTTCAGAAGTGTAAGGTCAAAGAGAAGTTCCTAAGAGTTTTCAAAGAGAAAAAGAGAATGTGAAATTAGACCACCACTGGGTTTCTCCAAAGCCATACTAGAAGCTAGAAGCCAATGGAACAATCTATCTTCAAAATTCTCAGGGAAAATGACTTCCAACCTAGAATAACTCACCTAAGGAAACCATGAATAAAGTGGGAGGGAGGATAAAAAAAATTTTAATTCACCATGCAAGGTTTCAAAAAAATTTACTTTCTATATGCTTATATACCAGGAAGCTCTGGATGATGTGCTCCACCAAAATGAGTAAATAAACTAAGAAAGAGGAAGACAGGGAAATCCCAGAAATCAGGTACGCAGCAAGCCGAGAGAGAGACTGGGGTCCAGACTGGTATGGTAAGACAGAGGGTTCTAATAACATGAAATTGACAGAATACTGATGATTTGTACATACTTAGAGGAGATTTTAGGAATGAACTGATGATAGCATACAAAGAATTTAAAAAATACAACAATTATTCAATTATATATCCTTCCTTTCCTCTGTTGAATACCTAACACTGACAACTTGGTTACTTTGGCAAAGTAAAAACTGAGTTCCTAAAGGTAAAGTCATCTTAATATAGGTTAGAAAAACTTGTATTTTTATTTTTTCCCAAACAGTATCATAATTATAAAATAAAGGGAAAGTCTCAGGAGTAAAAGACCAGCTAGCTATGTCAGCTTATGCCAAGTCATTTAGCACATCTGGGCCTCATGTACAAACAGTGAAATACATCTACTCCTAACTTACCGACTATTTCATTATCTGACATCTCACATTTACGACAACAGTAAAACATCTATCAGACTATTTTGCACATTGATTACATACCCCCTAGCAGTAACAAACACCAAGGTGTGAGGTGAGCGTAATGCTGGCTGTGATGAGTAAGGTTATATATCAACTTGGCTGGGCCATGATTCTCAGTGGTTTAGCAGTTATGTAATCAGGTAGATTGGCAGTTGTGTAATAATATAATTTGGCAATTATGTAATGATGTAATTTAGTGGTTATGTAATGATGTGGTCATCCTCCATTTTGCATAATGACCTGGTCTTTGGAACCTAACCATGCCGGTAAGTGAGGAGTGGGTGTAATAACTATTCTAAAGCTTTATGTGCAGAATTAAACAAAGTAAGACATGTCAGCATTCCAAGCATAATGCCAGGCACATAGTAAGCACTCAGTGCATGTTTGTTAAATCTGAATCACACTGTCCGAAAGAGACGGAAACAGCCACTGGCAGGCAGAGACTCCCTCCACCACATACCTTCTGTGTTGTTGTGTTTGTCGTCTGTGTTGAGGGTTTGGTGAAGGTTATTTTGACAGGAGACATATGTGGCGGCAAGGAGTTGGCGATGCTCTGCATGATGTTGCTCATCTTGGGACTGCCACTCACAGGCACCGTGATCGTCTTTGAGACTGGAACAACTGCCTTTGGAACTTCCTTTAGGACAACGGGGGAGGAACTAGAAGAGTTTGTTCGTCTTCGTTTTCTGGGTTTTTCGTCTTCATCTGAACAGCTAACACCTGAAGGTGACAATAATATTGCTATATTTATACTGAAAAAATCTTGCATTTTATAATTTTTTAAAAAAACCTCTGTGTGCATCAAGTCATCCTTGATTTCTCCCTTTGCCTTAAGCCCAATCAGCCAATATCCTATCAATCCTCCCTCAGAGAAATTGTCTCTGCCTTCCCTCCTTTCTTTACCCCTATGGCCAATGTTCCATGTTGCAATTCCTCAGGTCCTGCCTCTATTTTAGCAACAACCTCCTAAAAGATGTCCATTCTATCCTGCATCCTACTACCGGTTACAAAATCTCATTTAACCATGCCAATGCCCCACCTCAAATCCTTTAGTAGTTTTTATCTTCCTACAAGATGATATACAAAATCATTACCATATCTTACTTATATCTTTCTAAGAACACAGTACTCAGTTCCACCTAATCCTGTGCACCCTTATAATCTCAGCATGCTGAACTGCTCAACATTACCCAAAGCCATCTTACCACACTCTATCCATCTCTAGGTCTCTATATACTAGTGCTTTTTGAGGAATACCATCTACCACCAATGACCTCTTCATCATCCTGCAGGATCCAACCATCTCCTCAGTGAAGCAGAGCTAGTCCACATCGCCTCTGTATACTCTCTTCTATATCACCTACCACCTGGTAATGTGATTGTTTATCAGCAGATCTCCCATTATTAAGAGGTTCCCAGAGGAAAACAACTATGTCTTATTAGTCTGTTTCACTGGTATAGTGCTGTTACACATACGAAGTTAGGTGAATGAATAATTATATCATTCGTTATGTAGTTATCACACAACTACCTATTATGTGATATGGTTTCTTGATATTTGGAATTCACTGTCAGTGTCTAAAAAATGATCAAAAATAGGTCTCTACAATTATTTTAAAAGACTACCTTGGCTAAATCCATAGAAGTCAGATGTAAACTTAATTAATAGTTCCAGATTTTTACCTTTTTTCTTATGGAGTAAAGCCTCCATTGTTTTTACAATGCTTTTACAAAATCAAGTGAGAAACATAAAACCTAGCAACCTACAAAGGAAATCTCTACAGAGCAGACATAAAAAATTATATAGCATGATTCACAGAATTGATAAATAAAATATAACTCCTTATACCTTCAATTTATAGACTCTAAACAAGGCTGACAATGACCTAGAATCATTCTTGTCTAAAAGAGCAAATGCCACTTCTAAAAGTTAAAAAGAAATCAAATTTGTAACTATACTAAGAAAAATGAAGATCAAATATTAATGATCTCCAATTGATATCAAAAGCAAAGCAATACTGACATAACAGAAATTAAAAATAAAAAAGTGAATTTGAAATCAAACTGCTTCACAGGGTAGAATCATGGGGTTAAAGATTGCAAATAAAAAAAACTTCAAAAATCACAGTCAGCTGGAAATATAGAAGATGGACTCTCTAGAATGCTTCACTGAATCTAACAATCAGATGATATGTTACATAAAATAATTTAAGAAAACATTACAGAGATTACAATATAGGAGTAAACGCTGAATAAGCACATTCCTTCAGTTATCTATTCACATTTCTATTCCATGACAATCAAAACAAGTGAATACTTGAAAGATAGCACTGTTCAAAGGCAGATTCCCCAAAGAGAGCAAAAAAGAAGTCATTTCTCAACCCCCAGAACTGATTAAAAAGCAAAATATACTAAGTCACATGTAAAGAAAAGAATTCTTTAGAACTGTCAAAAAACCACTGCTAATATCCAGACAGTGGACCGATGACTTAATCCAGGAAAGGAGATCTATCAGAGCCTATGCTTCAGCGTTTAGCCAAGATGGCCCTGATAACACTGAGAGTATCACTTACTTTTGACATAAACAGTACTTCCACTTGGCAAGACAACTACATTGGAGGCAGGACTGGCAGGTCTTGGAGACTTAACCGTTGCTATGCTGCCACTTGGAACAGGGGTAGAGGTTGGGGTTGACGTGGTACTTGTGTAGGAATAGCAAACCACTACTAAAGGAACAATAAAAAAGTTTGCTGTTAACTTTCACCAAAACTGTCCAGGCATACAGCAAAATTATTTTTTTATTGCAGGCCAATCTTAACATTTTCATGTGATCAAGAAGTTGGAGGCGAGTGCTAGGTCCACAGCTTAGAGACTTCCTAAAAATCATCACTTAAATGGGTCTTCCCCAAGTATTTAACAGCTGTCTACAGATGATATTGCCAATGGAGAAGAAAACAATTACAAATAAATCAAGTTTAAAATTATATTGAGAAAAATGAAAACCATTTTTCACTCATGGCAGGAGTTGGGCAACAGACATGTACTTGTATTCCCGTTTAATACAAATAGTAGCACCCATGATGGGGAGATGAATAATTTTTCCCTAACCATAACAATTACCAACAAGGCTACTAAGAAGAAACCAAGACACAGTTCTTTTATTATGAACTAGCTCACTAGTCATTTGCCATCCAAGCCATCAACAATCATTCAACTAAAATAATGACATCATCTGTCAACCTCTTCATCATTCAATGAAGGGACACAGCTCAACAACAGCAAGAATAGCTCATAGCTACCATTTACCAGTACTGAGTACCATGCACTGTGCTAAATCCTTTCTGTATATTAGCTATAATGCTCACAACATTATATCTTCATTTTAAAGATGAGGAAGCTGAGGTTCACAGAAGCTAAACTACTTGCTGGAGATCCCATAGTTAGGAAATGGCAAACAAGGATTCAAAGACAGATATGACTATTGGAAATCCTATAGTCTTTCCACTCTACCAGAGAACCGGTGGATGAAAAGGGTACAAGTGGGAAGAGAGGAAAGATACTTCTCCTACAACAAATAAAACAGGAATTCAATGGAGGCCAAGTTTTCACTCATCTCTCTCTAAAATATAGCTTCCATCAGCCTAAAGCAGAGCCTGGCATGCATAAAGAGAGTGTCTCACTCTGCTCCACAGCCCCTTGCTAGACAAGAAAAGACAATACCCCAAAGTAACCTGACAACTGCATTGTTTTCAGGGTCATTTTCACACAACACCAAACTCAGCAACTGGAGTCAATCCAAATATGCTCTCTCAAATTTAATATTATTCTTATGGCCTCAAGAGAATTCAAGGATTTTTAAAGCATATGCCAATTACTAGATTAAGTAACAATAAGAAAGCCCTTCTATCTGCAAGGTTATCCCTAGGGGATTCAGCACATTGACTAGAACAGAGAAGCAGCATATACCATTGACTCCAGAAGACAAAAACAGAGTTTTATTTTTTTAAGCTATCAGTTCAGCATCTTTCTCCAGCAGATAAATGACTTCTGTCATCTTATTTATTTTCTATAGCACTCATTAAGGGCTTCTATCCACCTCTGACAAGACACACTGCTGTCAAAAATCCATTCCAAGAAGGCTCTTGCAATTTTGTGATAAACATAATTCACACTTTCAACAAAAGGGAGATTTAATTTTAGCTGAGACTAAAAATTTGGCAGTTTCTAGTTTCACAGTCAGAGTTGCTCACTATGCTTTGCAACCTTTAAACACTGGGATTAAAAATAAAGGAAAAATAAGACAACTTTTCTTGAACTGAAAAGGATCTCCAAAAAAATAACCTCTACACATAAGAAGTATTTGTCTACTCACCTTCCTTGCTTCCTGTTTCTGCAGGCACTGGAAGAGATGCATTGTGCTGGATAGCTGCATTGGCAACAGCATTAGCTGTTACAGTGAAGGCGGTTTGGGGAACCAGCCGGGGCATAAGTGGTACCAATCGACGACCTTCAATGGACCATTCTGAAGAGCTATTAGGTCCAGACATACTAAACAAAAAAAAAAATGCTGCTACAAGGGTTCTCAATCACTAAAAATGATCAAACAAATATAACTTTTTAAACTATAAAAAGTACCCTTAGTAAGAGAGGCTTTATTTTAAGCAAGCGAGATCAAAATTATAAATTAGAATTCAAGAAATTTCATACACATTTAGGTTCTTACACATTTTATTCTATAATCTAAATTCTTATAATGAACAAAGTTGAAACAAGGAAAATTTCCCCATGCTTTCCATATTAATATTGACTTTGGTTGCATTAGTTTAAATCTGGTATTACTAATGAAAACTAGTATTTCTACAAACTTTTATTACTTAATTGTAGTTAAAGCAAAAAGTACACATAATATAAAAATAGGATTTTCCTTAATAATTAAAAATGGAATTCACTGGAATCTTTGCAAAATAAAAACTTTTTATCTAACTGCCTGCATGGCCAGAAGTTCTAAGGCTTCCAAACAAGGGAAACTGAGGCAGTAAACGAGGGGGACTAGGTAGTAAGGGACGGAAGAGGAATGTATATGTCACAGTATAATGTCACTAACAATGTATTGTATTTATTATCCTGATTATAGATCTGAGGACACTGGAAGAAACCTGCCACTTATTTATTTATACCATCCTTCACTCTAAGAAGAATTTGAGGCACTTCAACTCTACTCCTAAGCAGATACACTCTCAGTTTTTCTACCCTAAACTTCTTAAGCAAAAATCCAACCAGAGGTTGAAGTATCAAAAGGTAGTTGTGTTACTTGTCTTGATTGTGTTACTTTTCTTGACTTGGCTCCATAAACGACCCTGACTAATGACTGGTGTCAAGGTTTAAACTTCACCCAGAATGAACTAATCAATCTATCTCTTCAGGGCATCAGAAATAGTTTTGCACCTTTTTCAAAACCAGGAATTGTATAACCCAACCTAGAATTTAAGCCTGTATGTCCACTAATTTTTCAGCTTTAGATAGAATTCACAAAAACTCTTGTTAGTGGATAGCAGAATTAATGATAATGATGATGGTAATGATGACAGTTAACATCAATTAAGCACTTACTATACATCAGGCACTCTTCTAAACATTTTACATGTAGTAGTAATTCATATAAATCTCTCAATAATCCTATGAAGTAGATACTATTATTCTCTCCATTTTATACATGGAGAAACTGAGTTACAGAGGGGTTAAATAACTTGCCTAAAGTCACACAGTTACAAAATGTCTCCTCAAACAAGCATATATCCTGCTACTGAAATTATTTGCCACAGCATAAGTAGAAAGTATAAAAATTTTCAAATGAGTTTTACATGTAACTTTGCCTTTGATTTATACTAATTGGCTACTGCTGTCTACTTACTACCAACTTACACTGAATGAAACAAATTACTGCACTATTTGAGAAGGATTTAATTTAAATTCGGTTCAGAAAAGAATTTCTAGGAGCTGAATAATCCAACTGGATTACTGTGGGAAGTCCATAAATTCCCTCATGGTTTAACACAGTCCTACTTAAAGATCCCAATAACCCTAACAAATTTGTCATTACATAACCTTCACACTGATGCTAGTTCTGAAAAGGAGAATGGTACAAATGGTAAAAGAGACAGAAAAGAGCTATTGCTAATTGTCAAAAGCAAAAAAATCCTAAAAGCTATTCAGCATTGTTATCTTGTCTTACCCCTATTTTACTATCATTTTATTAGACTATCACTAATAAACTTGCTTGGTGACAGGTTACCACACAATATCTACACTTACCTTTATAAGTTAGATATTTTTCTCTTGCTATTACGTGGTGCATTTTTAAATGGTGGCAGAAATTATGGAAGATTAATAATTTGAGGTACATGAACATACGCTATTGAAAAGACAGAACTTGCAGTGCGAAAGACACAACTGCAACTTTCAGAAAGATCTATAAAGCTTCCAAATTCCCACTCCTGCAAACATGCTCAAACTTGAAGTGAGTGAAGAATTAAATATCATGCTAGAATTAGATTTCTAAAATGCTATTTGCTTAGTAATGAGGGTGTAAATATGTATTAGTTGCACAAGTCATCTGAAGTGAATTTTACAGACTTTTATAAACATCCTACTGTACTGATTCACTGGTATATCTTAGTCTCAGTGTAAGAATGCCTCTCTGTTTACACCGAGTAAGGCAAGGGAGGGTAGAGATCCTTGCTCCCTCACCTTCTGTGAGAAATTTAAGATGATACTAATAAAACTACCTTGGCCCTCACATCCACTGGCATGCAGGGCCATCAGCAAGAAATCACTGTGAATGTCTGGCTGATGGGGAAAGGGTTAAAAGAGCATAAATTCCAGATAGGTATTTTATTCTAACCCTAGAGACCATTCTGGCAAAAGTGGCACAGTTAAAAAATAATCTGAAGCTCCCTGACATTCAGAGCTTTAGAATGCAATATTCTGACATAATTCAAAACTGAATTAGAGTATCAAATTTAATAAACGGCCTGGTGCCAAACAATAAACATGTGTTATGCCTCAAGCCGCAAGCAAGGTTCTTCTTTGATCCCAGACACCCTACTCCTTTTGTCTCCCTACTCCTTTGTGCTCAACTTCTAGGCTTTCTCATCACCTTTTGACCACATTCCTTCTGGCCTAAGCTGCAGTTCTTAGTGGGGGAGGGAAGGGAGAGGAGAAAGGAAATGCAGTCAGTTCAGACACATTCCTCCTCAGCTCTAGTTTTTTCAGGCTCAGAGTATAAAGCCCTCCTATAGATAATCTAAGGAGCCCTGGTGTGGCACAGTGGTTAAACGCTCAGCTGCTAACTGAAAGTTGGGCAGTTCAACCCAGGAGAAAGATGTCTTTCATAAAGTCATAAAGGCTACAGCCTTGGAAACCTTATGGGGCAGTTCTACTCTGTCCTATAGGGTCGCTATGAGCTGGAATCGACTCGACAGCAATGGATTTTATAGATAATCTTTGGAACTGAGCTCTAGTGTACTTTCTGAAGGAAAGAGGGCTGAGGAGATGGAGAGAATGAGGGATCTACACCTATCTTGCAAATCCCCATTCACTGACCCTTGGCCTCAACAAACAAACAGTATCTGGTCAAACTAAAATCACAATACAAAATATTAAAACAGGAGTATTGAAAGACCTAAGAAGCTTAAAATTATACACTGAAGTAAACTCTTTTCAAAAAAATGAAATTCATGTATTAAAGAAATCAGAAAGGAGAGGAAAAAAAAAAGGAAACACAGGCAGATAAAAGCCAACTCTCAATTATCCATGCTAATGGAGAGAGGAGGGAAAGGGAGAGGTCAAACAGATTAAAGAAACCCACATATTATCCAAAAATATTTTGGCAATTACTTGTAAATTCTTCCACCAAACCTTTTCCAGGACAGCTAACACGTAGTAAAATACCTAATTAAAATTTTTCACCTCCTCTCCCTTCCCACCCTCTGACTAGAGGTACTCCCAAGCAGCAAAATGGCTAAAGGGTGGGCAGCATTAGGAGGGGGAGAGAAGGAAAAGCAAGGAGCACGGTTAATTCATAAAAGGAATAATGTGCCCCTGAATAATTGAGAGCTTCAATTTTGAAATAAATACAAGAAAAAGCCTGAAATAATAATAACCTATTTGCATACCTGTAACTTGGTCTTTCACCCAAATATAAGGATAAATTCATTCTTGGAAGGGGAAAAAAGGAAAAGGAGACTAAATAAATGTTATCCTTTAAGTATGAAACTGATGCATCAACTTACAACCCACAATACTGTTCCAATGCTTCTAAGGTACTAAGTTTGTTTCTAAGTGCCTCTGAGAGCAAACTATTGTTAATCACTTATCTAGCACGTAAGTTTCCTATTACTGGTTCTCAAATTAGAATCTAAGCTCAGTTATTATTTTTAGAGCACCCCAGTTCTAACGTTTAGACCAAATTAAAGAAGGAACACATTAATATTTTAATCTTTCAACCATGTTAACCTGATAACTAAATACTAAATGTCTCTCATGGAAATTTTCCCAATTTCTATGGTGCATACCTACCACTGAAACATCGCAAAACTGCAGGATAAACAGTTAAACATTCAAATAGGCAGTTGAAAAGGTAGCGCCCCATTTTATAAGTTAGGTAAAATGAGGGACAGTGAAGCACAACATTAAGCTAATGGATCTTTGAAAGTCAATTCAAATACTGCCAATCGGTTTAAATATACTGTTTAAGTTATCACATTATGGAAATGTACAGAATTTATCCCTTTAGTTTTATTTCACATTAAAACATAGAAATAAAAAGCAAATGAATTATACTACAACGAATTTTATGAAACATTCCCATCATCTTGCATTAGCATTTAAAGGATAATTTCTGTTCCTTTCTAGCCTTTAAGGAGCCCTGGTGGGACTCTGGTTAAAGCACTTGGCTGCTAACAAAAAGGTCGGTGGTCTGAACCCACCATTAGCTCCATGGGAGAAAGATGTGGCAGTCTGCTTCCCTAAAGATTTTCAGCCTTGGAAACCCTATGGGGCACTTCTACTTTGTCTTATAAGGTCGCTATGAGTCAGAATTGGCTCGACAGCAATGGGTTTGGTTTGGGCTTTGTTCTATTCTTTAGGAGGCACTGTCTCCAGACATACTCTATTAATGCTTGATCCCTGCACTCAGTCCTCGACCATCCTCCACCCACCTGTCAAATAGTTAAAATGATCTGAAAATGATTTGGTTAAGACTTCTGTATCATTTTATTTTGTTAGCTTTTTAAAGTTAAAATATATTACATTCATATTTTTTAAAAAACAGAAAGTGTACGTTAGTCTTTTTCTGAATCTCAAAACACACGAAGTGATTAGTCAAATATCAAAAAATTTATAATGCCTATTTATAAAGCAATATAAACATCAAATACCATTACAAACAACCTCTAGCGGGCTGTCAAATTTGGGGGGCATGCTACTTTGTTATTGACCTTTGCTTCAAATGAGTGAATCATCCTGCTAAACTGTAGTGGTCTTTAGTTATACATAGGTTTCACTGTAACTGGATATGACCTGAGTATTTAAAGCTTGCCTAACCAAACGCAAAAACATAACCAACTGAATAATCAGTTAACACACTATGGTCAGGATCCCCGAGTTTAGAAATGTTACTAGTAAGATAACAGACTCAGGAATCTACTACACAATAAGACTATGTTATACTATGTCAGAAAAAACCAGGGGTGGTATCACTAATGGCTTACTTATGTGCAATTGTTGTTAACCGTTCATCGTTTACTGCTCTCCGAACTTCAGCACGATGGCGTTCTGTTGAGATGCTATGAAAAAAAATAGCCATTATAGAACTCTGCCAAGCAGGCAGCTCTTTTCTATACTTTTATTAATGTTTAAATCAACATTTTGCTTTGGGGGAGGGAGGGGAAATAGGGGGCAAGACTGATTTGTGAAAAGATATAGATGGGGGCCTCATATATATCTTCAAATGCTTTAAAGTCATAGAAAAGGATTCACATTGATTCTGTGTAACTGCAGAGAGAATCAGTTGCAAATTAGAAATCACAGGAAGATAAATTCAGCATATCAAGGCAGTGTTTCCAAAACTCAGAACTGTAAGACCATGGACAAGATTAGCAAAAGTTTCTGTTATCTATGTAAATATGCAAACCAAAGCTTGATGACCTCCTAATCATGGTTTCTGAGGATCTGGGCACTCAGAAGAGTTTTCTAAGGTCCTTTCTAAAGCTTAAGATTCTATAATTTTATGTTCAGTGAATATAATAAAAAAATGAAAGTGGCAAATAGTCTGTTTACTGTGGCTATCTTCTATTAATATCCCTTATTACACAACACTTCAGATGTGTATCTTTTACTTTATATCATGTTACCAATATGGTAAAAATGTGCTTATATTGATCCTCATTTAACAAATGTAAAGTTAATACCAAACTAATAAGAAAAGGCTATGTCCATTCCATTCAGAAATACTTAATAAAATGAAAACTACTCTTGAAATTATCATCTTTATTGCTTAAGCTAAATCTGTACCATGGACGAAAATATTTAGGCACTGGAAAGCAGAATTTCAGAGGAAACATAAACAACAAACAAAAAACTATAAATTGTTAAATATGAAGACAATAAGACTAAGAATTTGGCTTAAAAGTATTTCTATATTAATGTTTATTAATTAAATATAAGAAGAACCTCTTCCCATATTTCACTTATAAAAAGAATACGACAAAATGATTTTAAATGTAGAAAGAGAAATTCAGTTAAAACAGAACATTTTCCGAGCAAGCTCAAGATGTTAGACTGGATCAAGGCAAAGTGTGGAGGAACCCCTTTCACTAGAATTTGTTAATAGATTCAAGTGCCACTCTAATGGGAAGCCCACTCTAATGGGAAGCCGAAGGAAGAGACTATGCTTCAAAGCTATGACTATCTAATCACCACCCACTTACACAAATTAAAGACAGCATCTTCCTTGCACTCTGTGCTTCCCCTCTACAAATGCCACTTTAGATCTTCATATCCAGTTGCTGCCAGCTCTCCTTTCCTTCACCCCTGTCAAAAAGCGCTTCCCTTTTCTAGGTGGCCCAAATCTAAAAAACAAGTTGCCTTAAACCCTTTCTGATTGGACTTCGGAATAAATGTTAAGTTATACAACTTTCTGTAACAGACCACACAACTGGGATGGGATCTCGAAGCACCAACAATTTGAACACTTCTATTCTTCAACTTAATTTGAGTTACTAAAGTGAGTAGTAGTAAAACCCCTCAAAATGAAATTTCTAGAATCACATCTTACAAACTTTTATGATAATTTACCTAAGAACTTTTGAGAGTTCTCCAAGAAGATCTTTCTTTTCCTTGGTGAGATCCCCCTGTGCCCGAAGTGCACTGATAACTCCAGCATATGCCTCCAATTCTAGAAGAAGAAAATTATTTTATCAAGACAGGCCTTCAATATTTTATTACTATGGCTTCATACAGCAAAACTTCAGGGTGAGAAACTGAAAAATCAACTGTAAATATTTTTTAATTCCTTTCAAAGAGTTTATCTAAAAACAGATTAAAATGTGGATTTTATAATTTTATATCATTTTATTGTTCACTGACTCATGGAAGTCATGCACATAAAATGTTTAGGTAGAAAAATCTAACAGTAAACATTTGGTCTCATACATTAATACTTAAGAACACTTAACTCAGGTGCTACCAGCAACTGGGAATAGGCTCCAAGTGATGCAAAAAGGCTGATAAAAAGAACTTTTAGCATGACTGAAAGGTACCTTCACTGATCAACCCTTCAAATTCCTTAGCCCCGCCTAAGAAGTCAAACTATATTCTAACTCTCTCTTGGGTAGTTGTCAGAAAGAACACAATGCAACTGAAAAACTAACTACTGGAATGAGAGTCAAATAACCAGATTCTGGCTCCAGCATTGCCACTTACTAGTTGTGTGACCTTGAGCAAATCCTTTCTCATCTCTGAATCTGTTTCCTTATCTAGAAGGAACTTCTAAGGTACCTTCCAGAGCTAAGATCCTCTGCTCTATAAAAAATAATCAGTTGCTATTGAGTCAATTCTAACTCAAAGTAGAACTGGCCTCCACAGGGTTTTCAATGGCTGATTTTTCGGGAACTAAATTGCCAGGCCTTTCTTCTGAGGCACCTATTGGTGATTCAAACAAAAATCAAACCCACTGCCATCGAGTCGATTCTGACTCACAGCGACCATGAAATGTTCTTACAGCAACCATGACATAATATGCTAAATCTTAATGTCACACAGTTTCATTTCACTATCTTTCCACAAAAACAACCATTATGAAATAAAAAGGTCAGTCTCCTAGTACTGGTTAAAACATAAAACCATAAAGTCCCCAACAATCCCAATGAACCATGCATGTCTCCCAGTGTAGTCCTCCTATGTACTACCTTTGTGTAGTCCCCTCCCACATTGTCTCTGGGCTTGGCATGTGACTTGCTTTGGCCTATGGAACATCAGCAAACATGATGTAAGCAGAAGCTTACCAAGTATTTGCACTAGGAGCCTTGCTCTCTTGAAACCTTGAGATCACCAAGCTGTGAAGACACCTGAGATGAAAGGCCATGTGGAGAGAGGCCCAGTCATCTCAGTTAAACCCAGTCTCCATCTATGCTATCACCTGAATAGAGACATATGACAGAGCTCAGGCAAGACAAGCAACTCACAGAAGTGTGAGAAATAATAAAATGGTTGTTGTTTGAAACCATTAACACTGTGAGACATGTACAACTGAGCAAAAGAAAATGATGGGAAATAATGTCCAGACTACAGTTAATCTCCATACTCAGTTCACGTTCCTACGAGTATTTGCTATTTGTCCGTGCCTGACACACAAAATACAATAAATATTAGCCAAATAATGAATGCATGCATGCATGGCTAAAAACCCATTGCCATCGAGTCAATTCCAACTCATAGCAACCCTGAAGGACAAAGTAGAACTGCACCAAAGGGTTTCCAAGGATATAAATGTTTACGGAAGCAGGCTGCCACATTTTTCTCCCACGGAGTGGCTGGTGGGTTTGAACTGCTGTCGTTTAGCAGCTCAGCACTTAAGCACTGTGCCACATGCATGCTAGGTACTACATAAATAATCTACTAGTAGCATCATTCAGTTCATATTATTCACAGTTCTGACTGTCAGAGGAAAGCTTTATATAGAAGAGTGAGCTCACTGTTAAATAGAAATGTCTGGTCCAAGTGAATTGCCCTACATATAACCATCTGCATGTTCAATCTGCACTAGATACTACATAGATGTTTCATGAGTTCTCTATTTAAGGACAAGGCTCTGTTGCTCTGAAGTAATGAAAGACATAGTTCCAGGGAACACATATTTCAGCTTTTCTCAGGACCCGTAGGCACTGAGGATAATCAACTAAGAATTCACTATACTCTAAAGGTTTATATACCATGTATGGAATATTTTATTCAATAGATCAGTATTGAGTCCCTATTATACAAGCCAGACAGCGAGCTAAGCCCTGCAGTCAAGGAGTTAACTCTCGAACAGAACTACAGTGAAACAAGTGATGAGACAATTACGATTTAGTTTACAATACAGCAATAAAAGCACAAAGGAAACACATCTAGTCTGGAGGCATAAGCTTTAATCAAAAGAGAACTATGCTCCAGGCAGGCAGGGAAAAAAATGCAAATGTTCGAAAGGAATTGAGGGAATAAAGGAGCAAATAATATTTCATTATCTTCGAGTAAGAGTCAGTGACTATGTCTGAGAGTCCTGTACTAGGGGAAGTAAAAATATGTCTATACTTGGATAATCACTAATTCAAGTCCAACTACTAATTGAACATTACTAGCACAAGGTACCATGGAGAATATTTCTATCAACTAAACAAAGTTCTGATCCTCAAGGTGATTAAAATTCAAGGTGATTAAAAATAACTATTATAAAGATTTGGTTCATGCCTGTAAGAGAATACAAAAGGATAAAAACGAAAAAGTAGTTTGGGGTCAGACTGAGAAAAGCCTTTAATTCCAGCCTAAAAAGTTTCTATTTGATAAGACTCAGTAACTGATTGAATGTAGGAGTGACAGAAGGAAAGGAGTCAGGTTTTGCAGTTTGCCAGGTGTTTCAGAGAATGGCAATGACACGAAAAGAAATGAGGAGATCAGGGAGAGGAAGTAGTTTAACGAAAAAATTTGTTTGGCTTGTGGAATTTATGGTGATCAAGACACTATTTCAAAGAAAATGTAATTAACTAAAAAATGTGACAAATATTTCCTGCATTTCAAGTCTAACTAAAAAAAGCATACACAAAAGTAAGATGTGGCAACCTCACACAAAACTGGATCTCAGAACACATCAAAGCTATATACAATCCAAGGCACTTCCTCCTTGTCTCCAGAAATGCACTCATTTAAAGGACCCCTACTAGCTTCTCAACCTCCTTCATATTGATTGAAGTCCATTTTGATGGGTATGCTCAGATCCTAATGTATCTAGAACTTAGTTGAACTGCTGGTACTCTCTTGGTTGGTATCCTATTTTAGTTAACTGTAATGACACAAAGGAGTCTTGGTGGCACAGTGGGTGAAGTGCTGGCTGCTAACCAAAAGGCTGACAGTTTGAACCCACTAGCCGCTCCAAGGGAGAAAGATGTGGCAGTCTGCTTCCGTAAAGATTTATAGCCTTGGAAACCCTATGCGGCAGTTCTACTCTGTCCCTATATAAAGATTTGCAGCCTTGGAAACCCTATAAGGCAGTTGTACTCTGTCCTATAGGGTCACTATGCATCAGAATCAACTCGACGGCAACAGGTTTAGAATTTTTTTTTGTAATGACACATAAGTATAATGAAATAATAAACACATACAAACATCTCAGAAAATAAGAGTTGCTAAGCTATTTTTACAAAGCCCTCAACTCATTCCCTTTAAACAAATTTTATACTGTAATCCATAAAGCCCCATGTTAGAGTTACAGCTCAGAAATGGTCATAAAAAATAGGGCAGGGGAGAGGCAGCTCAGAAGGAAGGAAGCAGTTATCTATCACTGGTCTGTTCAGCATATCACAAAGAAATTCTCTACCTCATTTATCTTTAATTAAGTAAAATTTAAATGATTCTGACTCAGTATATCTGGGGTAGAAATGCAAATTCTCAGCAGGGGTTTGAACTGGAATGAAGCAGTTCAAAGCCTCGGTTTGAAGGCAATTCAAAGGTTTTATTGTAATGATAATGAGCCAACTGGTGAGAAGTCTTTCTACAAATCACTCTGAGGCTTACCTCCCAAAGTGAAGGGTCACTGAAGATTACGTTTTCCTGTAGGATAGCTGTTTTTTGCTTTGTTTTGTTTTTTTAATACACACAGCACTCCAGCAGCATTACCCACAAAACTCTGATTAAAATTTGGGGTATATGTAGACTTAAGGAGCCCTGGCAGCACAGTGGTTAAGAACTCGGCTAATAAGCAAAAGGTTAGCAATGTTCAAATTTACCAGCCACTCCTTGGAAACCCTATGGGGCAGTTCTACTCTGTCCTATAGGGTCGCTATGAGTTGGAATCGACTCGATGGCAACAGGTTTGGTTTCTCAGGTAGACTTAAAGGTTACCATTTTTATATTTAAACATCTTTTGATTCAAGGCCCAGAAAGCCCAGAAACCCCAATCCAATCTGCTATATTGTAATCTATCCCTCTGCAATTATTTCAGCTATGAAATAAGTATAAGTCCAATTTTATAATCAGCAACTGAGTTACAGCAACTGCATGTAATAGTGTAGAAAACCATCCTCACATTAGTAGTAAAATTTTGGACATGAGGTAAAAACAATGTAAAGGAATAACTGACCAAACAAAAGAAAAACAAAAAGCTCTCTAGGCAATGTTAAAATACAATGCTAAGAAGTAGTTTAAAAGAGAGAAATCCTTACAGTAACCTGAGGGGAAATAAAAAGTGCAAAGGTTATTAGAAGGCAGGGCCACATCAGCTATGATTCTGACTTACACATAGGAATTCCCAACAAACCTTCTTTTGAAGAAAAGGATCAGCTGCGAATAAATAGATGTCTGAAAGCATCTGCTTCAAAACACTACACTCTGATGTCATCCACTATGATAGGCCTTTTACACACAGTTAATCCACACAGCAAACTCATGAGGCAGATATTATTATCCTTCTTTTCAAAAGCATCAACAGATTTAGGGTGATTACATAACTCGCTCTTGGTCACCTAGGTCATTAGTAACAGGACTAAGACCCCAGGTCTGTCTGAATTCAAGACCCACACTTTCCCTACATTGGTATACCTTCAAAACCATGGATAGCTAAATAATTCATATCTACTGCTAAAATATTTAATGTTCTTTTTCAAATTATTCATTTATTGGACACCTACTATGTGCTAGCCCTAGGATACAGTAGTAAATAAGATAAACAAGGTCCTCTTCTTGGAGCTTACAGTTTAAAGCAGCCTTTCTCAAACCAGGATCCTCATTTAAACCACAGAGCACAGAAAACAATTTGAGTAACTCTTTTCTCAATTTTCCCAAGGATGGTGCATAATTATAATACCATTCCAGACACATGGGGGAAGCCCTGGTGGTGCAGTGGTTATGTATTCAGCTGCTTACCGAAAGGTCAGCGGTTTGAAGCCATTAGCCGCTCACTCTGCAGGAGAAAGATGTGGCAGCCTGCTTCTGTAAAGATTATAGCCTTGGCAACCCTATGGTGCAGTTCTACTCTACCCTAAAGGGTTGCTGTGAGTCAGAATCAACTGGATGGAAACGGGTTTGGTTTTTGGTTTAGATACATGGGGAGAAGTTAACTCATTACATACAGTGGGTGCCTTAGCATTAGGACTTAAATTCTGGTTGAAAATTGCTGCTCTCAGGGGAAAAAAAGACAAAAAACAAGAAACAAACCCATTGCTATCGAGTCGATTCTGACTCACGTTGACCCTGCAGGACAGAGTAGAATTGCCCCATAGGACTTCCAAGGAATGCCTAGTGGATTTGAACTGCTGACCTTTTGGTTAGCAACCAAACTTTTAACCACTATGCCATCAGGGTTTCTGTCAGGGAAAAGAAACACTAAATAAGTAATTACAAGAATAAAGTATGTTTTATTACTGATAACCCATTGTCATCGAGTCAATTCCGACTCATAGCAACCCTGTAGAACAGAGTAGTAGAACTGCCCCATAAGGTTCCCAAGGAGTGGCTGATGGATTTGAACTTTGGTTAGCAGCCAAGCTCTGAACCACTATGCCACCAGGGCTATGGATTCGAATTTTTGGTTAGCAGCCAAGCTCTTAACCACTATGCCACCAGGGTTCCTTATTACTGATGGTAAGACATGATTTGGAAAAGTCAGCATAGCTCACATTAAGTCAGAATTCAGAAATAGAATAATTCACACATACATTCATGAAGGAAATACTGTAAACTAAAGGGTAGACTAAAGTGAGGCTGGAATTATACTTCTGATTTCACTACTTACTAGCAGCTTTACCTCAGGTTCTAAGCTTCAGTTTCCTCATCTGTAAGATGAGGACAAAAAAAAAAAAAAAAACCTATCTTTTAGGTTTGAGTGAGGATTAAATGAGATGTTGAATGAAAAGGACTCTTAATAGCCCAATATCCCTCAATAAGTCTTAGCTGCTACTATTACTATTATTATGAGTCATGCACCTACTATGTACAAAACGCTATGCTAAGTGCTGGGGAAACAGCAACGAGTTAGACAGGGACTATACCTTGAAGGAATTTCTAACCTAGCATGAGGTATGACATCTATGCAAACAGCCATGACCCAAAGCAGAATGAGAAAAGTATCATAGGTATAAAACATCAAAAATTAAAATCATACCCAATTTTCGAAGAATCCTTTTGCATTCATCCCTGCTGAGATCCAAAAGGGTTGGCCACACAACAGGCATTGCTGCTTCCTTTTGGTAGCCCCAAAGAGCTTGTCTTCCCTGCAATAAAGAAAAAACAAGAAAAAAGAAATCAAATTACTAAGGCACATTCAACATGCCACTCACCTTGAGAGTTCCACAGGCTAAGAAGTAAAACCAAAAAGATACCGCACAATCCTTTTTTAATACCACACTTTCCAACTTCTGACAAATGAAGAATTAACCATTTGAGAACTTATCATGCCAGCCTACAACAGTGAAAGAGCACAGACTTTAGGGTCAGACACATCTAGGTACTAGTTCCAGCTTTTCTACTTACTGGCTGTGTGTGATCCTGGGTAAATTAGCCTCTCTGAATCTAAGATTTACACATTTGTAAAACAGAGATAATACTACCTAGTTTGTTCGGAGGATTAAAGAGTAGCAGCTAGCCTGTAGTTTAATAGGTGCTACTATCTGTGTAACATTAAGCAAGTTGTTTGATTTCTCCAGGTCTGTTTCCTCACTGACGTGTTACATAAGATAAAGTACAGATAGCTTAGATCATTACTTAGGTAAACGAAACTTAATAAAGAACTGTCTCTTCAAGTCTTAACAATGAAATATAAATTTGGACCCTGTAGTCGTTAAACAAGCATTTACCAAGTTTACTACTGTATCCCAGGAACTGATTTCGTACTGAGAACTCCCTCCCTGGTCTAGAGGACAAAAAGCGCTGGGCGCTTTGTACAATCCTTGCTTACAAAAAAAAAAAACCACCATACCCGTTGCCGCTGAGTCGATTCTGACTCATAGCAACCCTAAAGAACAGGGTAGAACTGCCCCATAGGGTTTCCACGGCGCGCCTGACGGATTCGAACTGCCGACCTTTTGGTTAGCAGTCGTAGCTCTTAACCACTACGCCACCATGGTTTCCATACTTGCTTAGCTCATATTAAAATCTCGGAAAATATTTGTTAAATGGATCAATGAATGGTTGAGACAGTGAGTGTGTAAAACGAATGAATGAATGAATGAGCTCGCTATCTGGTCTAGGAGTCAGACACCGAACTAACTTGCTGTATCTCCTTCCAGACGCTGAGGCTGCTAACTGCAACTCTTCGTCCCAAGTTGAGCCCCCCTCCCCCTACTTCCCATAGTCCTCTCAGCTCAGAACCAACCCAGAGCAAGGAGAACTGAACTGCGCGCCCCAGTCAGCAGGATGACATAAAGAAAAGGGGTGGGTAGGAGGAAGAAGGGGCAGAGCCAAAGGAATCCGCTCCCTCCACAGGCCAGTCCCCGCCTTCCGACACGATCTTGGAGGCGGCCGGCGACCGCCCGAATCAAGCATACGTCACGGCATCCCGATGCGTCCCCGCCAGTGGACCCCACGGCGGGGCCGCACCGCTTCGGAAACCTGGGCAGTAGTTGCCGGAGCCTGCCCAGGGAACCGGGATCTAGTGTAATCCTTCCCCACTCAAGTGTCAAGGAGGCAACCCGCCCCGCCCCCTCCCTAAACACGCACTCTTTCACAGCACCACAACAAGAGCAGCCCGCCCACCCTCCGCGCTGGTGCTTCTCAGCGCCCGCCCCAATGTCAAGCCCACGACTCAAGACACTCGGGGCCAGCAGCCAGTGTCAGGGGCCCCGGCTGGCGTCTGTGCCTCGCTCCCTCCTCAGCGGAAAGGACAACGGAGAGAGATTAAGCGCGCGGACAGCCGGCCAGATGACCTGAGACTCACCAGAAGGCTCCCAGAACTGGACCCCAAGGACTCCAGCACCAGGCCTGCCACAGACCCCCCCTCGCCCACATCGGGGAGCCCCGCGATCCCGTTAGGAGACAACGGGGGATGGGGCAGAGCGCCCCAAGCCGGGCTCCAAATACTTGGTCTGGAGCTCCTCGAGCCTGGCTAGGCTGCCAGCTCTTCCCAGGACCCTGCCTGAGAGTCACCCACCTGCCCGGCCTTTCGGGGCTCATCTAAAAGGCTCCTCCGCCAAGACTAGGGGACACCAGGAATTGGGTTTGTTTGCAGTGCCTCTGAAGGGGCAAGATGGCGACAGGAATCAAGGCGCAGGCGCAGCCACGCGCTGCCAGTCGGGAGGTGTAGTTCGCCTTTCCCGCCTTTCGGAGAATAGACACCAGAAGTCCTCCATTCTCCTTGTCCCCTTTTTCCTCCGCGTTATGAAAGGAAAAAAGAGACACCGCGAGGGGTGCTGGGAGTTGTGGTCCGAACCCAAACTCCCTCCTCCTTCGCTTCAGGTTTGCTGTCTCACGCGCAAGGAAGGCTGGGATTGTAGTTTCCTTGGTTTCACCTCCATACCCTCTTCTCTCTGGCTTCGCGCGCCTCTCCTCGGGCTGCGGTCTCTCAGCCAATCGGCTGCGCTCTCTGCTACGTGTCGCGTCACACGTAGCAGTTGAAATGGTGTCGGTAGCTGGAACCGAGGCTTTGCTGCGACCTTTACTCCAGGCGAGGTTAGGGATGATGGGAAAGTAGCTTTGTCCGTGAAGCGGCGTTGAGGATTAGGAGCAGATTTCTCACACTCTTGGGAGCGGTTATCAGCGGCCGCCGGCCTCCCAAACGACAACTCATAGACATAATCCACGCTACGGGTACGGACATAGTGGACATCGCAGATGCTTATATCCGCTCTTGGGGCTGTCGAGTTGCCTGTAGAGAAAGGAAACCGACAGGTCAGGCCGAGATTTGGGTTATAGTCAGTCTTTCTCGACTTCGGGTTCCTCCAGGTGTGAATCGAGAATAATGATTATCTTGTGCTGTATTTGTCAAAGGCAAGAAGCAGAAGGGATTTACTTGAGTCCCTACGACGTGGTAGGTGCACCTTCAGCCTTTGTACTTATTTAATCTTACAACAGTTTTGTGAAGAAGGTATTTTACAGATGAGAAAAGGAACCCACTGTATATTTACTCGCGACCATAAAATCGAAGCCAGTACCTGGTATACTTGAAGTTTCAGTCAAGTTTTGTGAGTGTCCTCTTTAAATTTTGTATTTTGGGTAACGACATGGGATCTGACTAGAAACGCTCAAGTCAGAACGGGTTTTTTATATGTATTCTGCTATTGCCCAGACATAGTTTCCTTCTCTGAAAAATGTGCTTAATACTACCCTATGGGGATGTTGTAATACACAACGTAGATAAAAGTTGTGAACCACCGTACAAACACGTCAGGCTGTTCTTGAGTGGAGCTGTAGGTTAGGAAGAGAAAATAAGTAACAGCATTTAAGTTTCGTACTACTTTTTTACTGATTAGCTACAAGTACTCTCCGAGGTCCAGGAAAATAATGATCCTTGAAATCTAAGCTTGCCCCTTCAGAAAATCGTGAAGTGGGACAAATTAACCTTCAGGATCTCCCTCCACTCTCTCCCTGACCTTACAGTGCATTCTCTTCCATCTGTTTCCCACTAAGTTGGGATACCACCTGCTTTCAGGCCAATTGCTTAGGAACCCTTGGAAAGATGGTAAATGAAACCTTAATAGAAGATTTTTGCAATTTTAACATCCATTCTTTGATTTGAGCCTCACAGCATCTCAGTGAAGCAGGTATAATTAAGGTCCCTCAGACTATGGATGAGAATATATATTCAGGAATTCACCCAAGGTCACACAGCTAGGAATTGAAGGGAACTGGAATTTGTATCCCAGGTTTTTTGACCTCCAAGAGTCCTTTACAACAAATTTCAAAATGATGTGTTGTTGTTAGGTGTTGAGTCAGTTCCAACTCATAGCGACAACAGAACGAAACCCTGCCCAGTCCTGTGCCATCCTCACAATTGTTATGCTTGAGCCCATCGATGCAGCCACTGTGTCAGTCCATCTCATTGAGGGTCTTCCTCTTCTTCGCTGACCCTCTAATTTACCAAGCATGATGTCCTTCAGGAACTGGTCCCTCCTAATAACATGTCCAAAGTACGTGAAACAAAGTCTCACTTCCAAGGATCATTCTGGTATATCTAGTGCCAAGAAACTTCCTTACATAGCTAATCTTTTCCTAGAACACTGCTGCTGCGTCTTTATCTTCTCTAAAATCTGGGCTCAGTTCTGCCATTTTCCTTAAATACACTGCTTCGCTTGAAGACCTTTCAAGTGGAGCTCTTCATTCTCGCCCATCTTCAATATCTGGAACCAGGAATAGAGGCTGGCATTCTCCTAACTTCTCACTACAGCTTCCAGACCAACTCGCCTGCTTTCACCTTCAGGCCATACACTCTATTCCACCCTCATTCCATCACTGTTTTGTTGTTGTTAGTTGCTGTGGAGTCAGTTTCGACTCATGGCCACTCCACGTGTTACAGAGTAGAACTGTTGCACAGGGTTTTTGTGGCTAATCTTAACAGAAGCAGATTGCCAGGACTTTCTTCCATGATATCACTGCGTAGGTTTGAACCACCAACCTTTAGGTTAGCAGTCTAGTGCAAACAATTTGCGCCACCTAAGGACCTGTCACTCTTTTAAGGAGAAGATTTTAACAGTATCCAGTCATCAGCTTAGGTTGCTCCATTGTCCACTCTGCCTTTGAACTCACCGGTATAAAAACCTTTCACCACCACTGCCATGTGACCACCCACTTCTGTGACCACATCCTGCACTTTGTTCTCCAGAACTGTTAACCACTGCTGAAATCAGTAACCAAAGTATTCCACACTGTGAAGAAAACTTTCTTTTATTCCAGATTTCTTACTCCTTTACCCTCACCAAACCTGCTCTTCAACTTCAGTGAAATCAGCAGGTTTATAGTCTCTCCCAATTCTCCAAGTCTGTTTGCTTCCTCTGTCTTCCCTTTCTACCCTGGACTCCGTGGTCATTTATTTCAAACTCAGTCTCAGCATCTTTAAGTCCATTCAGCCAGCCCTGTCCTTCCACATGGACTCCTCAACTTTGGTTTGTGTTTCCCCTACAGCCCCTCCCATGTTGGTATATCTATTAGTTTATTATTGCTGCATAATAAATTACCTCAAACATCATGGATTAAAACAATAATAGTATTTTTTATCATACAGTTTCTGTGGAAAACAAATGTTAAGAGCAGCTTCGCTGAGTGGTTCTGGCTCGAGGTCTCCCAGGAGGTTGCAGTCATCTCAGCGCTGACTGGGGCTGGAGAATTCACTTCCAAGGTAGCACACTCACATGGTTGGCAAGTTAGTGAGACAAGAGTTCTCAGTTTCTTAATCTACGTGGACCTCCCTGTAAGCTGCTTGAGCATCCTGACAACATGGTAGCTGGCTTCCTCCAGAACAAGTGATCCGAGAGAGAGCAGTACAGAAGCTACAATGTCTTTTTTGACCTAACCGCCAACAAATCATTTCTGCAGCCCTATTCATTGTGGGAGAGGACTGTACCAGGACATGAATACCAGAAATGAGAATCACTGGAGGTGAGAAATACATATATCAGGTTTTATACACGTATGTATATTTTTGTGTGTGTGTTTGTAGATGTATATAACACACACATAGCCTGAAGGGGAATGTGTACAGACTAGTAAAGCTAGAACAACTTCATGGAAATAAGTTGAAATAATACTAGATAGCATTTACTGGAGGATGTGCTCCTCTCCAGGCTCTTACTGATCAGGAGGTCCCAAGAAACCTCTGTGAGATTGGCTGTTTATATCAGAAAACTCCTTGCCAATTTCAAGGCATGGCTTTCGTAAACCAACCAGTCATATCAGGTGGATTGCAAGCCACGTATATGGATAGCAATCTGACCAACCTTGCAAAGTGCTTAGAAGGATAGCGTACCTGCCTATCCTGGTAAGCTGCTTAGGCAGATAGCAGACCAGCCAGTCCTTGCAAGCTGCTTATGCAGATAGCAAACCAACCGATCATTTTGGGACTGTTGCAAACCCGGAGCCAGAAAGGCCACGTGAAAGAATCGCATTGCACCACAACAGAGTAATTATTGTTCCATTTTACAGACAAGGAAACCAAGGCTTAGAGTTAAAAGTAGTTTGTTCAAAGTCAAATAGCACTAGAAGACTCTTCCCAAGAACACAAGAGTATTAAGGAGCTCTGGTTATCTATGGTTACCATTGCTGTGGCTTAAATATTTTATTTTTCTCATGAACCTCCTATTTTGGTAGGGCTTAGTGAAGACTTGAAAACTGAGATCTAGAATCATCTGAAGGTTTATTCATTCATATGAGCAGCAGTTGATGTTGGCCATTGCCTGGAGCCTTTGCTGAGGGATCGACCAGAACATCTGTATGTGGCTTCTACATGTGGCCAAGCTTTCCTCACAACATGTTACCAGATTCCAAGGGCAAGTGAGTAGAGAGAGAGAGCCAGGAGAAAGCTGTATCTTTTTAATAATCAAGCTATGGAAGTCATACAGCATTATTGTTACCATACACTATTGGTTCGAAGTCACAACCCCACCCAGTTTCAAGAGGTGGGAAGTAGTTTTCCGCCTCTTGATGGAAGAGCGGCAGAGTTCTGTAAGAACATGTGGGACTAGAAATATTGCTGTGGCCGTTTTTGGAATAATCTGCCACAGTTTGTCCTCTTTCCATAATTCACATCCCTCCCACATGCAAAATATTCCTTCCCCACAAGACATCCCAAAATCTCTTCCCATTATGGCAACAGGCTTGGGCTTGAGGTCCAGGATCTTGTCATCTAAATCATGTCCAGATGTGGATGAGGTTCCTCAGATGCAGTTCCTCTCAATCTGAAGACTTTAGAACTAAAGAGACAAGTTATCTTCTCCTCATAAAGCCAACATACAATTGGAACAGGTATTAAATAACCACTTTAGACTCCTGTTCAAAGCAAAAAACCAGAGAGCACACCAGAATCACTGGTCCATAGCAATTCTGAAGCCAGTTCCTTGATTAGGGCTCAGTCTTATTGCCTAGGAATGGTTCTCCACAGCTCTTGACTGTACCCTCTGGGCTCCAGGTTCTGTGCTCTGAATCATTCTTCCTTTTCCATTTAAAAAAAAAAAAAAAAAGGCTAGTGTCTGACACTGAGTAGTTTTCTCAGCTTGCTTCCTGCTCGTAGAAATTCAGGAGTCCAAAAGGTTTTTCATTTTGAACTTTCTGTTCCTTTTACTCTAAGCTTGCAGTGTTCCCATTGGTACAATTCTCTTAAAAATTTCGTGAATTCTTAATGAATCTTATTGGTGTTTATGTACTCCTTTCGACAAAAGCCATAACAACAAATCTCATCAAGTCTTTCTACTGATAGAGACTAGAGGAACCCCCAAGACTATTGCCCTAAGATACCCTTTGAACTTGGAATTAAAGCTATTTCTACAGGTCACCTTTCAGCTAAATAATAGGTTGGCTTATAAAATAAACAATATCACCTATGAGTAATATGCTTCCTAAAACAATTAACTGTATGAGACCAAATGGTCAGCACTTAACCCAAAAGCAAAAATGAGAGGGCAAGGAGGGGAAGGAAAGCTAGATCAGGGAAACAGAACAAATAGAATGGAAATAATAAGAATGCTGACACATTGTAAAAACTGTAACCAGTGGTGCAGAACAATTAGTATAAAAATTGTTAAAGGGGAATCTAATTTGCTTTCTAAACTTACACATAAAACACAATAAAATATTATTTAAAAAATAAAATTGCAGAAATCCAAGGCAAAAAAGAAAAAGATAAGTCCTTCTCTGTCTTGATCTTCTTGTAAGGCTGTTGTTAGTTGCTGCTGAGTCGATTCTGACTCAGTGACCCCATGTGACAGACTAGAACTACCCAATAGGGTTTCCTACACTAATCTTTTACAGAAGCAGATCACCAGGTCTTTCTCCAGCAGATCCACTGCGTGGGTGTAGCCATTTGATGGGTTCCAACCACCAACCTTTTGGTTAGAAGCCTAGTGCTTAATTAACCATTGTACTTCCAGGGCTCCTCCTGTAAGGCTACTGTGAGGCAATACCCTTAAGAGTCATGGAAATCCTGTTGTTTAGCAAAGAAGATCTGCAAAGAATACCCTAGTAATCCCTAGAGGGAGTTTTATTTGTTTGAGACACCACCTTAAATCTTCTGAGATCATAACAGAGGGTTTTATAATCATGCCCTTGGCTTCATCTTTAGACCATATTGTCCTGATAGCATCCTAAATTTAAACTGTCCAGAAGCCATTTCTTAATTTTAACATCATTTGGCATCTGGGAATAAGAACATTTAATATTGAAAATTAGCGAGTGCTGGCTTCTTTCTTCTTTGTTCTTTATTTATTTCCTTTCTCATTTTATTATAGGAAGTTAGAAGAAGCCAGGTGGTACCTCTGATACTTTACCTGGAAATCTCTTTAACTAGATTATCTAGTTCATTAAGTACATTTACAGTTTCACATTACCACAAGTGACAGTGTTGCTAAATTTTATTCCACTGTTAAGGTCTCTGGCTGGTGCAAACGGTTTGCACTCGGCTACCAACTGGAAGGTTGGCAGTTCGAACCCACCCAGCAGCTCTGTAGAATAAAGGCCTGGCAATCAGCTTCCGTAAAAATTGCAGCCAAGAAAACTCTGTGGAGCAGTTCTACTCTGTAACCATGGAGTCACCATGAGTCAGAACTGACTCCACAGCTGGGAGTTTGGTTTCTGGTTTTATATAACAAAGGTCTACTTTCCTTTAGCTTCTAGTTAGATTCTCCTCACTTTTCTTTAAGCCCTCACGGACAACCTCCTCCAGGGATATCAGTCTCCTGCTAACAGTCTCTTGGAGGCCCTTTGGGTTTTTACTAACACTATTCCTAATGTCCACTCAGTCCCAAACCACGTTTTAGGTTTTGTTATAGCATTCCACTTATCATACCAAAATCTGATCTGGTTATTTATTGCTGCATAACAAAGCACCATAAAACGTTCTGGGTGAAAACAACAGGTTTATTTTTGCCCATGAGTCTGCAATTTGGGCAGGATTTGGCAGGGACACTGGAGATTTTTGGAAAATACAAACTACAGCAGAGCCAGGCGGAGATTCAAACTTAGGTCTGACTCCAAAGCCTATACTTTTTCCACTGTATCATGCTGTCTTTCTTGGAATGTGAATATTAAATTTAAAAGCCAAAATAATCTGTGTGCAAAAGAAGAATTAAAAGGTAAGAAGGTCAATCTGAAGATTAACCACATGGAACAGTATACTAACTGTACCAGTGTTATGGTAAAAGCAGGGGCTTGGGTAACTGCTGTCAAAAATTTATGTTACATAAACATGAGAGTAACTCTAAAGGTTAGATATATTTTTTCTCTCATTCCAGAAAATGATTTGAGGTAAATGTTAAAGAATTTACATATAATAAAGTTTTTTATTCATTTGTTGAGTACTTACTATGGGTAAGACCCCGTACCAGGCACTGGAGAAACGGATGAATAAACATGATCACTCCCCTTCAGCAGCTTCTAATCTAATGGGGAAGACAGGCACATCCTTTATCATACGTTACCATACAATATAGTGTCATAGTATTATGAAGTTATGAGAAAAGGGTTATGGAGCCATTAACTCCTCCTGGATCTAGTAAGGAAAGGTTACCCAGAAGACAACATTTGAGCAGGGCCTTGAAAAATAGGCGTTCAGCAGGCAAAGGAGGAAAGGATATTCAAGGCAGAGAAGGAAACGGCAGTGGCAAACTCACAGTTATGAACAACATTGGAATTTGGGGTACTGCATGCATTTCAGTTTAGCCAGAATGAATGGTACATAAGGAGGCAGTAAGAAAAGAGAAGACTGTAAAGATCACCAGAGGTAAACTGGAGAAGGATCACGTAAAGCATGTCAAGATGCTTGGACTTTATCCCCCAGTATAAAAAGGTTTATTTGGTTTTTGTTTTTTTAAAGATCAATACACAATCAGATCTATATTTTACAAAAATCACTCCCAACCATAGTTGAGTTTAGGGGAGTAACTACTGGGATACAGCATGTAAGAACCTACTAAAACCAAAACCAATCGTGTTGCTGTCGAGTTGATTCTGACTCATAGCAACCCTATAGGACAGAGTAGAACTGCCCCATAAGGTTTCCAAGGAGCCACTGGTGGATTCAAATTGCTGACCTTTTTGTTAGCCACTGGGCTTTTAACCATTACACCACCAGGGCTCCAAGAACCTACTAGGGTGCTGTAAATGTTTATATCTTTGAGTAATGACTATATTGATAGATACACATAAGTAAAAGTTTATCAAGCTGTACATCTAAGATTTGTGTACTTATATGAGTTATATACCTCAATAAAAAGTAAAAAAAGGATTAAAACAAAAAACCTACCTGTACCAGTTCAGACTTGTCTGGTCACAAATAATAGAAAAATAAGTAAATGAATTAATAAAAGAAATGAATGAAATAGTTTAAGGAACAAAGACAAATTTTGGTTCACTTTACTGGAAAGTCCTGGTGTAGTTCTGGCATCATGCATTACTGAATCCAGAGACTCAAACAGGGCCTGTCTTAGTATCTCTCCACCCCTCAGCTCTGTCGTCTTCTCTATTGGCTTCATTTTCAGGTTCCACGTGGTGGCTCCCAGCAGTTCCAGGTTTACATCATCCTCCCTGCTGATAGCCTCAGCAGAAAAAGTACGTGCCATCCCTTCCAACAATCTTACCAATGTCTCCTTGTTCCGTTCTTGGGTCTGTCTGGGTCACATGACTATCCCTGAGCTGTGGCCAGGGGAATGTAATGCCCTAATTTGCCAGGCATGAGCCACATGTTACTCTCTGGGGAAAGGAGGATGGGTGTGGGTAAAGTCAGTTATTCCCAAAGCACATGGAGTGGGCTTGGTTTCCCTTGGGAAAACTAGGGTATTTATTAATAGAACAAGATGAAAGAATGCTACTTAGCAGAACTACAGATGTAGACTACAATTAAACCATGGCAACGTGTAATAAGTCAAAAATGTTTGTAAGCCTTTGATATAGGATTCCCATTTGTTAGAATAATCCAAAACATGGAAAAAATTCTAATTACAGAGATTTTAATTTCAACTTTATCAAAAATTTGACAACCTAATTATCTTACAATAGAGTATTTATACATCCCACACATCTACTCAGTATGTAGTCATTTAAATTGAAAATTACAAATAATTAACATCAAGGAAAATGTTAATGATAAATGGAAAAAGCGTATGCATCTGACTATCAAAAAATAATGGACTATTGGTCTCTACTTGTCCGGAGCAGAAGAGAAAGAAGGAAACCAAAGACTCAAGAAACTAGTCTACAGGGCAAATGGTCTACGTGAACCACGATCTCATCTACCCTGAGACCAAAAGAACTACATGGTGCCTGACTGCCACTACCGACTGTTCTCAACAGGGCCACAATAGGTAGACCCTGATAGAATAGGAGGAAAATGTGGAACAGAACCTCAAATTACTTTAAAAAAAAAAACCAGGCCTACTGAACTGGTTAAGACTGGAGGACTACCAGAGACGAGACACTCCAAACTTTGAACTGAAACTAACCCCTGGGGTCACCTTGTAGCTAATTAACAAATTGGCTCAAAAAATAATAAATAACACCTGTAAACACTGTGCTCCTTTTAAAAATCACCTACATGAGACCAGAATAGTGGACAATTAGTTTAAAACAGGGATGAGAATGTAAGGGGGAGGAGAAACTAGATTTATGGAAATGGAACAACCAGAATAGAAACACTGGTCACACATTGTGAAGATTGTAACCAATGTCACTGAACAACTTGTGTTGAAATTGTTGAATGAGAACCTAAACTACTGTGTAAATCCTCACCGAAAACACAATAGAATGTTATTTAAAAAAAAAAAAGAATGGAAGGAAACATGCCAAAACCAGAATAATAAATTATGGTGGTAGAACTGTGGATGATGATTCTTTTTTCTATTTTCCAAGTTTCTTTTTAGGTATTTATATTGTTATGATGGTTTAGTAATGTATTTTGTAAAATTCCTTAGGACCTTTTTAAGAATACTTCATTCTCCTAAGTATGGAATAAAGCTGCTACTTCAGTTGACTGATGGTTCTGGTTAAGGTCATAGAATCTCTGAGCTAGAAGAAATCACTCAGGAACCAGGGGCACATCTGATTTGAGGCTAACATTCCCTGTACTGATGAAAGCAATGTATGATTTGGATTTTTGTGAGATTGTCTGCTTTCCTGAAAACACATTTTCAAGTTCAAGTTTATATTCAGTCTTACATTACTAATTCAGATTAAACCAGCTATTACTGCTTTTATTGGGAAAGTGAAGTTTTAAAAAATATTTAAAAAATAGTATCAGGCTCTTTAGATCCTTCCTTTTCACACCCTTGCTCATCAGTCCATATAAGCACCTTACTGAATACGTGCAGAGGAAACCCAGATTAGGCTACATCAAACAGACCAATGTAAATTCGAAGTCTCTGGTTATCAGCTTCCTCATTCATTCAGTGAATGAGGGCCAGGCTCCACTCCAGACCCTGGAGATACAAAGATGAATAAATACAACTCTTATCCCCCTGGAGCTTACAGTTGAGTGAGGTAGATAGACATATATGCAGATAGCTCTAAATACCATAGTAGAAGGGGAGAACACAGGGTGATAAAGGTATTTAAGAAGTGCTATGGGAGCAGCGAGAAAATTTTTTCCATCACAGAAGGCTTCACAGCAGAGGTAGCTATCTGGGCTGGGCCTCGTTGGGTAAGCAGGATTTTACCAGGCAGCGAGTGGTAGAGGAGTGAGGAGAGGGTATCAAGGCAGAGGGAATAGGAGAAGCAAAGGCATGGAGGCATGATGAAAGGACATACAGAGTGGCAACTTCAAGAAGAAAATGAAGGATGTTGAACTCTTAATGGTACTCAATCAAAAGTACTTGTCAGAATAACCCAGGGAGTTTATCAAATTTCAGAAGATTGTGATGCATACCCTTGGCTAAAAACCTTAGATGGCCACAGAGATTTTGTCTATGCCCTAAAAGTTTCTGGGTCTGTGATCACCGTAGTACTTCCTGAGAGAGCACCAGACCTAACAAAACAAGTTATTGCCATTTAATCCATGTTGGAACCCAAGTGGTAAAAATACAGTCTGTGCTGTGAATGGTGATTTGACACTAATTAATGGCTTGATCATTAGAAAGCCAAAGGGAATTGCAAATGAAAACAGAAATAAAGACATAGTCACAACATTAAGTTTTCCCCAGTTCATTTTTGGAAAAAAATTTTTTTTTTTTTAGGTTCACACAAGTGCTGAGAAGCCTCAGGTGAGGAGCTGATGATAATCAGTAATTATCCAACGTGAGATCCAAGATGTTTCAGAAAGATGGAAATAATAACCCTGTCAGAAATGGAAATCAGCTATCATGGGGGAGGGGACTATAAATCCAAACATGATATCCAACTTGTCTTCACCTCAGAGAGTTTCCAGCTGTTAATGACATTCTACTGTGATTTGCCAGACATGAAATGCATTTTTTTAAAGCTCTACTCCAGCCAGCTGAACGAAAGGCCTTCCACTTGGAGCCATATTCTCTTTCAAGAAGTGTTTAGCACTTGTGAAGGCTGCAGAGAAATTGTAGAAGGTGTCCACTTTCTTGTCAGTTCCAATTAAGATCTTTTCCTTGCAACCCCAGAGTTGATCATTGTTTTCTAAGTGAGCAAATGGAAGAGCAGGGCAGGTCTCTCTTAGGTTGAAAGGGCACCTGTTGTGAAATAGTGAGATGCTGTAGGCTTTAAACTTAACACTTCGAGGCCAGCAGTTCAAATCCAAATCCAAGCCTTGCTAGAGACAGAGGTAATAAAGGAACACACGCTTAAAGAGTCCAGGGAGTATATGTGTTGAGAAATGACTGTGAGTGGCAGATGGTCCAGATAATGCTGTGTGAGTATGCGCATGTACATACACATTTGCATGTGCGCGCGCGCGCGCGCGCGCGCGCGCACACACACACACACACACACACACACACACACACACACACACACACACACACACACACACACACACACACACACACACACACACACCCCCGAGGCTGAAGCTTACAAGATAATCAATGCTGATAGCAGTTATCTCACCAGACTATGATTAGACTAGAGAGACTCCTTGAGAGCAAGAACTGAAGCCTTTTGAACTCTGAAACCCCAGCAGCCAGTACTATGTTGAGTGAATTAATGAATGATGTACTGAATCTGAAAAGACAGTGGTATGGGCAAGTAGCAGTGTCTTCCCACAGCCACAGCAACTGCCTAAGTTTCCCCAAGTAGGCCTCACACCTTCATGTCCTGCCCTGTGGGTATACTCCCATTCTTTCTCTGCCTGGAATGCCTTTACACCATCCCTTCTTTCCACCCCCTTGCCTTTTGAAGCTTGTTAAAATCTTCCTCATTCTTTATAGTCTGTCTAAAATGTTTTTTGTAAAAATTCTCCAAGCGCAAATGGTAGTAGGTGATGTTCCTGGAAGTCAGAGAGACCTGGATTTGAATCCCAATTCTACCACTTTCAAGTTTTTGAACATATTACTTCATCTCTTTGTGCCTCAGTTTCTGCCAGATGGGTTTTGGGAAGATTTAATGTGTAAAATTGGAATGTGAAAGTTGGAAACAAAGAAGAAGGATTGGTAGTTAGAAAATATGTCCTTGGTGATAGAAATGATGCCAGAGATCACATGATAGAAATTTTTCAAGACCAATGCTTATTCATTGCAAATACCTTTTTTCAACAACATAAATGGCGACTATACACATGGACCTCGCCAGATGGAATACACAGGAATCAAATTGACTATATCTGTGAAAAGAGATGATGGAAAAGCTCAATATTATCAGTCAGAATAAGGCCGGGGGCCGACTGCAGAACAGACTATCAATTGCTCATGTGCAAGTTCAAGTTGAAGCTGAAGAAAATTAGAACAAGTCCACAAGAGCCAAAGTACAACCTTGAGTATATCCCACCTAAATTTAGAGACCATCTCAAGAACAGATTTGATGTATTGAACACTAATGACCAAAGACCAGACGAGTTGCAGAATGACATCAAGGACACTATACATGAAGAAAGCAAAAGGTCATTAAAAAGACAGGAAAAAAAGAAAAGACCAAAATGGATGTCAGAAGAGACTCTGAAACATGTCCTTGAACGCCGAGTAGCTAAAGCAAATGGAAGAAATGATGAAGTAAAAGATCTGAACAGAAGACTTCAAAGGGCAGCTCGAGAAGACAAAGTAAAGTATTATAATGACATGTGCAGAGACCTGGAGTTAGAAAACCAAAAGGTACAAACACGCTTAGCATTTCTCAAGCTGAAAGAACTGAAGAGAAAATTCAAGCCTCAAGTTGCAATATTGAAGGATTCTATGGGGAAAATATTAAAAAATACAGGAAGCAGCAGAAGAAAATAGACGGAAAAAATGATTAAAGAAAAGAAAAGATGGAAGAAATACACAGTCACTATACCAAAAAGAATTGGTCAATGTTTAACCATTTCAGGAGGTAGAATATGATCAGGAACCAATGGTACTGAAGGAAGAGGTCCAAGCTGCACTGAAGGCATTGGCAAAAAACAAGGCTAGAGGAGTTGATGGAATATCAATTGAGATGTTTCAACAAACAGATGCAGCGCTGGAAGTGCCCACTCGTCTATGCCAAGAAATTTGGAAGACAGCTACCTGGCCAACCAACTGGAAGAGATCTATATTTACGCCTATTCCCAAGAAAGGTGATCCAACCAAATGTGGAAATTATCAAACAATATTATTAATATCACGTGAAAGTAAAATTTGGCTGAAGATCTTTCAAAAGTGGCTGTAGCAGTACATTGACAGGGAACTGCTGGAAAGTCAAGCCAGATTCAGAAAAGGATGTGGAACCAGCAATATCACTGCTGATGTCAGAGGGATCTTGGCTGAAAGCAGACAATACTGGAAAGATATTTACCTGTGTTTTATTGACTATGAAAGGCATTTGACTGTGTGGATCATAACAAATTATGGATAACATTGCGAAGAATAGGAATTCCAGAACACTTAGTTGTGCTCATGAGAAACCTGTGCTTGGATCAAGAGGCAGTCATTTGAACGGAACAAGGGGATACCGTGTGGTTTTAAAGTCGGGAAAGGTGTGCGTCAGGGCTGTATGCTTTCAGCATACTTATTCAATCTGTATGCTGAGCAAATAATCCAAGAAGCTGGACTATATGAACAAGAACAGGGCATCAGGATTAGAGCAAGACTCATTAACAACCTGCAATATGCAGATGACACAACCGTGCTTGCTGAAAGTGAAGAGGACTTGAAGCACTTACTGATGAGGATCAAAGACTACAGCCTTCAGTATGGATTACACCTCAACATAAAGGAAAAAAAAAATCCCACAACTGAACCAATAAGCAACATCATGATAAAGGGAGAAAAGATTGAGGTTGTCAAGGATTTCCTTTTACTTGGATCCACAAACATCACCCATGGAAACAGCAGTCAAGAAATCAAACAATACATTGCATTGGACAAATCTGCTGCAAAAGACCTCTTTAAAGTGTTAAAAGCAAAGATGTCATCTTGAAGACTAAGGTGTGCCTGACTCAGCCATGGTATTTTCAGTCACCTCATATGCATGCGAAAGCTGGACAATGAATAAGGAAAACCAAAGAAGAATTGATGCCTTCGAATTATGGTGTTGGCAAAGAATATCGAATATACCTTGGACTGCCAAAAGAACGAACAAATTTGTCTTGGAAGAAGTACAGCCAGAATGCTCCTTAGAAGTAAGGATGGGGAGACTTCATCTGACATACTTTGAACATGTTATCAGGGTGATCAATCAGCCCCTGGAAAAGGACATCATGCGTGGTAGAGTAGAGGGTCAGTGAAAAAGAGGAAGACCCTTAACAAGCTGGAGTGACACAGTGTCTACAACAATGGGCTGAAGCATAACAACCATTGCGAAGATGGTGCAGGACCAGGCAGTGTTTCCTTCTGTTGTACAGAGGGTCCCTATGAGTCGGAATGGACTCAATGGCACCTAATGACAACAACAACGTGTAAAGTGCCTAGCTGAGTACCTGTGGCACAGGATAGATCATTAACAGCTAACTGTTAGCTCTCTGCCCTAATTCACCCAACTCATTGCTTAATAAATGTGAGCACCCTCTGCCTATACATTAACACCTCTCTTAGACTTCTTTCCCCCCACACACCACTCCATGATCAGATATAACTGCTCCCTCGTCTGTTCCATAGTGCTTTAAATCATTGCCTCTTTTTTTTTCTTTACCACTTATTATAGATTGACTTGTGCTATAACTCATTGTGTTTGCCTCCCCCATAGGCTGAGAACACCTCAAAGGGCAGTGTCTCCAGCACCTTTAGCATAGAAACTACCTTCAGAGAGACATTCCATAAATGGTTGTCTAATTGAAACAGCATTTAACCCAGCTTTCTAGGAGGCAAAGTGAGCATGTAACATGTCTCCTCCCAGTAAGTGCTGAATGGTCTAGGTAGGAAGGAGGAAATTCCCCTGTAATTAAGTGGTTCAGGGTTGATTGCAGTCCGTGTCCAGCCCAAGTAAGCAGAGACTCAGCTTCCAGATGTCTTTGTTTCTCCTACTTCCAGCCCAGTCAGGCCAGAGGAGCACTCTCATAAGGGTAACTCAATATATCCTTTTTTGCTTAGCTGATGAGTGTGAAATACTTCCTTCGGAGAAAATACACAAGAGTGGGGTTTTTCTCTGTTTTTGCAAGGGGGAGAGAGGAAAATTGAAGCCAGAGGAAAATCTATCATACCCCAGGAAATGGAGAACATATATAGCCAACACAACAGATACCATCCTGGGTCAAAACTTCAGAATCATAAAGGACTCTATACCCTTAAATTGATCCTAGGAAAATAATTAAATAGAGACAAACAAACAGAAAAACTTCTCCAAGGGAGCACTGACTGTTTGTTGAGGGCGATGGAAAAATATGGGAAATGCATAGTGTTGATGACTGCATAACATGGTGGATGTAATATCACTGAATTGTACACATAAAAATGGTTGACATGTCAAATGTTTTGTTATATATATTTTACCACAATAAAAAGAAATTCTCCAGAAGCTTTTCTATGCAGTGATAACTGTACCAACAAATAACTGGAAGTAACCTAAAATTTCAGTCCAATTCAGGAAATATTTACTGAACTCTGTGCAGGGCACTGAAGTTATAAAGATATCGGTGAAGCTAGACTTCTAATCTTAGTCTATTATTGTATGCCCATTGCCGTCAAATCAATTCCGACTCATTCAGTTATTTTTATCTTTGGGAAAAGCATATTGTCTGTCAGGGTTCCATTAGGGAAGCAGAACTACTATGAGTTACGGGATAAGAGATTCATTATACTAATTAGAACTTATACAGTTGTGGGAGGAGCTGGAAAGTGTAGCTTTGAGAGTGGAGTGGGTAGGTTCAGTGGAATTACCAACCAGTCACTCTGAGAAGAAGCCAAGCACACCCAGCTGCTGAGATGGGGCTGCAAAAGGGGTGCTGATAGAGAAGTCTACAGGAGAAGTCTAGGGATCACAGCTGAAGGTTTGGCAAAGGGCCTAGAGCTACTATTGATCAGTGGGGTCAGCTATCAAGAAGAGCTGGATGTGGAGTGGAGAAAAATGAGAGAACAAACTGAAACCTGCTGACACCTCTGCGTCCGTTGTTGCTGCAACTGTTGTTAGCTGCCATCAAGTCGATTCCAACTCGTGGAGATCCCACGTGTTCAGAGTAAAACTGCTGCATAGGGTTTTCAAGGCCGTGAACTTTCAGAGGTAAAATCCCAAGCCTGTCTTCCAAGGAGCCTCTGGGTGGGTTCGAACTGCTGACCTTTTCAGCTAGTAGTGGAGCACATAACTGTTTGCACTACCCAGGGACTCCTGTTGCCGCAACTAGCCACCACCTTCAGAGAGCATTAATTTGATCAGATCATTTTATGTTGATATTAATTAAATCCTCCACGAGCTATTTACCCCTTGAGGAGCTGATTCAGTGGAATTTCTCACTACCTGAAGCTGTAACTTTAACTTCAACCCACAATTTCCCCATCAAGGCTCAAGAACTCCTGAAGCATGTTGGTACTTGCCTGCTTGGCCAACACATCACCGTTTTTCCTGGCAAAACCCAGGATAATGGCACTCCATGTAGATGCTAATTTCCCAAAGCACAGCTTTTACATTCTGTCCCAGAGCCCCAACCTTGACTTCTGCACTGCGACTCCCAGATCTTTATCTCCATCGAAGCTCTCCTGAACTCCAGATCTACATGTATTTAGACATCTCCATTTGGTTATCTCACACATACTTCAAATTCTGTATTTGCAAAACCCAGCACAGTTTTCCTCCTGATTTTTGGCACTAACATCATTTAAACCTTTCAGACTAGAAACTTTATAGAGTCATCTTTGTCCTAGTCTGCATCTTCATTAGTTACCGAGTTCTATTGGTTGTACCCTTAAAATTCTCTTTCACCTTCACCACCACCACTACCACCCTCATTGTTACTATATTAATTCAGGCACTCAGGGTCTCTTGTCTGGACAATTGCAACAACTTCCTAGTTAGTACTCCTAAATTTCATTGATTTAAATTGCACATTTATTCAACAAGCATTTACTGAGTATCTACTTTGTATGAGTCCTTTGCTCAACATCAGGACACTGAGATAACTGTGAAAGTCACTGCCCTCACAGAGTTCTCCAACTAGTGAACGGTAGACAAGGAAGCCAGCAATTCCAGAGCAGTGTGGTAAGAGGTGTGGTGGAAGTATGTGCAGGGTACTGTGGAAGCATAGAATGAAGACCACCTAATCTTACAAAGAGAAGGAGGCTGTCAGAAGGAAGTGTAGCTTGACCTGCGTCTTGAGAAATTGCAGAGGTGATTCCCAAGCAGAGAAAGGGAGGACGTGCTTTGCAGACAGAGACCAGCAATGCAGAGGTGTGAAGACAAGAGAGCTGGGTTTAGGGAGCTGCAGGTGAGTTGGTGTGGTGGGAAGAGCATTGAAGCACACTTGGAAAGTGGGAGGAAATGAGCAAAAGCCAGAACATGAATGACCTTGAGTTTTGAGCTAAGGGGCTTGGACATGATCCTATATGACAGAGGTTATAAATCATCAGGGAGATTTGGCCCAGATATATGATTTGTTTGCCCTGCACAGTAGTTGTATCTTAGATGGCTGCTCGTAAGCTTTTAAGACCCCAGAAGCTACTCACCTCACTAGGATGCAGACCATGAACTTTGTGGTGCCGATTGACTGAGTTTTCCATGAGACTAAGGTCCTAAGCCTTCGAACCTAGAAAACCATTTTTGCAAGGTGTTTGGTTATGTCTAAGAAGTATCTGTAACTGTGTCCTGTATGTATATATGTACGTGCACACACATATCTGTACGTACCCATACATATAAATACTTCTATCTGTGTGCACATATGTACTCACTTGTACTTACCCATACACATAGATACCTGTACACCTACATATGTGATCATACACTAGTTTTTTTGGTTATTGTTGATTGCAACTTTTTCTTAAAGCCAGTCCCCTTCACTAGTTTATGTTACCTGCACGGGTTGCTATGTAAAGAAGGATGACCTCATGGATCGCCTTTACATAAAACCTTGCAATGCTCACAGACCACCAAGAAGGAATGTGCCAGGAGTACTAGTCTTAAAGAAGGTGTAGGAGACATGTACATGTTTGGCCAGAGTTTGTCAAAAAGAGGCAAATACTGACTCTCAGAGAGCCTTAAATAGGTGATGAATCAAGTAAAAGAAGTTGAGAGGGCAGAGAAAAGGGCTCATAGTAAGTCTTAGCTGCCCATGGCCCAAAGGCAGCTAATGGCAAGAGTTCTCTGCAGCCAGTGACAGCATGGAAGAAATACAATGCAACCCCAACTTCCAGATCTAGGGCCAAAAGACCAAGCTGCTCTCGGTAATCATGCAGAACTAGCCCAGCTTCTCAGTAAGAGGGTTACTGGATCCTTCCCAAACCCCTCTGGACCTCACATGCTGGAACTGCACTGCACTTCCAAGTATCTAAATCCTCCAGCCCTCTCAGAGCCTTGAACTCCTGCTCCAGATCTCCTCGCAGCTGGCTGAGAGGAGGCTGCCTTGGGCTCCTTTGGGGACTCCTGTCTTCAGTGATGACTCTCTGCCATTCAGTACTGGCAGTCTTACCTCCTCTTCCTGTGTAACTGATCCCCGTTGTCTGGTTCTTTCAGCATCTCTGCTATGTACACTATGACATGTATGAGCCCTGAGTTGGGCAGGAGCCCTCAGAGTGAGGTGCAAGTTTCTTCCCAGGTCATTGAAGTGGCCTTTCCTTGGTAAGCCAGACACTTAGGCTGCACTCAGTAGTCTTAAAAGTAGTGCTTACACTAGGTGGCCAGGGAGAAGGGATCCCCTAAGTCTTTAAATTGATCTCCCTGCTCCCTATTTTTTCCCACATCAAGCTTACACCTGCTGAATAAATGTACATCAGAATATAATGCTAACTATGGCATATTTCTGATCAAAAACCTTCAGTGGCTTTTCATTTCCTACCAAATTCAAACCTAGTTATCTGCCCTGGCATGTTGGACCTTCCCCAGGATGACCCCAAATGATTTTTCTAGGCTTGTCTCCCACTATGAATACCATATGCTCCAGCCAGGATGACACTGGCCATTCTCTACAGATGTAGTTTTTGCCTTGGTCTTCTCTTCCCTCCTCCACAGCCATTTCCACCCATCCAAAACCTACTCGTGGTACAAATCTCATCTCAATGCCACTTCTCAATGGTCTGATGGCCTCACACACATATGGACTCTTCTGGTTTGAGGTTCCTCCCTTGCTAAATTTTGGGCATAGGCTACTTCCTATTTTAATTACGTAACCACATGCTTAAACCTTCTTGCTAGACTGATCTTAGACAGTGGTGGTTTTGTATTGTTCATCTGTATCACCATGTCCTAGACAAGACCTGGTGAATCAAAGATGCTCAGAAATATTTATTTGAATTGATTGCGTTCTTCCTCCCTGCCCTATTTTTTTGGTAGATTTGGGGTTGCGGGGGGGACTCTTACTGGTACCTCTCATGTAATCCTAGACTCTTCGGCAAAGGAATGGATCTTAACAATCATTTTGTCAATCCTGCATTTGATGATAAGAATCTCCCACTGGGACAGGTGAAAAAGTGAGATCCAGGTGGGACTAAATACCTGGGGCAAAAGAGGAATTTCATGTACAAAAGCACCAGAGTTAGTACAGTTGTGTCACATTGGGGGCCAGCCTGTCTCTTACCAGATGTTCTCAAGCACCAGTGGCAGGAAAGGCTTGGTCCACTGGTACAGTGGACCCAGACCAAGCTAACTTGTGTGTCTAGGCCCTGCACCCCATGGTTGCCTCTCCTTACTTCATGAAGGGAAGGCATAATATTGTAAGGACCATACATTCATGGGTTTAAGTTTATAGGAATTTCATCCCAGAAGTTGGCAATGAAATGTGGTAAGAAAGAGCATGATCTTTGAACCAGCCAGGCAGGGTTCAATTTTCATTCTTTCTTGTTGGGTATGATGTGATGTCAAGAACTCTGACTTTAGAGTTAGGGAGAACTAGGTTTAAAAAGTGTTTGGTTATTTCCTAGCTCAGACCTCAGACGGATTACCCAAATTCTCTGAGCCTTCATTTTCTAATATGTAAAACAAGACAGTAATACCATCCTCACTGATTTGTGGTGACTATTAAATGAGAAAATACATGTGTCTCGGCTAGGATGTCTTCAGCTGCAACTAACAAACAAAAACTCAAAATGGCTGAAATAGTAAGGAACTTTTATTATCTCACATAATAAGAAGTGCAAAAGTAGAGGAGTTTCGGGATTGGTTAATTCATTAAAGACCCAGGTTCTTTCCATCTTTATGCTCTTCCAACCTTGTAGGCTTTCCTAAGCTGGCTCACCTCATGGTCATAAGATGGTTGCCAATGTTCCAGGAATCTCATCCAGATACTCAGAGCCCTCAGAAGGAATCAGTACAGCCGATACCCTGATTTCAGTCTCCTAGCCTGCAGAACTGTGGGACAATAAATTTCTTTTCTTTATTAGTCACCCAATTTGTGGTACTTTGTTATGGAAGCCGTGGGAAGCTAATATACTTCTCACCGGGATCAACCTGTTTCAGTCCTCTAGCAGCTCTTGCCTGGGCTAATGCAGCAGCCTCTTAACTGGTCTTTCTGCCTTCATGTTATCTCATCTCTGCCCCCATGTAATCCTCTAGAATAATATTTCTGACAGAAAAGCTGATCATGTTACTCATGTACTTAAAGCTCTTCCAGAACAGGTGGTCCTGCTTACCTGTCTAGCCTCACCACTCATCAATTTTCCCTCAAAATCTGGGTACTAGTCACTTGGAATGACCTGCTGTTTCTGAACATACCATACTGTCTCTACTCTCCTCTGCTAGGATCAGTGCCAACCCCCATGCCCATCCTCTCCTGGATAACCTCACCATCCTTCAGGATGAGGTTCAGAAAAGCATCTCTCTGTCTCCACCTCCCACCCACAGCTCAACATCTTGTACTTACTTCTATCACTGCATTGATCGTCCTAGACTAACTGTATTTTACTAATCTATCTTTACTACTAGATTGTGAGATCCATGAATTGAGGGCAGAGTCCCTGAACTTATTCATTGCTGTACCCTCAGATGAATAAAGAATGTTGAAGTGTTATCACTACACTGAAGTCTTATCAGTGAGGGGACTCTGCAGTTTCCAGTGAAGTTACCATTGATGTTTTGTGGGGCCCCAGACAATAGCATCACAGAACCACTCACCCTACCTCCCTCTGCCCCTTAAGTATCCCAACCACAACAAAAATAGCATGATGATTTACTTCCTTGGGAAACTATCCCAGCAAGTGGAGAATTTTAATAAACAATAAAAATGTGGAACAAATGGGAGGGGGAAGTGTTGGCCCCTGAGAGGAGGGTTGGAATCAGATTTGGCAAGAGGCTGTGAATACTTCCTAAGCTGATAGATTTATGATTGGGAAGTTTGTGTTTCCACATAGACCTTGCCTGCCTCCAGTATACTAAAAGGCAAGGCTTGAGATAGAGCCAAAGTAATTTGGAAGCGCTAGGAGACCTAGATTCATTTGACTTGGAAAGAGTTTTGAATTTTTACATTCCATCTTCAAGCACAGAGGCCCTGAATGGTCTTAAGGGATGCAGGTGCCTTTTGCACACATGTGCTCGTTTTCTGCTGTCCCTCTCTTCTTTTCTCTCTCAACACACACACACACACACACACAGAGAGAGAGAGAGAGAGAGAGATACACACACACTTACCTATGCAGTTGTTGATTTAAAAAAATATAATCATACTTCTATGTTTCCCCCAGGAAGTTAAATAAATAGAAAAGAGACTCACAAGATCCTTTTTTATTTTTCTGGAGCTCAGGAAGATGTAGGCATTCCAGATTCTCACATTTGTCTGCATTCAACCAAATGTCTCCATTCTAAGTCTCAGGGTCCCATTCCTTCCCAATAAATGCTCTTATGCTCCTTCAAGTAAGAAACCTGGGGAGCCTGTGAATTCTACTAATATTATAATTCTGCACCCACAGGATCAAAGTTTGGGTCTGATTTTCAATAATATTACTTCTGCAAGCTGTAATAGGTTAAAAAAAAAATTAGAGCCATAATAGAAACTCTCTGTTTCTCTTATTGTGCCTAGAATTGAGGGTTTAGAACCCTAAGTTTGTAATTTTCTTTTGATAAGCCTTCCATTGCAGTCAGAATCAGTCAACCCATCTCAAAATCCTTGCGGTCACAATTCCCACTGATAGTCCATTTCAACAGCCATTTGTTCTCCCAATGACTTGCCTTCAATAGGCGCTTCATCCCAGGATTTACAGGTGATAATTTAAGTGACTCTTTTGCCATTGCATGCCATGGACTACTAGTTGTTGGGAGAGGCAATCTATCATTGGCCCCAAGTGCCCCTGCATATCCTTGTGTAAATGTGCCAAACTGCAAGGCCTAACTATCCTCTGACCCTGAGCCATTTCTGCAACTAGTCACAAAGGCAATTAAGTAGGTCAAGGTGACACAGCATGACTACTCTCTACAACTATTCACTCTCCAGTGGAAGGAGACTGGCTTGTTTACTGCTTGCTATAAAAGTTCTCAGTCCTTGGCCCAGGGTTCCTCAGCCACAGTGCAACTCTACTTCCTGCCCAGCCACCATCTGGGCCTACTGCATTGCCCTCTGGAATACGCAAGCAAGGAAACCCATTCCTCCATGCTGTTGGTCCTGCTGTTTCCTATACTGTGAGTAATAAACTGTCTTTCTCTGATCCATTGATTCTTGTCTACTTTCAGCACCTGTGGAGCTATGGCAAGCCAACTTGCTTGCTTGCTTGCTTTGGAATCCTGTCACTCCTTGCCATCTTCTATGAGGCTGGGGTTCTTTCCTGACACAGTATCCCATTTTCCACTGGCAATGAGGTTATCACTGAAGTCAAGCCAAATCAGGTCATATAACCAATCCCAGATTCCCATCTTTGAGGGTCAGTTTCCCATGACCACATTCAGTACCAAGCACTATATAAGCCAGTCAGGAAAACAAACAATTCTCTATCTGTGCTATCCAATATGGTAGTCATTAACCACACATGGCTATTTAAATTTAAGTTATTAAAATGAAATGAAATTAAAAATTTAGTTCCTCATATTAGCCACATTTCAAGAGCTCAATAGCTACATGCAGCTTGAGATACTGTATTGGTCAGTACAGTTAGGGCATTTCTATCATTACAGAATGTTCTACTGGTCAGTGCTACTCTAGATATGTCAAGCAGAAAGGGATTTAATGTGGTGAATTGTTTACAAAGATGTTGGGCATGTGAAAGTAGCCCAGGGAAGAAAGCAAGGGGTTAGAAGAGAAAAAGAGCTTAGGAAGGTGCTGCCACTTCTGAGTGAAGCTGACCCATAGTCATGACCCAACTGTTTGGGGTATTGCAGATACAGTGGCTGAGCAGGAACCCAGGAGCCTGCAGTTGATGCTACTGCTAGAGGCACCACCAACAAGCAAGACAAAACCTTCCATTGGGCAAGGGGTAAAAAATGTAAATTTCAAGTTTCCACACTTCCTGCAATACTGAAGAGAGTAAAAAGGGTGGGAATTGCCTTAGGCTGGGTTCTCTAGAGAAGCAAAACCAGTAAAGCATATAAATGTATATATCCAAAAAAACCAAACCCAAACCCATTGCTGTCGAGTCGATTCCAACTCATAGCGACCCTATAGGATGAGTGGAACTGCCCCATAGGTTTTCCAAGGAGTGCCTGGTGGATTTGAACTGCCATCTTTTTGGTTAGTAGTCAATTTCTTTAACCACCACACCACCAGGCTTTCCAAAACATATATATATAGAGAGAGAGATTTATATCAAGGAAATGGCTTATGTAGTTGTAGAGGCTGGAATGTCCCAAGTCTGTGGGTCAGGCTGGTGGCCTCTCCTGATTCATGTAGCCCTGGGGGCCAGCAAACCCAATACTGGCAGGTCAGACAGCAGGACTCTGGCTCACAGGCTGTGAAGACGGATGAATCCTAAGATTGGCAGGTAAGATGGCATGTAAGCTGCTAACTCAAGTCCCAAGAACCAGAGGTCAGATGAACAGGAGCTAGCTGCAGGATCCAGAGCAAGTAAAAGCCCATGAACCTTGCCAGAAAGTCCACCTATATTGAATGCAGGCCACGCTCCCAAGTAATCGCCCCTTCAGCTGATTGGCTACTCACAGCAGATCCCATCATGGAGGTGATCACATTATATCAAATCTCATTATAGTGATGATCACATCATTATATGACTGCCAAACTACTACATCATAACTGCCAAACCACTAAGAATCATGGCCCAGCCAAGTTGACACACAACCTTAATAGTTACAGAATGTATCTTACAACAAACAGAGAAATAACTGCAGAGTAGAGATCCAATTAATAATATTATTAGGACAAGTGCCAGGGCCCCTGCCTTGTAGCTTGCATCCATTACCTTATTCCTAGCAACTGCCCCCTTGCCCTTTATATTCCAACCATATCAAATTGTTTTCAAAATGCTCTAACACCAGGAAATGCTCACCATCACTAGCCATTAGAGAAATGCAAATCAAAACTACAGTGAGATACCATCTCATTCCAACAAGGCTGGCACTAATCCAAAAACCACAAAATTATAAATGTTGGAGAGGTTATGGAGAGATTGGTACACTTATGCACTGCTGGTGGAAACGTAAAATGGTACAGCCACTTTGGAAATCGATTTGGTGCTTCCTTGAAAAGCTAGAAATAGAAGCACCATGTGATCCAGCAATCCCACTCCTTGGAATATATCCTAGAGAAATAAGAGCCATCACACAAATAGATATATGCACACCCATGTTCATTGCAGCACTGTTCACAATAGCCAAAAGATGGAAACAACCTAAGTACCCATCAACAGACAAATGGATAAACAAATTATGGTATAGTCACACAATGGAATAACTACACAACAATAAAGAACAGTGATGAATCCCCGAAACATCTCACGACATGAACGAATCTGGAGGGCATTACGCTGAGTGAAATTAGTCAGTCACAAAAGGACAAATATTGTATGAGACCACTATTATAAGAACTCAAGAAAAGGTTTAAACACAGAAGAAAACATTCTTTGATGGTTACAAGGGTGGGGAGGGAGGGAGAGAGGAATTCACTAACTAGATAGCAGACAAGAATCATCTTAGGTGAAGCGAAGGACAACACACAATACAGGTGAAGTCAGCACAACTGGACTAAACCAAAAGCTAAGAAGTTTCCTGAACACAACCAAGCACCTTGAGGGACATAGTAGCTGGGGCTGGGTCTAAGGACCATGGTTTTGGGGGACATCTAAGTCAACTGGCATAACAAAGTTTATTAAGAAAATGTTCTGCATCCCACTTTCGTGAGTGGTGTCTGGGGTCTTAAAAGGTTGAGCAGCCATCTAAGATGCATCAATTAGTCCCAACCCACCTGGAGCAAAGGAGAATGAAGAACATCAAAGACACAAAGAAAATATCAGCCCAAGAGACAAAAGGGCCACATAAACCAGAGACTCCATCAGCCTGAGACCAGAAGAACTAGATAGTGCCTGGCTACCACCAATGACCACCCTGACAGGGAACACAACAGAGAGTCCCTGATGGAGTGGGAAAAAAGTGTGGAGCAGAACTCAAATTCACATAAAAAGACCAGACTTAATGGTCTGACTGAGACTAGAGGAACCCCTAAAGCCAAGGCCCCCTGACGCTCTGTTGGTGCAGAACTAAAACCATCCCCAAAGCCCACTCTTCAGACAAAGATTAGACAGGACTATAAAACATAAAATAATACTCGTGAAGTGTGTGCTTCTTAGTTCAAGGAGACACAGGAGACCAAATGAGCGGCTTCTGTCCAGAAGCAGGATGACCAAAGACAGGAAGGGGCAAGAACTAGTTGGATGGACATGGGAAGCCAAGGGTGGAAAGGGGGAGTGTGCTGTCACATTATAGGGATTGCAACTAGTTTCACATAACAATATGTGTATAAATTTTTGTATGAGAAATTAACTTGAGCTGTAAACTTTCACCTAAAGCACAATAAAAAAGAAAAGACACTACCTGATTTTAGATCCTATTATACCGCCACCGTAGTCAAAACAGCCTGGTACTGGTACAACAACAGATACATAGACCAATGGAACAGAATTCAGAATCTGGACATATATTCAGCTACCTATGAGCAGCTGATATTTGACAAAGGCCCAAAGTCTGTTAATTGGGGAAAAGACAGTCTCTTTAACAAATGGTGCTGGCATAACTGGATATCCATCAGCAAAAAACTGAAACAAGACCCATACCTCACACCATGCACAAAAACTAACTCAAAATGGATCAAAATATAAAATAAAAAATGATAAAGATCATGGAAGGAAAAGTAGAGACAACACTAGGAGCCCTAATACATGCCATAAACAGAATACAAACCATAAGTAACAATGCACAACCACCAGAAGAGAGACTAGATAACTGGGAGCTCCTAAAAATCAATACTTACACTCAGCAAAAGACTTCACCAAAAGAGTCAAAAGACAACCTACAGACTGGCAAAAAATTTTTGGCTATGACAAATCTGATCAGCGTCTAATCTCTAAAATCTATAAGATACTGCAAAACCTCAACAACAAAAAGACAAATAACCCAATTAAAAAATGGGCAAAGGATATGAACAGGCACTTCGCCAAAGAAGGTATTCAGGCAGCTAACAGACACATGAAGAAATGCTCACGATCATTAGTCATTAGAGAAATGCAGATCAAAACTGCAATGAGGTATCATCTCATCCTAACAAGGCTAGCATTAATCCAAAAAACATAAAATAATAAACTTCAGAGAGGTTGTAGAGAGACGGGAACACTTATACACTGTTGGTGGGAATGTAAAATGGTACAACCACTTTGGAAGTTGATTTGGCACTTCCTTAAAAAGCTAGAAATAGAAGTAACATACGATCCAGCAATCCCACTCCTTGGAATATATCCTAGAGAAATAAGAGCCATCACATGAATACATATATGCACACCCATGTTCATTGCAGTACTGTTCACAATAGCAAAAAGATGGAAACAACCTAGGTGCCCATCAACGGATGAATGGATAAACAAATTATGGTATATCCACACAATGGAATACTATGCAACGATAAAGAACAATGATGAAGCTGTGAAACATCTTATAACATGGAGTAATTTGGAGGGCATTATGCTGAGTGAATTTCGTCAGTCACAGAAGGATAAATATTGCATAAGATCACTATTATAAGAATTCAAGAAAAGGTTTAAACACAGAAGAAAACATTCTTTGATGATTACAAGGGTGGAGAGGGAAGGTGAGGCTTACTCACTAACTAGATAGTAGACAAGAATTATCTTAGGTGAAGGGAAGGACAGCACACACTACAGGGGAAGTCAGCACAACTGGACTAAACCAAAGCTAAGAAGTTTCCTGAATACAATCAAACACTTTGAGGGACAGAGTAGCAGGGGTGGGGGTCTGGGGACCATGCTTTCAGGGGACATCTAGGTCAATTGGCATAACAAAGTTTATTAAGAAAATGTTCTGCATCCTACTTTGGTGAGTGGCGTCTGGGGTCTTAAAAGCTCACAAGTGGCCATCTAAGATGCATCAATTGGTCCCAACCACCTGGAGTAAAAAAGAATGAAGAACACCAAAAACACAAGGAAAGTAGTAGCCCAAGAGACAGAAAGGCCCACATAAACCAGAGATTTCATCAGCCTGAGACCAGAAGAACTAGATGGTGCCAGCTACCACCAATGACCGCCCTGACAGGGAAAACAACAGACAGCCCCTGATGGAGCAGGAGAAAGGTGGGGTGCAGAACTCAAATTCTAGTAAAAAGGCCTGACTGAGACTGGAGGAACCCCAAAAAGCATGGCCCCCAGATTCTCTATCAGCCCAGAACTAAAACAATTTCCGAGGCCAACTCTTCAGACAAAGATTGGACTGGACTGTAGGACATAAAATGATACTCATGAAGAGTGTGCTTCTTAGCTCAAGTAGATACCTGAGACTAAATGGGCAGCTTCTGTCCAGAGGTGAGATGAGAAGGCAGAGAGGTTAGAAGCTGGCTGAATGGACATGGGGAATTAGGAGTGGAAAGGAGGAGTGTGCTGTCACAGTAAAGGGAGAGCAATTAGGGTCACATAACAATGTATGTATAAATTTTTGTATAAGAGACTAACTTGAAATGTAAACTTTCACTTAAACTACAACAATAAACAAAAAAAAAATAAGAAAAATGAAAATAAACTTAAAATATTTGTAAAATGTAAAAAAAAGAAAAGAAAAGAAAAAGCTCTAATGCTTTATAATCTTGCTCCTCCCAAGATCTTGCATATATTGTTCCCTCTGCCTGGAACATTTTCCCCTTGCTCTTCACATAACTGGCTATTCTCATCCTTCAGATACCAGATCAGATGTCACCTCCTCGGAAAGACCTTCCTTGTCCTTGCCAACCTGCCTAAAACACTCACCCCCACATCCCTCCCTAGCCATTCCCCATCATGCCACACTTTTTATTTTATAAGTTCTTGTTTCAATTGAAAATTATCTTCTTTGTTTATTATCTGTCTCCCCTCATAAGAATGTAAGCTCCAGGAAGGCAGAGGTCTTGTCTGTGTTGTTCAGTTCTGTGTTCTCAACATTTAGAACAGTGCCTGGCTTGTAAGAGGCACTCAAATAAATTCATGTTGTCTGAATAGTTTCCATTCATCCTTCAGGTCTGAAATCTTTCCTGTCTCCGTTGCTGGGCGAGGTATTTCTGCTATGTGTTTGCATAGAACCCGCACTTCCCCACTGTAACACTAAAACAGCTGTAGTTTCTTGCATCTGATCCCTTGCTAGACTATAACTCAATGACAGCAGGGATCATGTCTATCTTGTTCACATGTGTGTCCCCAGTGTTAAGCACAGTGTTTGGATATAGCTGGAAGTGATAAATTACTTGAAGGATCTGATCACCATACTGTCCTATAAAGAGTTTGGAAGAAGAGTTAGTGATGGGTATATAGAAACTAATCCCTGTGTGGTGCAAACAATTAATGTGCTTGGCTGCTAACCAAAAGATTGGAGGTTCAAGTCCACCAGAGGTGCCTCAGAAGAAAGGCCTGATGATCTACTTGTGAAAAACCAGTCATTAAAAACCCTATGAAGCACAGCTCTACTCTGACACACATAGGATTGCCCCGAGTCAGGGTCAACTTGGTGGCAACTGGTGGTGGATACAGAAACTAAGCACAAAAAAAAAAGGAGACAATTGTTAACTCTAGGAAGACCTAAAAGCTTAACTAGAATGGAAATGCAACCACAGAGCCCAACACAGCTTGGCTGTGAATATTTACATAGTCATAATTAGGGCCGACACAACTGTATTAAGTATTTTAGATTGTATTAGTTGTTAAAGTGTTGAAATATTTCTACACTGGTTAGTAAATAGTGGCTACCCCAAGCTCCCTGAGTACCCCACCCCCACTGCCCCAGTGCCATCTCCCTAATCTCAGAATTCTCTGGACCTTCCCAGGATCTAGCAACTAAAGAGATAATACTTAGCACACTCAGGGGCCTCATGACCCTACTGGAGAGGCTAGCACTGCTGCTGGCTTCCCCCAAGGACTTGCCTCAGCCCTGCTTATTACGCCTACTCAGGCCTGGCAGAGGAGCTCAAATTCCAACCCAAATCTATTTCGTAGAAGAACAGTCTGCTTTTTCTCTGCACCATGATGCCACTTGTTAATGATGATCATGTTATCTATGGGACATCCCTTTTGTATGGTCCCTGGCATCTTTCTTCAATCTCAGGGGAACAGGGCCAAGCCTGTGTGAACACCAGGAACTGACTGTAAGTAGAAAAATGGAGAAAGTTGTCTGATACAATGTTAAGAAATAAGAATAGAATATGTAGTTGTTGACGCAAGAATCAGTGCTAAAAGCAGACTACACACAAACACACACACACACACTGCTTCAGCAGGAAGGGGCAAGGAGAAATGAAAACAAATAACGTGTAGGCGCATACTCTCTTTCCTGTTTCCCTTATTTTTGGGATTTCTGTTCTTATCACTGTATTATTTGCACAATAAAAACAATTCACTACGGAAGAAGGAAAGACTGAGAAAATATGAGCCCCTGAGTGGCCCGTGGCCATGTCTTGAGTCCAGCTGCAACTCTTGGCCTTCCAAAGTCATTCTGATGGCAGCACTTATAAAGAAGCTGGCTTTTTCTGGACAAGGGAGAGAAGGAGAAAAAATGCATCACGTGGGCCATGTCAAGAGGCTGCGGTTCTTTGCTTTTATGCTGCAGATGTTAGTGTCATCACAACACTTGATGTGAAGCTCTCACCTGGGCTGGGAAGGTGTGGCTGTGACCAGGTGCTCCCCAGCCAAGGCCTTTTCGTATCTGATGGTTGTTACCATTCCCTGTTCATTTGTTTTGATTCTCCTGGCTGGGGCTTGGGTTTGGCCTGGAGGGAGGAAGGACCAGTATAGGATTCTCTGTAATTGAAGGACAGAGGCTAACGTGACCTTAGCCAGCAAAGAAAACAGTGAAACAACATTCATGCTTAGGTTTTGGAGCTGGGGCCCAGTGATTTTTATTTTGCCTTGCTTACATCTCATACTTCACTTGATTTTATTCTGTTCTCTGGATCACCATTCCCTTCTGATTCCATAGCTTTTCCCAGGCTGTTCCTTCAGCCTGGAGTGCCCTTTCTGGTACATCTTGACCTGGCTAAATCCTGCCCATCGTTGGTGCAACTTTTCCCAATCTCCTTTGGGGAATGAATCATTCCCTCCGCTGGCTCCCACGGCACTTGGTTTGTATCTTTCTTATGGCCACTGTATTTTCTTGCAGTACATTATAGTTATTTATGTCTATGTCTGTTTCTCCCACTAAATCATGAGCTTCTTAAGGTGGCCAAGAAACATGTCTTATCCAACTCTGATTCCCCACACAGCGTGGCCAACGTCTGGCATATGGTAGGTACTCAGTCAACATGTGGGATGACATTAAATTACAATGACTGAATTCTTCCTCTTTATGTGTCATTGGACTTTCTGGGAAGGCTATTGAGATTGTAGGCAGATGATCAATTGGTTTTATGTCCATTTCTTTCCTGTGCATTTTGAGAGGGGCAGGAAGAGAAAGAGAGTTAAAGCTATCTGTGGATCCATATTGCAAGGATTTCAGCTGGAGCCCCTTAGAGGGGATGATAATATGAATAATAACTAACATGTGCAAAGACTCTCACTTACGTTTTCACCCCATTAACTCTGCAGAGTCTCACAAGGACTCTAGGAAATAGACTGAGTGGGCAGAATTTGGCTTGTCCAATTTTACAGGTGAGGAAACTAAGGCTCAGAAAAACGAAGTGATTTGGTCACAATTACATAAACTCAAAGTAGAGCTGGAACTCAAACCTACCTCCTTTGACTCCAAATCCCAAACTGTTGGGATTGCCAAGGTGACTAGGGCAGAGGCTCCCTTTGCACACAGTAGGTGCTTGATAAAGATTTGCAGCGTGAAGGCAGGAAACTTGTGGTTTAACCGTTGATAAGGAGGACTTGCATTAGGCCCCAGTTGTTACCCTCATGCAAATTTACCTGCTCAGCTAGGGATTTAGCTGCTCTAGGGCAGAGACCATGACATTTCTCTCCCCGAAGCTCAGGTTTTTAGCAAGCCCTGCACTTTGACTGGGTCCCGGTTTCCATGTCTGTAAAATGAGTAGGCTGAGCTGGAAGTTTAAATTGGGTCTCATTCACACCAGCATCCAGCACAGAGCCTGGCCCACAGTTTCCATCACCCTCCCCATGGACAACTCCCAACTCCAACACTAGAGGCCTCCAGGACTCCAGCTGACATGATGGAGCGCGTACCCTGCACGTTACAGCCTCTTCCCAGGCTGGCTTCGGAAACCAAGCCTCCTCCAGACAGCGGGGCTGCTCCGCTCACGTGGCTCAGGTTGGGAGCCTCATTAGTCATGTCAGATGACATAGTTAACACTTGGGGCTGGCCCAGTCAGTTCATCAAAAGCTCCTATGTGCCTGGCTCCATCACTGCAGCTGAGGAACTACTGTATGTGGAGCAGGCAGCACATCAGAGAAGCAGCGCCAGAGTACTTCCAAATTGGTTTTGATTAATTACATAGACATGTCTTTAATTGGTGCCAGGGTAGCGGCCAGAGAATTTATGGGAAAGCAGGATGTTATGCTTTCATTCCCTGAAGTCCCATAAAACAATGAAAGATGAGGAACAGAATCACTGCTCGTTGAAAATTTATCGACCGTGCAGACCCAGAAAACACAAATAACTATCTGAATCGAAACCTAACCTCATTTTCCCAACTCACTGGAAGCCATGCATGTTCTCCTCTGTGCTCCTGCCTGTGTGCCGAGATATACAGCTAAGCAAAAGGTGTGATTTCTAAAAAATGGGTACCTTAGCACATAGGTGGCACACTCTGCTCCCCCCAGACCCTCCCAGAGAAGATGTGTGCTCAGAGGTATCTGGGAAGACCCTCCCCCTCAAAAACACCTCTCCCTCCAGCCTGTCACCGTCTTATGAACTGGCATCAGAGTCTGATTCCCTCGGGGTGAAGCATTCATTCACCCATTCATTCTTTTTCACCACTCAGATATCTAAGACCCATACATTGAGTATATACTACATACAACACACTGTTCTGGTATAGAGAATACAGAATTGAATCAAGTACAGACCCTTCCCTCAGGAACTGGTTATTGTCTTAGTCATCTAGTGCTGCTATAACAGAAATACCACAAGTGGATGGCTTTAACAAAGAAGTTAATTTCCTCACAGTAAAGTAGGCTAAAAGTCCAAATTCAGGGCGTCAGCTCCGGAGAAGGCTTTCTCTCTCTGTTGGCCTTCTCATCAATCCTTCCCCGGACTAAGGGCTTCTTCCTGCAGGGACCCCAGGTCCAACAGATGTGCTCTGATCCTGGCCCTGCTTTCTTGGTGGTATGAGGTCCTCAACTCTCTGCTTGCTTCCCTTTCCTTTTATCTCTTATAAGATAAAAGGTGTTGCAGGCCACACCCCAGGGAAACTCCCTTTACATTGGATCAGGGATGTGACCTTAGTAAGGGTGTTACAGTTCCAACCTAATCCTCTTTAACATAAAATTATAATCACAAAATGGAGGGCAACCACACAATACTGGGAATCATGGCCCAGCCAAACTGATACACACATTTTTTGGCGGACATAATTCAATCCATGACAGCTATCTAGAAGAAAAGAGAGGACAAGTCCAAGGATGAAATAAGGCATGGTGGGTGACATCACATAGAAGATAAAGCACTGGGATTTGGCACCAAGGGGACTTGGGTTCAAATCTCAGCTCTGGTTCTTATTCTGAGCCACTTTAGATAGTTACTTTGATTCTCCTAGTTTTAACTACGGAATGGGATAATAATGCCTACTGCACATGGCGATTATGAGGCTTATAAGAGTTAGCAGGATTGAAAGTACCCAACACAGGGCCTGGCACAGATCAATAAATGGTTGCCAATTCTGAGTGTCACCAGGGAGCTTCTGATAGAGTGCTATGTGAGTGTTCATGTCTTCATGGAACCAATGTTTACAGATCACAGACTCTGTGCCAGGCCCTGTGCTGGGCATTAGAGATTCCATTAGGGAGGTCATACTGCCTTCACCAGATTGCCGTCCGCTAGGAAGTGCGATGACATAGTATGATAAGAAAGGCAAAGTGTTACAGGAATGCTGAGAGAGTCTGTTCAGGGCCAGCGGGCAGAAAAGGAGAAAGTGGTCATGTCTACCCGGGGAAATCAGGAAAGAATTGCCTGCGGAGATGATGCATGAGCTAAGTCTTGAAAGATGAGAAGATTTTCATTTGCAGATAAAGCAAGAAAAGATCCATGCTCACGGCCATAGTTTCCTTCTTTCTGTTCCTGAAACAAGCAAAGCTTATCCCCTGGGATCTTGGAATCAGCTGCTTCTTTGCATGGAAAATTCTTCTCCCAGATCCTCCCATAACTGCCTCCTTCTTGACATTTTTAAGCTGGTGTTTTCTTATTTATTCATTTATTACATGCCTCCTCCACTAGAATGAAAGGTCCATGAGAACCTGAGATCTTGGCTGTCTTGTTATTCACTCTATTGCAACAAACACATAGAACACTGCCTAGCATATCGCAGGTGTTCAATATATTTGTTGCATGAATAAACAAATAAATGAACAACAGGAGGTGTAAGAGGGCATGCTGCAATCAAGGAACTATTAAGGACGGTGACTGGCATACAGGGGACGTTGAATTTTTTTTTTTTCCATAAAATTGAACACTGAGGAATGCCTGAAGCAAATGCCATAGGAATTGGGTTGGGAGGTAGTAGAAGAGGAGGCCTCTGAGCTGTGCCTTGATATCAGAGAAGGATAACAACCTGATGGGGATGTTGGGGAGGGGATCGGGATGATTAAGTCAAATCACTTTTAAATCTCTTCCAACCTTGAGCTTCTAAGAATTTCTCCTGAACAGATCATCTCTTGCCACCTGGCCTGGTCCCCTTACTCACATCCCTGCTTTCCACTCCACCCTGTCTGGAGGATATTATAGGGACATCTGACACACCATTTCCTGCCAATGTAAATCATAGACCGATGTGTGATGCTTGTTCTCAGTTTTTACCATCCCCCAGGTAGAGATAGCCCCATAACTCAGGGTGGAGGCCCCAAGCAAAACTGGCCTTTCCACAGGGTGGCAAACAAGGGGGAATTGTTTACCCACCAGCACCTTCCTGGCATTGCTCCCAGGTAATTTTATGTCCTCTGGTCCTGGATCTGCTCCTTAGTTGGATGCACCTCAGTTCACTTGCTGAAGCACTGATGTGTGACTGTTTAACTGCCTCTGCTTCCTCTCCCAGGGATCCTGGGCTTCAGGGAGCATGGGAAAGAGACAAGAAAGAGAGCTTTATATGAGGTAAGCCTTGACAGTAATAATAATGGCCAAAGACTAACTTACACAATGCTTAACAATTTACAAAGCCCTAAAGAACTCCTATTCATCCTTCAAGACCCAAGCACAAGCACAAATGTTACCTCTTTTCACCAGCCTTCATCTCTCCCACGTAGAGCTAATCCTTCCCTCTACACTTTGTAAAACCTCTATTACAGCCCATATTACACCGTAATTAATTAATTTATATATGTGGTTCATTTCCTCCATTAAACAATCAGCTCTTTGGGGGCAGATCTATCCTTTCCCAGTAAAACACATTTATTTCTTTCTTGAAAAGTAATTTTTATTAGACTTATTTTTTCCTAATTACAAAAATAATATTTATAGTTACAATTATAAAAAAAATTACATATGTAAAAGTATAATGAAGAAAGTTTAAAAGCACCTATAATTTCATCACCCAGATAAAACTACCATTAACATTTTGGATATATTTTGAAATATAAAAATATATCTATTTTTAGCACATAGAAAATAAAAATGGGACTATCTGGTGCAGTCTGATTTTATCACCTATTATGAACATCTTCAAACATCATTGACAATTCTTCAAAGCATTATTTTATTTTATACATTATTTCATTTAATGAGTGTATAATAATTTACCTAAAAATTTCTCCATTGTGGGATATTTGGGTTATTACCTTCTTTTTACTATTCTATACATAATGCTGCAATGAATAGCTGTATACATAAATCTTTTTTTTTTTTTTTTTTGTATACGTAAATTTTGTCAGCATCCCTATTTCCCTAAGATACATTCCTAGAAATGGAATTTCTAGGTCCATTGGTTTAAACTCTTCTATGGTTCATGATGCTCACTGCCAAATTGCTGTGAAAAGTTATAACAATTTACAATTCCACCAATGCATGAGTGCACCCATCTCACAACACCCTTATCTGCAATGAGTATTATCCCAATTATAGCTTTAACAATTCCAGCGTTCTTTTCACAACGCCCCTTAAGGTGAGTAATTTTTCTTAAACACAGCAGAAATTATACAACCAAACTTATATCTTCTTCCAAGACATCAACCTGAAAGAGTATATTTATTTGAACAGTGCTTCCACTACTTTAAGCAGTTCTACAATTTTTATTTGAAAATTTCCTGCAAAGCAGACAACATATTCTTTTGAATCTAATTTTTAATATATTTCTGTCTTTGGAGAATGATTTTTGATTTTTGGCAACAGCCAAAGGTCATTTGGAACTCATGGTAAATGGGATGATAGCTCCAGCTGAGTTTGGGGTCAGAAATGAGGTGTAATTTTACAGTAATGAGATTCAGTCTGGTTTTTTTTTGATGACTTGTAAAGGGGAGTCCCACAGGAGTGCTGGGCAATAGTGTCATCATCGGAACAAGCGCTGAGCCTCCCAGCGTGACCATTCCAAAACAGCCACGCTCCTCAGGTGGAGGCACGAGTCTAACTATGTAATTATGGTACCTCTACTCATGATTTCACTGTTATCCATGTATAACCCCAGGGACAAGCATGAACTTATTTCAGAGCTAGTTTCTTTCCCACTTCTCTCTTCAGCAAGCCCACTAGGGCCAGATGTGATTCCATGGCCATGACTTTAGAGGGAAAGTTTAGTGGGAAGGAGGGATGTGGCATGGTAATGGAAAGAGCCCTCCGAGTGCAGTCAGAAAAATTGTGTGTCTGATGCCTAGCAGTGCCTTTTACCAGCTGTGTGTCAGAACTGACTTGTAAATGAGGATCCTACTTCACAGATTTGGTAGGAGAAATGGGGAATGTATATAACTCCACACAGAGACACAAACACATACAGACATACTACGTAACTAACATTTATTAGGTGCTTAATTTGTTCCAGGAGCCCTGGTGGCAAAGTGGTTAAGAGCTCGGCTGCTAACCAAAAGGTCAGCAGTTTGAATCCACCAGGCGCTCCTTGGAAACCCTGTGGGGGCAGTTCTACTCTGTCCCATAGGGTTGCTATGAATCGACTCGACGGCAATGGGTTTGGGTTTTTTGGTTTACTTTGTGCCAAGTACTGTGCTTTATATGCATGTGGCATACCCTGTTGATTGATCACCCAGAAGCCATTTCTCCCTTGATACCTCCCTGGGTGGCGCAAATGGTTAAATCTGCAATTACTAGCGAAAAGGTGAGCGGTTTGAATGCACCCAGAGGTTCCTATGGAGACAGACCCCACGATCTATTTCTGAAAAGTCACAGCCTTGAAAACCCTATGGAGTACAATTCTACTCTGCACACATGGGGTTGCCACGAATAGGAGTTGACTCACAGCAACTAACAACAACACCACCTCCCACCACTCAGACTTGTTTTCCCAGCCTCCTTTGTAGCTAGGGGTGATCATGTGGCCCAGTTCTGGCCAATGAGATTTGAGTAAAGGTTGACTGGGAGTCATTTGGAGAGCTTTGCTTTTTTGGTGGGGGGGGCCTTTTGGGTGGCCGTGGTTTCCTGCTTCCACTAATCTCTGGGATACCTCTGTCCCCTATCCCATCACCTGTGTAACCAGTCCACTTTATTAAAGTCCCTCTGTTGTAAATACTTGCAGCACCCTCTTTTCCCTCAGTTAGACCTTAACTGATACCCCCCATTAATCTACCACACTGTTGCAGGGCACCTACTCAGGACCAGGCGCTGTGCAAGATGCGCCAGGTGAGAAGTACTCCCAGTCTAAGGAGAGAGGAGAGAAGCCTGGGAAGACGCCAGAGCCCTGTCTGCTGAGAATTCACAGGTATGTCTTGCCAAGGTCTCGGCTTCCTTCTTCCAGAGGCAGGCCAAAGACAATATGCAAGGCCCTTGGTATGTCCCCTTCACTGTCCACCTCAGAAGTGAGCTTGGGGATGCTTCTGGGTAAGTGGCAGAAATGCCTGTCAGCTCTCTCGTCTTCCCAGCCAAATACTCCTATCAGGCTCAGGAGAACCTGGCTTCTTCTGCTTGCTTTCTACCTCCTCCTCTTCTCCCACCAACAGCCTTACCTAGGAAGCAATAAGAATCGTTTTCAGAGTATTTGCTTCAGTGAAATGCCAGGGGTGAATTATCTATACAGGCTAACAATGGAGAGAAGCCAGAGGTACTGAGCAACCTTTAAGATGCCTGGATGTCTTACACGGGATTTTAGAGACAAATAGACTGAACACAAAACCTACCTCCCCACTTAAAGTTGTATTGCTTTGGCAAATTAGACCACCTTTCTGAGCTTCAGTTTTCTTATCTATAAAATGAGGATAATGAATGTCTACCTACCAGAATTATTGCTTCTGATCTGACAACTTCCAGAAACATGGCTAACTATACTGGTGTAGATGGGTCTTCTGTCTCAACCCCTGCTACAGACACATGGAGATGCTAGATAAAATACAACAGAAGTGTTATATTTTTATTGCCCAAGCTTAAAAGTATAAAGATAAATCTCTAGATGTCAGAAATGCAAAAGGAGCTCAAAGCCAGAATGGTGGACAGGTGATGTGCCTTAGCAATCCACAAGGATTTCAGACTTAGATATGTACCCTCAGAGCTGTAGGGTATAGTTACACTGTACACCCCAAGGAATAAGAGATGGGGTTTCAGTCCTAGACAAGTGATGAAGCTGGAACTGAGCTCCTTGCATAAAGCCCTGAGATTGGAAGCACAGCCCCTTCCATGAAAAACAGACTGGAAAAACTTCCCCTAGAGTGAGAGAAGTCACAAAAACACTTGATGTCTGTGGAGGCCTTGGGTGGAGAAGTAAATGGTACTCATGAGAAAGAGAAGCCCCAATCTCTGCCACATGCAGATGTGGGGTTTGAATTTACTTTACCTATGTGTGCAGGCAGGAGTCCCAGGGTGGTGCAAATGGTTAACGTGCTTGGCTATTAACCACCCAGAGGTACCTCGGAAAAAAGGCTTGGCAATATACTTCCAAAAAATCAGCCATTGTAAACCCTACGGAGCACAGTTCTACTCTGACATACATGGGGTTTGCAATGAGTAAGGACTGGCTTAACAGGAACTGGTGCTGATATATATTTGCAGGCAATCCATTGAGATAAATTAACATAAAAATTAGTGCAGAACATTAAAATTCTTAGGTTTTAGCTAAAGCTACTTCAAAAGGAAGGAAAGATGGAAGAAAGGAGGGAGGAAGAAAGAGAGGGAAAGAAGAGGTCTTTCTTTCGCTTTCTAGTATTCTTCATACATACTCTTCCAGATTAACCTATAGACTTGATCACGTCACTTCCCTGCTCACAAATCTTCAGTAGTTTCCCATTATTTTCCTAACCTTGGCCTTCAGCCTAATTAAAACTCTTTCAAAAAGCAAATACCATAAAGGTCCATTCTTTCATTCATCCATCATACATTTATTAAGCAGTTCCTGGCAAGATTTATTTTAGATGCAGGAAATACAGAGAAGAATCAGACAGTCTCGGCCTTTGAGTTTGTTGGCTGGTAGGGGAGAAAAAACACTCTGCAAACAATTATGTTCAGTTAAGTGCTTATAGGTTCCTTGACCCAAGAATGTGCTAGGTACACTAGGTATACGGCAGCAGGGAGGGATTCCAGGAAGAAGGTGTGGCTTGTTGCAGTAGGGGACAATAAGAAGTGTTAAGGAAATGACATGGACCTGACTAGAAGGGTCAAAAAAAGTCTGGCTCCAAGCTTGGGCCACTTGGTGGGTGGTGGATATTGCCAGCCCCTAAGGGGGACCTTCAGGACATTCTCTTCTCAGCAGACATCAAACTAAAATACAATTTACAGCCCCCTCCCCACCTCTGTCTTATGTACTCAACTATTTTTGATGCCTTTTTGCATTTGAAACCTACTCCCTCCTTCCTTGGGCTTTTTCTGTTTTCCTGTTTGAAATACATGTTACTATGGGAATGTCAAGGCACAGTATAATGACATTTATAAGTGAAGTGTCAAGAATTTTCAGAACATCTAGAAACGTTTTAAGACTAGGGCTTGGGAATATAAGCCCTAATTATGTGATAGGATTCATGACTTCAGACACTGTGTCATAAATATAAACACATTCAGAAATCTGAGACGGCACAGTAGAGATAGTTGAGAACTTTATTTGGACTATGTCCCCTGATTTAAAAAAATGCATGTGAGAAATATTAAAAACATAAAACATAATAGGAAGAACACCTGGAAAAAATGAATGACAGAATCTCAGCATTTACTTATGAATACACCATCTTCCGGAAGGACCAGGGGCCTGGACACCCCAGGGAAATTTGAAAAATCCCTCCCTACCACCTTCTATGCCATACATACGTTCCCCCAAAACTGCATGTAAATCAACTGTTGGTAAATTATATTTGTTGAAAGTATCAAGGGTGACCACTATTTTAAAGCTATCTTACAAATATACACTTTAGTAAAGCAAATTATTACCAACGGAGTAATGGAAAAAACTCACTGGACTGAGTGAGGTTCAAGGTCCTTCATTATTATCCCGGCTCTGCCACCAACTAGATGTGTGATGCAAGAAAAGTCACTCAACTTCCATGGGCCAATTTCCTCATCTAATCTGGGTTATAATTCTGAATTTTCACTTACCAGGTTCTTAAAGCCAGGTTCATGGGTCCTGGTCCATAGCATTACATCCAGATTCTTCTGAGAAATACATCTGAATCCTTGTGGATGGAACTCAGAGCACTTTCACATTTGAGGAGCTAGGGATGCATGGCCAGCAGGCCACAAGCTACCATTGTTGTGTGTTTTGCTTCTTCATACCCCACTCTCTCATTTCCCCTAAGCATTCTAATTGTGATGATTCCAACGTTTTGCCCCAAATTCTTTACAACAGCTTGTTTCTTAGAGCTGGTCCTCTGGGAAAGATTGACAGTCTTGGATAGGAGTCCATTCTTGGTATATCTCTCCACCTCTGGCCCTTTCCCTTCTCCCATAAGGCTGGGCACTACTTCAGGGCAGGCATGGGAACCCCTGTGCCTAGTACAAGGAAGTAATTCCCAAAGAAGGAATTCAGTAAATGATTGTTAACTGGATGATTTTGAAAGAGGAAGTCAAGACAGACTGATGAGTCTATGACTAAAGACCTGAATCCTAGGGGTGAACTTCTGGAAGCTTCTTTAAACCACTTCTGAACTTGCAAGTTTTTCTACAATGGGCAAAAATATAAACTACAAGAGTTAAGCCCTCCTTTCCCTGGCTTTCTGTCAATGTCCCTATCTCTCCTAAGTAATGCAAGTAGTTAGTCCCCTTCTAGTGCTGCAGTTTGCCCCATTTCCCAACCTCTGGCACATGCCATAGGGCAAGTATCTTTTCTTTAAGAGAAAGTCATTAAATCTTAAATCTCCTAGTCTGTTTTGCTTAAACAGCAATGACACTATGTGTCTTTGTGGACTTAACACCTGCCATCTAGTCTCTGCCAACTCTTCAGAAGTCATTTATCAACAGTGTTTAGGCACCACCTTGATTAATCTGCCATACAGGAAATACAAAACACATCTGTAAGAATTCTTTTGTCTTCTTAAGCAAACACGTTTAAACAGGCCATATTAACTCACAATAGATAGAAAGCTTTTTGTGGATTACTACCATTTTGTATAGTAATTCAGGGGCTGTTAGGGAGACGTAAGAAGCAAAGGAAATTACTATCGATTGGGTACTTACTACACGTCAGGCATTGTGTCAGGAACCGCATATTTATTATTTAATGTCAGCCTCATATCTAATGATCACTATTTGACATACTATAGTTTTACTCATTTGTCTTATTTCTTGTCTGTTTCTCTAACGTAAGCTCATGAGAAGATTTTGTTTTGATCATTGCTATATCCTCAGTGTCTAGAACAATGTCAGGCACATAAGCACTCAATAAATATTTGTTGAATGAACAAAGTGAACAACTCTATGAGATAGCTGTTATTATTCTCCTTTTATAGATGAGCAAATTGAAGTGCTCAGAGAGGGGAAATGAATTGCCTAAAGTCACATAGCTAGTTTAGTTGCATAGCTACGTGACTGTCCAAAGTCACATATGTGTTAGGTGTTATACAGCAGGGATTAAAACCTAAGTCTCACTCGTTTGCTCTTTCTATAGAGTAAGGGACTTAGATTTAGATATTGAAGAACTGTTCCAGCTTGACAAATGTATCTTCTATATGCCTATAAAACATGTATTTACCTTGTGTACATTTGAAGGAGCCCTGGTGGCATAATGGTTAAGTGCTCAGATGCTAAGCAAAAGGGAGAAAAGACTTGGCGATCTGTTCGCATAATGATTATAGCCTAGGAAACCCTATGGGGCAGTTCTACTCTGCTACACAGGTCGCTATGAATTGGAATCGACTCAACAGTACCTAACAACAACTCATTTGGAGGTTTCAAATTCCACCAAGGACACATTTTTGGCATTTCAATGATAACCACTTTATTAAAGCAACAATTAAGTACACATTTTCCCAGGATAACAAAAATTTCATCTATGGATAAGCATTAGCTACATAATTTCTCATTTTAAAATCCCACATTATTCTTCTGACATGAAAGCACATTAATTCTGGATGCTGACAAAATAACATCCACCGACCATAGAGTTCTGTACGCTATAACATCACAATGACTCATGATATGTGTGTGGTAGTCTCAACATAGAATACCAAATACTCCAGTGGACATCCATGAGTCTCCCAGTATGGAAGGAGGTGGGCTTGGTGTATTGAAAGCCATTCCTATGGTAAAGAAATTATACAGAAGGCTCAAGGATCCTTCAGAGAATCAACTAGAATAAAATCCATCTTTAGAATTCATTTTGAATGAGAGGATGTGGGAGTGAAGTCCAAAAGGGGTTAATTTTACCTGAGAGAGTACTTCATATCCTTTCCTTCCACTTGTTAGAATATACTTGATTTGTGAGTGCTCTTTACCTACCTGGGCCTATCTGCCTCTAGTGTGCCACTTACAGTGTCTTCTACTATCACTTTTTGTTTTTATTTTGGTAGAGATTCTGGTCTCATCTCCTTCTCCTCTGTGGCAGGCTCTTTCGCCTTCTGCCCCACTCCTTCTACCAATACAGTATCATACAGTCTCTATGCTGACCCACCCAGTTAATTGTTCATGGACCAAACTAGTGGTTTGCCTCACTCTCTACACTGCCAACTTCTGATGCTATTGTTTCATTCTGATAATAAAGGTAATAACACTTTGGAGAAATATTTTTTAAAAGCATAAAAAAAGAGAAATTTTAAAAATCACCCATAATCCAACCACCCAGAGTCAGTATATGATTTCTAGTAATTTTTAAACATTTTCAAATTCGTACAGATGGGACTGCCTTGTTTTCCCAGGTCTCACAAGTTTTCCAACTTTGACTGGGTGCAGTCCTACCACTTTTCTATCACTTGCTTTAGTGGAAAATATTTGAGTTTTCCTTCTCTAACAGGCTTCTGCCTTACACAGGTTCAGGCTTTCACAGTATGTACAATTTTGTATATCACTCTTTTCACTTAACGTTATATGCATTTTGTCATGCTGTTATATACTCCTCATAAACATTAATTATAATGACTGCATAACAGTCTATTGAATAGTCATACCGAAATTTATTTAACCAATCTTTTGTTGGACTTCTGGATTATTAAAGCAAAAATTTTACTCACATTTTAGATTACTTTTTTAGGACAGATTCCCAGAAGTGGAATGAGAGGATCAGAGGATAAAAACATTTTTAAAGCTCCTGATAGGTACTGCCAAATTGCTTTTCAGAAAACTGCTGCCAATTTACACTTCCAACATTGCCAGTAGGTTTTTCTACCAACATAGACCTGTCCAAAGGATAATAAAAATTTAAGTGGAACATACAGTCCTCAAATTATTAATGCAGTTAGAAAGGCATCATGACCAGAACACAAAGGCATGTGGCAAAGGTCATACCTATTTCCAGGTATGCAGTTAATAATAAGTTACCGTGAGCACATACAAGTTTTGCAAGAGTGAAGAGTAATATAATTAGATTTCAGACCGTCACATCCAAGGTCTGCGTCTGTCTTGTCCACTGCTGTATTCCACCACAAAGGACAGTGTCTGGCACATGCAGCCATCAATAAAATTTTGCTGAATAAATTAACACATAATCTTCTTTCAGATGCAGTTTTTCAGCTGCTGTAGGGTTTAGTCACTCCTGGATTCAATGGAAACATGAGTGGCTGGATTAGGTGCCCTTGTAAAGGTCTGTCCAATTCCGGGATTCTATTTTAACATTGGAAGATCAGTTTAAATAAAGGTGACACAATAAAGCTCTCTTTACGGGAAAAACAAGCATGACTAAAAGGATGTAACATACCTCAGCACCAGCTGCAAGGTGCGAATATATATGTATTTTTACAAGCAGGCCAAAAAATATACTTCAGTGTTTTGTCACCTCCAAAGAAGTCACTTTCATAGGTGACAGCATGAATTTATTCAAATGCTACTCATGGTCAAGGCATTTTTAGAAGTAGCTTCAGTTCATTCTACTCTTGCTGGTTGCAACTTGGCACCATTTTCAGTACTGCTAAAATTGTTTTTGAGACATTATAATATAGTATAGTTGGCAATTTGTGTGATACCATTTTAAATCAAAAACAGCACATACATCATTTTATGACCCAGAATATGGTTAAGATAACATTGCCCATCATTCAGCTGTAGTTTACTCATCTGGCTCCATAAAGATTGCCTCCAATATTGCACAATTTCTATATAGTAAGTTGTCAGACACTGCCAGATCAATTTGGCATTAACAATGTTATTGATGGAAAAGGATCAATCATCTGTCATTTTTATAGACACACATTATATACACTAGCCTAGGGGTTGGTAAACTATGGCTTGTGGGGCAAGAATGGAAAGCAGGCCCCAGGGACGCATACTTCTCCAACAATGTTGGAAAAACATTTCAAAGAGGATTCAGAGTCAGGAGCCAGAATTCAGAAGACTGTACAACCATCTACATGTTTTTATAAGTCAAAGATTTGGTGAACATTTTAATCTTTCTGTTTTTGATCATTACGAACGGGGCAGGTGGAGCCCTGGTGGCACAACGTTTAAGCACTTGGCTGATAACTGAAAGGTCAGTGGTTTGAACCCACCCAATGGGTCTGCAGGAGAAGACTTGGTGATCTGCTCCTATAAAGATTACAGCCTAGAAAATTCTGTGGGGTTTTGTAAGTCACATGGGGTCACTATGAGTTGAAATCAACTCCATGGCACATAACTACAACAGATGGGGCAAGGGAGTATGAGGCAATGGGTGGTGGGTAAATTGGATAAGATCAATGATGGGATGATCTGCCCAAAAGGTCTATTCGTCCTGGATTTTCAGCTGTGCCATGTAACATTTCATGTGGATTTTGAACCAGAATAGGGGATGGAGGTGGGGAAGAAACCTATTGGCCAAAGAGATTCACTGACTGTTGAGCTTGAGTATTATGATCAAGGTTTGCAGATGGCCAGCTCTTCTGACATCCCACAGACAGCCAGGCTTGATCTCTTATGATTTGGCAGAGCTGTTTCTGCTAGAGAAGATACAGTTGCTGGCAGAATGGGGTTTGGATGTTATACGAGAAGCTTTCATGACTCTTGAGTACCAGAGGTGACCAAATTACCCTCTTAAGAAACTGGTTAACCCTGGTTGTCTCTGGAGAGGGGAACAGATGGCAAAGTCAGAGGTGGGAGGGAGCTTTTCTCCCCCCTCTGTATGCCCCTTATAAAAAACAAAAACAAGAGCACATTCTTCCATGTTGCCTCACCCGCCTCTTGGGGATAGGAAGGTAACACTGGCCAGGGCTGGAGCAGGCAGTTTCCTTACTCAAGACTGTGAAGCTGAGGTAGGGGGCTAGAAGAAGAATCCAAAAATCAGAGAGGAGTTGTGCGCTGAGTGAAAAACCATGATCAAAAGGGCAGTGCAAGTATCAGCACACCAAAGGGGCCAAAAGCAGGTGCTAGAGGTGTGGTCCAAAACCAGAAAAGGAAATACCAGGCAACGACAGAGGAGCAAGAGCAAACTGGTGGAGAATAAATTGAGAGGTCTGAGAAAAGCCAAGGACAAGCGCCTGGGGCATGATGCATGGGTGGATCCATGAGACTAGAGGATCAGGAGCTCAAGAAGCTTGGGAAGCGAGGTACAAACCCAAACCGAACCCAGTGCCATCGAGTTGATTCCGACTCACAGTGACCCTTTAGGACAGGGTAAAACTGCCCCATAGGGTTTCCAAGGCTATAATCTTTATGGAAGCAGACTGTTACATCTTTCTCCCACAGAGCGGCTGCTGGGTTTGACCACTGACCTTTTGGTTACCAGCCAAGCACTTTAACCACTGTGCCACCAGGGCTCTTTTTAGCAATGGACAGGCCTGGGCAAAATTCCTGTGGGTGGGTACATAAGAGGTAATTTTATATGAGAACTCCCCTGCTTGGGATACTCCTAAGAAATCATATTCTAGCCTTGGATTTAGGGGTTCTGAGCAGCCATGTGAGAATGGTTTCTCTGTATGAGTCTTGGGGCAGTAATTTTTCTTTCCTCAAATCTGAGGTACCCTCGAGTTTATCTCATTGGATATTTTCTGGGAAGTCTTGCAAATGAACAATGGGTTCTGGTAGTAGTTCAACCTGACTACTATTCAGGGGATGATCTAAGGTAATAAATCAAGTCCTATTTGTTATAGCCACTTGGGACAATTTGAATTCACTCTCCTGATTACCTGCTTCCATTGCTCTAGGTCCAAAATCTGTCTGGGCCAACACTGCTTCTGGTACCCTACATTCCAGCACAAGTCTTGGTCCAGCATCTCTGGCAGGGTCACTCCAGCCCTGTTCACAGGACTGGAATAAAATCCAGAAATAAGTTATCTCAGGACCTCTGTGTTATAAGTTGAAGATAGTAACTGTAAATACTATTGTGGGATCCTGGTCTGGGCCCCAGAGCACACAATTGTGCAACAATTACTAGCGACCTGAGCAAGGGTTAATATGAGGTTCAGCAACAAGGCTGCAAAAGCTAGCTGTGGGGGTTTTGTTCCTGAAAAGCAATGTCCCTAGTGGCAAGTGACTGTGGGGAACCCAGGGCATCACCCAATTTAGGAAGACCTGACAGTCCTGAAATGGAACATCTAGAAATTGCTCAGTAGGTGGAAGTTGTTGCTTGGTTTAATAGTTTTCTTCCACAAGATGTTTTATTTGTGGGACAAGATCTAGCTTTCAGGCTGCCTCAAAACTGACAGGTGTTAGTCGAGAACTCATAATTTTCTGAAGAGGATAGAGACAGTGAAAGAACAGAATTAAAAGTAACTGAACAGTTGCTGGGCCTCTACTATGAACCAATATTGTTTACTTCCTTACTAAGTAATAGGGGCTGTTACGTGTAAAAATCCTTGGAAATAAAATACAGAAACTGGGGGGACATCTAGCTCAACTGGCATAATGTAGTTTATAAAGAAAATGTTCTACATTCAACAGTGGTGAGTAGCTTTCGGGGTCTTAAAAGCCCACGAGTGGCCATCTAAGATACATCTATGGGTCCCATCCCAGCTAGAGCAAAGGAGAATGAAGAAAATCAAAGACACAAGGGAAAGATTAGTCCAAAGAACTAATGGGCCATAACTACTACAACCTCCACCAGACTAAGCCCAGAACAACTAGACGGTGTCTGGCTACCACCACCAACTGTTCTGACAGGGATCACAATAGAGGGTGCTGGACAGAGCTGGAGATAAATTCAAATTCACTGAAAAAAAAAAAAAAAAAAGACCAGACTTGCTGGTCTGACAGAGACTGGAGAAACCCTGACTGTATGGCCCCCAAACACCTTTTTAACTCAGTACTGAAGTCACTCCCAATGTTCACCCTTCAGCCAAAGATCAGACAGGTTTATAGGGCAAACAATAACACACGTGAGGAACGTACATCTTAGTTCAATCATGTATACGAGCCTTAATGGGCATACTAGCCAAACGAGAAGGCAGGAAGGGACAGGAAAACTAGACAAATGGAAACAGAGAACCCGGGATGGAGGAGAGTGTTGACACGTTGCCGGATTGGCAACTAATGTCACAAAACAATTTGTATATTAATGAGAAACTAAACAAGCTCTGTAAACTTTCACCTAGAGCTCAGTTAAAAAAAAAAAAAAAAAAAAGAATCTGGCCCAAATGCTGTTCCCACTCCCCACCCCCATCAGGCATTCTGAGATGTTTCCAGTCTATATGGTACTGCCTGACATCCACTTGGGACAAGTTCTATCCCATAAATCTTGGCAGAGAGGCAGGAAGAGGAGAGAGTTTGAATTTGTAGAGACTGCTCTTTTGGGTTCAATGGAAAAATTATATAATCAAATAAGTAGGTTATTATTAACCTATTCACAGACTCAGGAGAAGCAATTTATAAACTACTGGCAGAGTTCAGGACAGAGAAGAGGAAGCAAAATTATCCCAAACTGTTCATCTGCAACACCATTATTTCCCTTTTAGACTTCACGATTTCAGCCAGTAATACCATCATTTTCCTACTGACACAGATTCAAAGCCTCACGCTATTCAACCTGCCTAAAGCTTTCCCTAATTTCTTCACCCCTTGTCTAAGACTCACCCTTCCTTATTGACCCAGTTCAAGAACCACCTCATCCATGAAGTTCACTTAGCCCTTGGTGATCTTGTTTTATAACTGCATCATTAATACCCAGCAGTGTTCTAAAAACAGCAGATACTAAACAGACAAAAAACCTGACAATATGAGTGTTAATCACTAGAGACAGGCTGCTGTGTGGGAATCAACACATAGGCAGCCAACTCCCTTAATTCAAGATCTATACTATCACCTGACCACCTTCCCCACACATCACAGTCTAGGCCCAGTTCCTTGGTTTATATTTCCTAGGGCCAGATCCTCCTCTTACAGCAGATAGGGATACCCAAATGAGTGGGGTTCCAAAGCACTGGAATCAAACAAACCCAACTCTTCTGTGAGGAATAGGACTATGAGTAGATTAGTATCAGTAGCCAACCTCTCAGTTTTGAGGGGCTTCCACTGAACCATTTGGGCCATATCAGTCCTTAGGCCTAACATGGCTCATTATGTCAGCATGCCACTGCCTTCTGTACCATACCTCAGGCCCTGACTGCAAAGCAGACTGGAATTGTAGACTTTCTTTGTGGTCTTCCTAGAAGAGCACGCCTCTCTGGGCAGATACACCTCCAGGTGTCCCGTTTCCACCTCTCACTGCCATGATCCCCTAAGGCAGAATGTTGAGAACCAAGGAACAGGATGGCCACAGCAAGCTGAGGTCTAGGCAGTAAAGAGATCCAAACTTGTTAAGCAGAAGAAATCAAGAACACGTAAGTACAAGAAGTCAATAGCCAAAAGTTCTTCAAAGTTCTGGGGAACAAGGGAAATGGTCAAGCAGTCCAGCAAAGAGTAATAACTAGGAAGACAATGACACACAGGGAGGGGTGGTAGAGAAGATAAAATAGATGAGCAACAAATGAAGGTGCTTAATGTGGAGGCAGCTTCCTAGCTCAGGTTCAACCACCTCACATTCCTTTCACCATGGTGTGAACCAATCCTGAGCTACCCTGGTGGGAAGACTTGCTGAAGATGAAGCCTGCAGAAGCTGGCTGGCAGGGTAGTGGATTCTGGGATGCGATACTGGCAGACGCATTTCTCCACCAGCTTCGCTTTGGAGATGACTCCATGTTTCACAGCTTGTTATCTTTTTCCTCACAGATGAGCTATTTTTCCTAGTTTCCTTTGAAAGATCAGACTGAAAATCAAGTTTTTGAGGTTTAGGCTCACCCTTCAAAATACCCGATATAACTTTTGCAGACACTTTCCTCATGTTCAAGTTTTCTTTCAGAATGAGTCTAACAGTTTCTTTATCTAAATTCAACTCTTCAGCCATCATCCTCACCGTTAACTGCCTGTTTGAACAAACCAAGTCCTTGACCTTCTGGATATTTTCATCTGTCCGGTGGGTGACTGGACGACCACTTCGTGCATCATCTCGAACATCTTCCCGCCCTTCTTTAAACCTTTTGTGCCAGTCAAAAACTCTGGCCCTTGACATGACTTCATCCCCATAAGCTTCTTTTAAAAGGTGGTGAGTCTCACTTGCAGACTTGTTCAATTTTACGCAAAATTTGATGCTAATCCTTTGTTCTAAATAGCGGTCACTCATTTTGGCACTTAAGCAAAACAGGAACGTTAACAGGCCACGACTGTGAAAGGAAGAGAGAGGGCCAATTTCTACAGGACCGCGGGCAGAATCATGTCACTATTCTTGCTCCTCTGGAAGCCTCACAGGAAAACTACCTTTAATCACTTTACGATAGAATAGTTGCTTTTCGGAGTTTTTGCCCCTCCGTTTCCAGTCAAGGCTGGGTAAGCCTGCTCTGAGAAACTAAAGGGCCCAAAGAGTTGCTGCAAAGCTGTAGAAAGTGCAATTCCCCACAATCTACGTCTGCGTCCGACCCATGCACGCAGCTCTGCCGGAAGTTTGAAAGTCAGTCACCAAGGTCGTCACGATTCCGCGGCCCTTATGAGTATATGGTGATTTCTGTAATAGAGGCCTAAGTGGTGGCAACTTAAGCAAGCAAAGAGAGATGCAACGGTGATGTAACACACAAGCTCGCCCCAGATCAGCGGAAACCCGCGGCCGCCAAACCTACCAGAGCTGCCCGGGGTTCACCCGCCCTACGGTCCCAGAGGACACGCCCGCGTGCGCAAACTCCCTCCCCCCGAGATTTAGGCCTTGCGCAGGCGCACTGCGGCACCCCCGCGTCAGGCCCCGCCTCCGCCTCGCCACACCCAAGGCAGGCGCGCTTCCTCGCGCGTGCCCGCCAGCGGAGAAGTCGGCGGAAAGGAGGGGGCGGGGAAGGAAGGCTGAGGGAAGAGAGGGCATCCCCGGGCGCCAGGGTGCATTGTGGGAAGGAGGCGGCAGCGTCCCGGGCGGGCGGGAGGTGCACCAGCGGCGGCGGCGGCGGTAAATCCTCCCGGCCGCTCACAGCACTGTGGAGCCGCGTCTCCAGCCCAGCCTCGGACCGCGGCGCCCCTCCTGCCCCTCGCGGCTTCTCGTCCGCCCGCCCCTTCCCTCGGCGCGCCGGCCTTACCGAGCCGGCCGGCCGGCCTGGCTCCCCTCCCCGGCCCCGACGGGCGGGCGGGCTGCCCTGAGGAGACGGGGAGGGGAGAGCTGGGCCGGCCGGCGGGCGGGCTACGATGCCGAACTTCTGCGCTGCCCCCAACTGCACGCGGAAGAGCACACAGTCCGACTTGGCCTTCTTCAGGTTCCCGCGGGATCCAGCCAGGTAAGCGGCGGGCGCAGAGCTGGCAGTGCTGGCCCGCCTCCGCGGCGCTCGCTGCCAGCCGCTGGCCTGGGGCAGGCTGCGGGCTGAGGGGGGCGTAGGAGGTCGGTGCACCGGCGTCGACCCCCAACCTTGGACCCAGGTAGGGAACCGGCAGTAAGCAGAGGGCAGGCGGGCGCCCCGGACCTTGGAGCACGTGCGCCAGCGGGGGTTCGGCGTGGAGGGGACCACCCGAAATAAGAGGCATCTGGGCCGGCGTGCGGAGTCAGGATAACATGGCTGTCTCCCTGGTTAACTTGCTGTGTGACCTCGGGCAAGTCGTTTTTCCTCTCTGGGCTTTATAGTTTTCTCAGCTGTCAAAAGAGGGCCTTAGACTATGGTTGCGGTCGCCGGGGCCCACCCCTCTCCTTGCCACCACCCCCTGGACAGTGTTTCTGTTTGGAGTCCAGCCACCTACTCTGATCTCAAGTCAAGTCAGAACTACTCCTTTCTCCGGACTTGTCAAAGCACGGTTAAATTCTGGCTCTGACCGTTACATTATCTCACCAGGTTATTAGGGGGATGACGGGTTTACTCCCGAGTACATGGGAATTGGTATGGAAACCTCTTCCTTGGGGAAACCCACACACTCTGACTCATATTTAGAGAGTGATCATGTAGGGAATGTGTTTGAAAGGCTGAGGTTATTTCATAGGGCTCTCTTGTTGATTCATTCATTTAAAATCTGTGGACTGCTATATGCGGAGCATTGATGTTAGGACTGGGAATTCAGAGGTGAATGAGGCAGTGCCACTGCCTGCAGGAAGCTCACAGTCCAGTAGAGGAGATAGTATAAACAAGCAATTGTAATACAGCATACTATTTATTAGTTCAACAAATATTAATTGAAGGCCTACTATGTGATGAACATTGTTCTGAGGAGGGTGGGCTACAGATGAACAAACCGGACATAGTCCCTGCCCTCAAAGAGATTACGTTCTGGAGGGGGGAAATAGACAAATAATCAGAACCAGTATTTTCCAAATGACTAATACATGGTTTTACAAAGACATGCGTGGATGGAGTTTAATGTAACAGAGTATTAAAAAGCTCATTGATTTTGTTTTAGATTCCATATTGCAATTAATCTAAGAAACTACTGCTTGTAGAGTTTTGGTATAGTATCAGAGAAGAACATCCCACAATTATATGGAAAAGGGAGGAGTATTTTAATAGTTTGCTCAACTGCATATCAGTGTGAAGCCAGATTTTCTTCATATACTTCAACCAAACAACATACGTTAACAGATTAAATGAAGAAGCAGATGTGAGACTCTCTCCTCTATTTAACCAGATATTAAAGAGATTTTTTAAAATGGAAAACAGTGCCATTCTTCTCACTAAATGTTTTCTGTTTGTTTTGGAAAAAATGTAAGTATTTTTAATTAAAATATTATTTATACTAACATGTAATGGAATTGTATTTTTGGTGAATTAATATTTTTAAAATTTCTGTTTTAATTTTTAATATAATATTGATAGGTAAAACCCACATAAATAAAATCTCTTTGGGGTCTTCAGTAATTTAAGCTTGTAAAGGGGTCCTGAGACTATAAAGTTTGATAATCATTGCTGTAAAATATGATCTTAAAGTGCTTTCATGTCATCTCATTTAATCTTCCAAACAATGCTGTTAATTATAATACTTCTTATATAACATATGCTATGTGCCAGTCACTGTTCCAGGTATTTTGTGTATATAATTTTATTTAACTCAATAAATTTTGGGGAGACCCTGCTTTGCAGATGACCAAAGCAGGCAAAGAAAGGATAAGTAACTTGTCCCATGTCCCACAGGAATATCTAAAACCCCAAGTAGGATATAATATGTAATGTATCCAGACTTATTTGACCATGGAACACTTTTTTTAATGAAACAATTCTTTGACTAATGTTCCTTGGAATCCATTTGTAGAAATGCAGTAGTAGGTGGCCATTGAAGGAAACATTTAAAAAAAAAAAAAAAAGTGGTCACAAAGTAAGGTTGAATTGTGCTCAAAAGGCCATTAAGGACAGAAAAGTGATCATTGGATTTGGCAGAATGGAAGCCAGTAGTAATCTTGAGCAGTTTCAGTGAAGAAGAACAGAGCAAAAGCTTCCTTGGATTGAGTAAGGAGAGGATGTGAGATAAGGAAGTGTATACACTGAAAATGGACTCTTTAACTAGTTTTCTATGGTCAGGGCCAATGGAGTTTTTGAGATGGGAGGTACTAGAGCATACTTATACTGATGGGAATAATCCATTAGGATAAATATAGGGTGTTCAGAGACCATTTACAGAGAGGTAGAGAGGAGTCTTACCTACCTGGATGTATATGTGTCTGTATACACATAAATACACATATGAATCAAGAAAAGTTTCTCCCAAGAAATGACATTTGAACTAGGATCTGAAGGCTGAGTTGGAGTTAACTATGCAAAGGAAGTGAGAAAATACACAAGAAGAGTATCTCAGACTGAATAAACAGCATGGGGAAAAGGCCCTATGATAGAATTGAGCACAATGCTGTCAAGAAACTGAAGGAAGGCATGTGAGGTGGTAAAGAGAGAGTGGAAGTGATATGAAGATGGAAAGGTAGATGAGGTCCAGATTGTACAGGGTCTCATAAGACATGTGAGGAGTTGGTTCTTTATCCTACGAGTAATGAGAAGCTACTGAAGGGTTTTAATTAAGCAAACAATGGCTTTTTTAAACATTCACTCTACAGTGTGAAGAAGGGATTAGAGAAAAACAAGAGACCAATTTGGAAGAGATTACAGGTAGACCCAGTGAAAAATACTGGTAACTTGGACCCCAAGGTATTAGTGATGGAGAAAAGTAAATGGATTCAGGGAGTCATTTCCATTCTACTAAGGAAAAGACCCCAACATCTGGAGTACAGGGAACAGAGCAATGACAGAGCTGGGAGAGGTAAAAAATTTGAAAGAGAAATTGATAAAAATTTGAGAAATAATGCCATGAATATATATGTACTTATATAAGTATAAACACATGCGTGTATATATAAAGACTATTGTGGTTACATATGATTTGTATAACTTATTGAGATAAAACATACACACAAGATCACAAATTATAAGTGTACAGCTTGTTGAATTTTCAGTGACATGTCCGTGAAACCCACCCAGATTTTTAAAAAAACAGCATCCCAGACTCCCTCCATGGCCCTCCCATTCATTATCCCACTCTCCCCAATGGCAGCCACTGTCTGACTTCACACATCTTAGTTGTTTTTTTTTGAGCGGGGGGAGGATGGGCAGTAGAGTTGGGGGGAAGCTTTTTTAGTGATATGTAGCATACATAAAGAAAAGTGCAAAAATGGTAGTCTAGAGCTTGATGAGTTTTTACAAAGTGAACATACCCAAGTAATGTTTAAGATATAGCACATTACCAGCACCTTAGAAGTCTCCTTTGTGCCTACTCCCAGTTGTTACCCCTCTCCAAAGGTGTCCACTGTGTCAGGGGTCCCCAAGATCACCCCCATATTGGGAGACTCACTAGGGAACTCTCAAGACTCAGCATATGGTTGTATTCATGGCTAAGATTTATTACAGTGATATAGTAAGGATACACATCTGGATAATAAGGGAAGAAGACAGGCAGAGAGAGCCTGGAGGATCCATGTGCAGGCTTACTTATACTCTCCCTTTCATGAGGGATCACACAGAGTCCACTCTTCCCCAGCACTGAAAATGCAGCAGCGTGTGTGCCATGTGTTTGCCCAGTGAAGCCCACTAGAGACTCAGTGCCTAAAGTTTTTACTGGGGGTTGTTCACGTAGGCTGTTCTCTGCCTAGCACATACTAAAATTCCAATCTCCTAGAAGGAAGGCAGGTGTTCAGCATAAATCATATTGTTTGCACAAACAGTCTAGGCACAGTGAGCCATTCTTATCAGTTAGGGAGAGTTTTATATCAGCGTAGGGAGCTTTTTACCAACCAGGATCCCAGACGCCAGCCAAGAGCCAAACCTTACAAGCAGACCCTTTTAAGGAGAGATTACTGTGTTAACTCTTTTCTGCATAATCACTACAGATGAGTTTTGCCTGTTCTTGAACTTAATATAAAAGGAATCACACAGTGTGTATTTCTGGCTTCTTTAGCTCAACATTGTTTATGAGACGGTAGGTAGTTCACTCATTCCCATTGCCAAGCAGTATTCTGTTGAATGAATATACCACAATTTATCCGTTCTACTGTTTATGGACAGAGTTGTTTCACCTTCTCCCCAACCTTTGGTATTGTCTCTTTTACAGTATAGTCATCTTGTGGGTATGTAGTAATATCTTGTAGTTTTAATTACTATTTCCCTGATGACTAATGAGATTGAGCTTTTTTTTTTTTTTATTAAAATCTGTGTATTGGCCATTCAGATAACCTTTTTGTGTAAGGTACCTGTTCAAGTCTCTTGCCCGTTTTTATGTAGAGTTGTCTGATTTATTTGTAGGAGTCCTTTGTATATATTTTCGGTATGAGTCCGTTGTTGATATATGTATAGCAAGTATCTTCTTACATTTTTGTGTATTGCCGTTTCATTTTCAAATGGTGTGTATTAATGAAGAAAAGTTATTAACTTTAGTCTGATTTATTCATCTTTTCCTTTAGAGTTGGTGCTTTCTCTTGCTCTCTTTAAGGAATCTTTGTTTAGTCCAAGGTCATGAAGATAGTCTTGTCTTTTTGAAGTTTTAATGTTTTACGTTTCATATTTAGATCTATAATCCACTTGGAATTTATATTTGTATATTTTTGTGTCAATATTTTTTTTTTTTTTTTATGGATATCCAACTGACCCAGCAGCATTTATTGAAACAAATGTACATTGTTGGTCAATGCTACCTTTGGCTTAAGTAGCCATAACTCTTTATTTTGTTCCACTGGCCTGTCTTCCCAACTTTTTTTTTTCCCCTCAAGGTTGGCTTGGCGATTCTTGGTCCTTTGAATTTCCATATAAAAAGTTTTAGAATCATCTTGCCATCCATCTCTCTCTTTCTGTCTGTCTCTCCCTCACTCACACACACAGACACAAACACGGACTGACACACAAAAAGGACTTCTTGGGATTGTGGTTATATTGAATCAGTAAATCAATTTGGGTGGAATTGATATCTTTAGAACTGGAATTCCAATCCATGAACTTCTATATCTCTCAGTTTATTTAAGTATCTCTCTTTCTCTTTTTTAGTAGAGGTCTTACACGTGTTTCACTAGATTTATTCCTAAGTATTTGGTATGGAAGTCATAAGTGTAGTTTTAAGAATTGGGCTCTCTGCCCAATCAACACTTGATTGTTTGACTCTGAGTTGCTATTGGTATCAGAAAACTATTTTAGCTTAGTTCAGAGATGCTGTACAGTGTTCTGTGTGGAAAGTCTCCAGGAGATATAAGAATTAAAAAACAAACTTAACTGCAACAGCATGGCAAGTTATTTTATAGACAGATTTTATACTAAATTTTTGGATGTTGAAGCATGAGATATTTATAACTATAATGCAAAACTGTGTAAAAATATGATTAAAATATGTACATCTTAGGCATCATTACTTCATTACTGCATTCAGGAATGTTTCGTGATCGAATGAAATGTTGTACAGTTTGGGTGTGGTTTTAGTTTAGGTTTGAAACTCATGACATTTTACTATGGTTTTACATATTTAAGAGGAGAGACTGTTATCAGGGTGGTGTGTGTAGGGGTGGACAGTAATGTTAAGACATAAGAAAATATACTATGATGTAATTATAAAATGAATGTTTTCAGATTTGTGACACTCTATCCATGGCAGGACTTTTATTCTTAGAAACTTGAGGAGTTAGGAAAAGATCTGGTTCTGACCTTTAGCAAATTACTTAACATTTCCGTACGTTGGTTTTTGCATGTGCAAAAGGAGGATAATAATAGTACCCACCTATGGAAAGAATTGAAAGGAGCCCTGGTGGCGCAGTGGTTAAGCATTTGGCTGCTAACTGAAAGGTTGGCAGTTCGAACCCACCCAGCGGCCCCATGGGATAAAGGCCTGGTGATCTGCTTCCGTAAAGATTACAGCCAAGAAAACCCTATGAGGCAGTTCTACTCTGTCACATGAGGTCGCTATGAATTGGAATTGACTCAGTGGCACCCAACAGCAACGTGGAAAAGACTTAGAACAGTGGCTCATAGTAAGTGTTCAGTGAGCAGTATTATTATTAGTTTTCCTGCAAGTATATAAGCACCAAGAGGGCATGGACTTTGTCTTGTTGCCTCCATATCTTCAACACCTACCACATTCTAGATTATGTAGTATTCGTGGAGCTTGCAGTCTAGTCTGTGAATATAATTGTAGATCATAAATCATGTTGATAATAAGGCAGATGAATACAACCTTCATCCTCCTATAAAAAACTCATAGTTTGTATAAAACATGCACTTACTAATTTTCTACAATGACAGCATTCTTTCATATGCTTATTTAAGTTGAAATTCTGAAAGGAATATTAGGCCATTGGTCCCATGGTTGTGCAACTTTTTGCTTGTACTGCCAATAATTGGGTCCTCTTGATAGAATGTCCTGGGAGTTGGAAGATTCAGGTTTAAGTTCTGGTTTTGCTGCTGGTTTTGTACCTAATACCAAGCAATTTACTACTTAACCTTGTCTGTAATTGAATGGTTTGTGCTAAATGGTTTCTAAGTTCTCTTCCAACTCTGATGTTGTTATTAATCAGCTTCTCCAAATTGTTATGTTCTTGGGGAACAGGAGGCAGAGACCCGTTGTTCATAATACGTATTTGCCTTCAAACTGAATGCTAAAATGCTCATATTCCATGACCGTATTTTGGTTTTATTTATAGATGCCAGAAGTGGGTGGAGAATTGTAGGAGAGCCGACTTAGAAGATAAAACACCTGATCAGCTTAATAAACATTATCGGTTATGTGCCAAACACTTTGAGACCTCTATGATATGTAGAACTGTAAGTAATAGGAGAGCTTCGTTTGTCTTTTCTCTTCTTTCTCTCTCACTTGCTCACTCAGTATCCGGTGGAAATGTAAATATTTATCTGTTAATGTTGGAAGGTATTCCTATATCCTGCCACATTTTTTTTTTAAGAAGACAAATTTGAGCTGAATAGTTATCTATTTTGTGCTTAAAAACCTGATTTTTGTTTACCTCCTTGTTCCTGATACCCCATTCCTACTCACCAGAAGTAATCAATTTTAAACTTCTTATGTAGCCTTCAGAAAATTTTAGATTATAAAAGTGTAAATTTATTTAAGGTAAATTTGTTGTTCTTATTTGGAGTAGTTTCTCTAAATCTTTTTTATGAGTGAAATCTTTATCTGAAGGTCTTTGTTTTCTTTTTTTTGTATTTTTTTTTTTTAATATTTAATGTTAGAACCAACCCTTAATTTTTATGTGCTGGATACTACAGCAGGGAACAAACCATATAGGTAATGTAAAAAAATTTTCCATTTATAATTTTACATCAAAACATGGGTTTCTCAGCGTGACTCCTACTAACTGTGTGAGCTTGACCAAGTCATTTCCCTTCTCTGGGCCCCAGTTTCTCATGAGGCCATTAGACCAGATAATTTCTGAGGTGTCTAAAATTTTTAATCCTCTGTGATTCTGTTATTGCTATGATTCATAAAAGGCACAAATAGGGCAGATTTGAATAAAATGAAGCAGACTTGAAACACTTTAATAACGAGGCAGACATTTTTGTTAAACAAATTGTATATTCTTGTTTAGGAATATGTATCATCTCAGATGTTGGGATAGACATAAACTTGATTTGTAGAGGTACACTATAGTATATGTTATGCAGCAATTTATTTTGATATTTTTTTCAGATACATTTTGCAGAGGCATCAGAAAACTAAAGAATGATTGGGTTATTTTATTTCTCAAAATTAATTGAAGCAGATACTTGTGAAGTCACTGGGAGGTGAGCCAATTCCGGTTCAACAATTTAATCACAAATATTTGAGGGATATTTTTGCCTTGCTTTGTTAAAAGGGAATAATGATCAACCAAAATAAGAGATTTCATATGTTCAAAAGGCAAGCTACTTTTATGCTCTTGAGATTAAGTAAAAATATCCCAAATTATATTTTAAATACACAAGCCATATGCATTTTTACATTTGTATCTTAGTAATAAGTATGCTCTCTTAATTAGATAATTTCAACCAGATTAATGTGAGAAATTTAAAATATAGTTCCCTCATATTCTTGTTTAGTCAGAGCATAGAACAGAAAGATGAGGTATTTTTGATTTTTTTTTTTTAATTTCCAAGTGATTCTTCAGTCTTGAGTAAATGAATCCAAATGTGGGAAAATGTTCTTTCTACACATGTAGAAGACGGTGCTGCTATTAAAACCTGGTTTATTTGATAGCTATATCCAAATGTTGAAAAGTGTTTTTACTTCACTAGTTTGGTGTTTAAGATCTCATCAGTAACCATTCATGACTAGTTAAACCAAAGCCGAATACTTTATTATCTTTGATACTAGAGTAAGATCATTTTGAGCTGTATTTTAAACCTGAATTCAGCAATTAATGATTAAATCTTGATACTGAGTTAAAATTATCATTCATATCAGTTGAAGATAGCTTTTTTTATGTGCTACTTATAAATAAATATTTATTAAAAAAATCAAATGTTTTTCATTTATATATTCTATTTCCTGGTCTGCAATATCTTTGAGCCTTATTTGCAAATAGCAAATTAATTTGATTTGAATTTTTAAAATTCATTAGAATGTTTTATCCTTCTCCTTTTTAATAGTTGACAAAACATCAAGAGTTAACTGTGTGTGTTTGCTTATTTTTGAGACATTTGTACAGTGGGAAGGATCAGAAGCTTTGGGTATGATAGTTTTTATTCCCTTCAATGAGTGTGTCTCTGATCAGTCCCTGATTCAGACTTCCCAGTAGACTCAAAATCATTGGCCCAGTTCTAGAAGCTGAGTGTTATTAAGAAATCAGATTTTCCAGGGATCACAATAGAGGGTCCAGGACGGAGCTGGAGAAAACTACGGAACAAAATTCAAACTCACAAAAAAAAAAAAAAAGATCAGACTTACTGGTCTGATAGAGACTGGAGAAATTCGGAGAGTATGGCTTGCAGACACCCTTTTAACTCAGTATTAAAGTCACTCCTGATGTTCACCCTTCAGCTAAAGTTTAGACAGGCCTATAAAACAAACAATAACACATGTAGTTCAACCATGTATATGAGACTAAATGGGCACACCAGCCCAGGGACAAAGACGAGAAGGCAGAAGGGGACAGGAAAGCTGGACGAGTGGAAATGGGGAAACCAAGGTCAAGAAGGAAAGTGTTGACACATTGCGGGGTTGGCAACCAATGTCACAAAACAGTGTGTGTATTAATTGTTTAATAACAAACTAATTTGTTCTGTAAACTTACACCTAAAGCACAATTAAAAAAAAAAATCAGATTTTCTTCTTTGTGTTTTGTTTGAGGCATGCAATTCAACTGGAAAATACTGAATCTAAATAGAAATTCTTCCCAATTGTGTTTAACAACTCTTTTGGTAAACCCAAGAAAATGTGTCCTGTTTAGCCAAATTAATTTATTATTTGTAAATAAAGCTCAAAGATAGTGTGTTCTGTTTAGATATTTGGGGTCCCTTGGTGGGGTACGTGGTTAAGCACTTGACAGCTAGCCAAAAGATTGGCAGTTTGAACCCATCCAGAGGTGCCTTGGAAGACAGGCCTGGTGATCTGCTTCTGAAAGGTCACAGCCTTGAAAATGCTATGGAGCAGTTCTGCTCTGCATACTTGGAATTGCCATGAGTCAAAATCGACTTAATGGCAACTGACAACAATATTTAGATATTTTCCCTTTGTATCTTCCAAATCTCCCTTCCCCAGGTGAAAAAATTTAGGAGTTATTATTCTTGTTTGGCATAGTCTTTGAACATGCTTTAATAGTCAGTTTTGAAATAATCACTGCTTCCTAAGAAGACTTCTTTAAATGAAGTGTTGTTTGTCTTTAATCATTGAAAATTGAGGAAGAAATTAAAGGAACTGCTTCTTTGGACTAGCTCGGAGGAATGTAGTAGCAGTTATCCAACTGTTTCTCTCTTTCTTAATAAACTTCTTGTCCCTACCTTGCCTCCTCGGGACTGGCTGTGGAAGACTGTCACCAACTAAGTACGCATAAGCTCCTAGCCAGATTGGATTAGGTAGAGAATGATCATCCTTCAAAGATAAGATCATTAGAACTGGAAGAGAATTTAGAAATACCTCCTTTACTGTTTGCAAAAATGTGATTGTGTATATCACTTCTGGTATGGGAGATGATTTCAGGTGGCACATGAATCAATTTTTATTTTAAGAAGTTCTGTAATACGTGTTAAAAATATAACTAGCCTATCAAATCATTAACATTGCTTAAGACAATGTTAACTAAAAAAGTGAGTGGATTATCTAAAGGTACAGATGGTGGTATAACTGAAATGGCAAGCATTATGATCATTAGTATGTGAATAATTTCATTTTAGGAAATGGTGATCTAGTTCAGGGTTATTCAAAATGTGAAAGCGAGGTTCAAAAAGGGAAAATAATTTTGCCAGGGTCTCATAGTGAGTCACTGGTAGAGTTTGGACTAGTTCCTGAGTATCCTGGGTCCCAGTCTAATATTCTTTTCACTGTGCCTTGATGCTTCTCAGTAATATTAGCAAAAGTGGAATGAACAGCACAGGTAAAAGAGGGAAGCATTAGTATAGAACATACAAGAGAGTAGATCATTTGGGGGACTTTTGTGCCTGCTGTAGATTTGATGAACTCATGGAAGGACAGAACAGATAAAAATAGCTGGGAGGCTGAATTAGAAATATATATATATGCGAAATACAAATACATTTTGTTTTTTATGCCTACCATCAGTTCAGATCCTTGATTTATAATAGCAAGATTGCCAGGAGAGCAAATGCAAAAAATAGTTAGAAATAACAGGCTGACATGACTTGACATCATCAAATTCTGCAAGTCTCTACATATTAGAGCTGGGGTTGAAAGAGTGCTAGGGAAATCATTCACGTGGAGTTTGATTTATATGTAATACATTCTTAGGGATCATCTCTTACTTACTAATACTTTTCTTTTTCAGAGTCCTTATAGGACAGTTCTTCGAGATAATGCTATACCAACAATATTTGATCTAACCAGTCATCTGAACAATCCACATAGCAGACACAGAAAACGAATAAAAGAATTGGTATGTCTATGTGCTTTTAGCTCACCCTTACCCCACAATACTATGAAATCAAATAATGGGTGCATTTATAGTAAAATTGATCCAGGTTATTCTGTATTTCAAAGGTAGTGTTATGGGAAATGAATGCTTTGGTTATTGTTAAAGTAGCCTGGATCTGATTAGTTTGTTTTAGTATTTAAATGGAAAAATCTCCCTCAAATTTATTTGGGCCAAAGAGTGCTGTTAATTACAGGCCACTGGTTTATTCCCTTCCTGGGATGCTACTTTTTCTTCTGGAGTAAGGAAAGTAGAGTTGAGGTATGCTTCCAGAATTCAGCACAAAGTGATAAAGGGAAAGCATAACCAAGAGACATGGGGGATAGTTTGAGAGATAAGCATTCTGTCACCACTAAGTACTGACAAGGGTTAGAAAAAGCTTTTAAATCTCTCTATGTTGTATCATGTGTACATGTATTTATATTGATAGCCTCCAGGTCTGCTGATTGAAATGTACCTGTTTTTTGTTGACCTTAGGTGTACAAACTTAAATTACTCAGACTCCTCAGTTCATGGCTTTCTGTCATCCTCATCATTGGCAAGGCCCTTTTTCTTTTTTTGCCTTTTTCATCCACTATTACTGTTCCCATTCTCCTCCCTATTGGTATCCAATTTAGTGTATTTAATATATAACATTTCAGTTCACCTGCTGTGCACTTTTTAAAGATAACATTTATCTAATTTTCCTCATGTTGTTCTATTTTTGTCTTTCATATTTAGGAGTTTATATGTATGGTCCCCAGTAGGATCTGACTTCATTTTTCTCCTTGTAGACAATCAGTTCTCCTAACATGAGTCTGTTAATTCATCCATCCTTTTCCCACTGGTATAAGATGCCACCTCTATCTTGTACCAGGTTGACTTATGTGCAAGGCTGTTTCTGTTCTGTTCTGTTGATTACTTGTCTGTTCACTGTACCACATGTTTTATTACCATGGTTTTATAATACATCTTACTTTTAAATCGGGTGATTTCTTAACTCTTCTTATTCAAAATTAGCTGTTTGTGGACCTTTATTCTTCCATATGAATTTGAGAATCATTTTTGTAGTTTCCCTAGAAATTCTGTAGGGATTTTCATTGTAACTGCTTTGAATTGACATCTTTACAATATTAATTTGTCCTACCCATGAATGGAAGAAACAAAGTTGCTAACAAGTAACTAAACTAAATACTGGTTCTTTGAAAAGCCTATTAGTTTTAGGAGTGCAGTGAGTCAAAAATTTGAAAATTTTTCAGGGTTTTTGTTGCTGTTCTTTAATAGAGAATGCATACATTCTTCCTTAGATTACTTCCTAAGTACGTTATGGTTCTTGTTGGTATAGATTATAGGCCAATTCTGGCTGAGATTGTTTCCAGCAGTTTTGAAAGAACTTTTTTTCTTAATCGTCGACTTGAGTTTTCTAGGTAGCCGGTTATATCTATACATATAGGTATATTTTTGTCTCTTCTTCCTATCCTTTCATTTTTTCTGTTGCCTGTCTTACTGTTTAGTCAGGATCCCTAGTACTGTGTTCAACAGTCCCAGTAATGTCACAGCTGACAAATGTGCCTTGTTTCATTGCTATGGGTATTGTTAGATAGCTTTTATCAAGGTAAGGAAATTCCCTTTTAGTCCTGGTATTCAGTTTTTATTATAACTTGTTGAACTTATCAAATGCTTTTATTACATCTACTGAGTAGAAAAGTTTACATTTTTTTTTCATTCTTTAATCTGTTGAATTACGTCGATGGATTTTCTGATGTTGGACCATCTCTGCATTTCTCTGAACCCTAACTGTTTGCAAGATATCTATTTTTTATATACTATTGCATTCAGTTGGTCAGTATTTTATTTAGGATTTTGCGTTCGTATCTATAGGTGAATTGACCTATAATTTTCTTTTCATGTACTCTGCTTATCTAGTTATGATATTAAGGTTCTGTTAGCCTAATAAAGTGAGTTGGGTAGCTGTCCTTTTTAAAAAAAAATTGTGTAAGATAGACACTATCTGTTCTTGAAAGTTAGGTAAACTTGGTAAAATGATCAAGGCTATAGGGCTTGGGGTGGATGTGGGAAGATTTTGATTGCCATTTCAGTTTCTTTATTGGTTTTCTCTTTCTTCTTGTGTTTTATATGTTTTTAAAAGTTTATGAACTTCAGCTAGGATTTTCAAATGTGTAACTTTTTCTGCTCCTAAAATTAATTTGTCTTTCCGAAGAACTAGTATTTAGTTTTCCAGTGATTGCTATACTTGTGAGCTGTTTTGCTGGTTTCTTGATTTGGAGGATTTACTTTTTGGCTTTTTTTCTAGCTTCTTAAATGTTTAGCTCATATTTATGTGTATTCACAGCTGTAAATATCTCTTAAGTCTTTTTCAGCTACATCCTGTAATTCTCAACATGTACCAGTTTCATTGTTCAGCTCTAAGTATTTTGTAATTCTCCTATTTCTTTAATGTAGGATTATTTTTGTTTTTAGTTTCCAGACTTGGATTTATTTTTTAAGATATTTTGTATTTTTCATTTCAAATGTCTGATGATTCGTAGAGGATATGGGTAGTATATATGATGTTGATTCTTTCTGGTTTTTTTGCATCCATTGTTGCTGTTGAATTCTGATGCCAGATTGATTCTTGTTCCTTTTTAAGTGAACTGCTTTTTCTCCCACAAAGCTTTTAGAATTGTTTCTTCATTTTCAACATTTTTAATTTCACTTAACTATACCTAGATGTGAGTTTTTTCTTATCCAGCCTGTTTAGCATTTTACAAGTCCTTTCATTTTGAGGACTTACATCTTAAGTTCTGAGAGATCCCCAGTTTTTATTTCTTACCCTTGATTTGTTTATTTCTGTTTTTCCAAAACTCCTCATAGATGAATGCTGACACTTATACAGCATTCTTCCACATCAGCTTTCTTTCCCAGTAATGTGTACCAGCGGTAAAAGGCTCAACCACTTCCTGTCCTGTAGCTATCATTTCCCTGTACGCTGTCTTTCAGGGAGCCTCACACACCTCACAGAAGTCACACTCTTTTCCAGATCTACGATCCCTTGTTGTAATTGTGCAGCTCACAGGATAAGGAAGGAGTATTCCGGGTTGGCCAGCTTGCTGATGTTTCTTATTGTCAACACCATGCCCAGTACTGCCCAGCAGGTACCTTGCTGTCTCCAGCTGGCACTGGCACTGCTACTTTCCTACCACAGGATAGTAATGGGGCAGGCCGTGACCTAAACATTGTACAAGATTGGAGGGAGAGAAAAGGACACAGCTGGAAATTTCTTCAGTTTACCCATTTGTGCCACTTGTTCTCTCCTACTCTAAGCTGTCATTTCTCTTCCGTACTGGCACTCTATGACCGTCTGCTTCACAGGGATTTCTCATAGCTTTTGTGTTAGGTTCTGGGATCCAGGAGCCTTCTTCTTATGTGGCATCTCTAGGGTTAGATGGGGCAGGGGAGTGATTTGTGTCCTCTTGAGTTTGACCCCAAGTGCCATGGTGTACTTTCATGCCTTTTATTAGCCAGTAAATACTTGTTACCCGAAGATATGATAATTTAGGTATAAAATAAGTTAAACGATGTATTCTTCCCCTCTAGGACTTTCTTTTAACCTTGGAGTCGTTAGCAAATTATTGTTCTGGTTTTCCTGTCATCTGTTTGTTTGAGGAAAGTATTCCATGTAAAGAATTTATAGTCTTAGAAGAATTAAATTTGGCTTAAAATATGCTTTCTATTTGTGAGCCTAAGATAATATTCAAGAGGTCAGTTTTCTCAAAGATGATTTGTTTTTTTTCTTTTTCTTGTTATTTAGAGTGAAGATGAAATCAGGACACTGAAACAGAAAAAAAGTAAGTGATAATGTTAATGGCTTAACTTCTGAATGCCTTTTAAAAAGGCCTTGATCTGGTAAGGACAAGTAAATATGTTTTATGTCCAAAACCCACCTTAAGAATGGATGTGAGAGTGTGGTAGGTTTTGTCCTGTGGTCTGTCAGATTAAAGTCTCAGTTCACTTGTCTTTATTGACTGCCACTATGCCATATACTTTGCCATGCCCAGGCCTCACAAATGACTCCTCCCTCTCTCTTCCAGGTGCTCTCAGTGTGGCAGGCACACAGGCAGAGTGTCCCAGTGTAGGGAAAGAAGGGCAACAGTAAGGGCAGGAACAGAATCTCTGTCCACCTAATTTGTGGTACATAATAAGTCCTTGGTGAAATGTTAAAGAAGTAATTGCTGTGGGGCACTGAGCACTCCTTGCAGGTGCTGATGCCTGAGTTGTGTCACTAAAGGATGAGGGCTAATAGTTGTTTTTGTTCTTGTCAGTTACTATATTACTCATCCTCTTCCTGCTGCTGCCATTGTTATTATTAACATAACCTTTTATGATGCTTACTGTGTGCCAAGTCATTATTCTAAGTGCTTTACATATATCAGTTTATTTAATTCTCACAGTAACTCTGAGGTAGATATTATTATTTTCCTCCTTTACGGAACTATAAACATTTCTATGTTATTGGAGCTTCTGATAGCTCATGATGGTTAGAAAATGAGCAGCCTGGAGGGGACTACAGGGGCTAAAACTTACAGGACTATGGCTAATGGCAATAGAGAACCCTTGAGGGGTTTGTAAATAGGTAATGACATGGACCTGATTTTCATGTTACATAAAGCATTCTGGGTTGAATTAGAAAAGATAACACTGGAGGCAGGGAGAACAGGTAGCACACCAAACAAGAGTTGAAAGACCTTGAGTTAAGACAATGGTAGTGAGAATGGAGATGAGGGGATGGATTCAGGGAACTCAAGAAACTTAAATACCTATAAGTCTCACATATGGAAGGATGCCCAAGAGGAGAGAGAGTTACTTTTCACTTTATACTTATTGGCTTTTCTATTATGAGCACCTTTTTGAAAAAATAAAAACAACAGAATTAATTCTTTTTGATTGGAAATGGAGAAGTAATAGACGAGAGGGAGAGAGAGGCAGGCTGGCAGGCATCCAGGATAACCTCCTTTTCTGGCTTGTAAAAACCTGTATGCTCATGATAGACATCTCACCCCTGACTAGACCTAAAGAGAGGACTCCTCTTACAAACTTAGAAAAAAGCTACTGCTGACTGAATGCTCACCAGGCCAAGCACATGCTTAAGTGCTCTACGTATGAGACTGCAGTTAATTCTTCAGAGGCTCCACAAGCCACATCCACAAGCCACAAACCCGGATAAATTAAGAACAGATTTCTCAACTTGGCCTTCAGGGCCTTATACAAGATGGCCAAAACTTTTCTTCTGCTATTTTTCTACCACAGCTTTTTTTCAAATTACTTTTATTTTAAGCAGCCAGACCCTTTCTTCAAAACTTTATCCGAAAGTTTCATAGAAGGATTCTTAACCTCAGCACCTTGGACATTTTGGACTGGATAATATTTTGTTGTGGGGGCAGTCTTGTGCATTGTAGGATGCTTAGCAGCATTCCTGGCCTCTACCCACCAGATGTCTTGGAAGAAGTACAACCAGAATGCTCCTTAGAAGGAAGGATGGCAAGACTACGTCTTACATACTTTGAACATGTTGTCAAGAGGGATCAGTCCCTGGGAAGGGACATCATGCTTGGTAAAATACAGGGTCAGCGAAAAAGAGGAAGACCCTCAACAAGATGGATTGATACAGTGGCTGCAGCAATGGGCTCAAGCATACAATGTTTGTGAGCATGGCACAGGACCGGGCAGTGTTTCATTCTGTGGTGCATAGGGTCGCTATGAGTTGGAACTGACTTGACGGCACCTAACAACACCACCGCCACCCACCAAATGTCAGTAGCACCTCCCCACATACAGCTGTAACAACCAAACATTTTTCTAGACATTGCCAAATGCTCCCTGGGGAACAAAATCTTCCCAAGTTGAGAACCACTGCTATGTAGTATATGACTATATGAAATTTAGTCATATACTATATATGACGAATAAGGAGTTCCTGGGTGGCACAAACGGTTAAGCAGTCTTGACTACAGTCACACATTGCTTAACATCCACAATATGTTCTGTGAAATAGGACCTTATGTGATTTAAAAGTTATGTGAACATATTATATACAGGCAGTCCCTGGATTACAAATGAGTTCTGTTCCTAAATCTGTCTTGAAGTCCAATCTGTACGTAAGTTGGAACAATTAGGTACAATTTGTATCTAACATCAGTTAGTCAATGTTTGTCTTTGTATATAGTATATAGATTGGTTCAAACAAATCTGTCTTGGAAGAACTACAGGCAGATAGCTCCCTAGAAGCAAAGATGGCAAGACTATGCCTCACATACTTCGGACATGTTATCAGGAGGGATCAGTCCCTGGAGAAGGACATCATGCTTGGTAAAGTAGAGGATCAACGGAAAAGAGGAAGACCCTCAATGAGATGGATTAACACAGTGGCTGCAACAGTGAGCTCAAGCATAATAACAATCATGAGGATGGTGCAGGACCAGGCAGTGTTTCGTTCTGTTGTACATAGGGTCACTATGAGTCAGAACTGACTCAATAACTCAACAGCACCTGATAGCAACAACATAGTATATAGTATGCCTTTCTATGCATAAAAAAATTAAATACTTCCAGATACATTAAAACATCTTTACCACAGTAATAGTAACAATGTTTTGATGCACATCGCAAAGTAGCACATTTGTTGTTATGAACCATTGTATGTACCTCAGATTTTTAATATAATAGACTTTACAGGGATTGGTTTGTATATAGGTTATACATAGGTCTGACGTTCGTAACCTGGGGATCATGGACATACATGCAATTCGATGTTGCCCGAACAGACATTATGCAGCGTGACTGTACTAGCCAAAAGATTCGTGGTTCGAACCCACTCAGAGGTACCACTTGGAAGACAGGTCTAGCTATCTGCTTTCAGAAGGTCACAGCCTTCAAATCCTATGGAGCAGTTCTACTTTGCCCACATGGGGTCTCCATGAGTCAGAATTGGCTCAACAGCAAGTAACAACAACAACAAATATATGATGAATAACAGTGCCATCTGTGTTGGGGAGGGGCTGGAGAAGGATGCTCCCTGGCCTTGCTGAAACCTGCAGAAGATCTGAAAGTCCCTGAGATGGCTGGAAGCATGGTTTACACAGGCATGTCAGACTAGGTTTTGCTTTGTACCTGGACAGCCTGCTTCCCTGTTTCACCTTGGTACTTTTGCTGGAATTCCTCCTGCCGTCTAAAGTGCCCTCTTTGTCCGTGTCCTTATCCTTGTCATGAGAAGTGCAACTTCTTTGTTCTGAATTTTGTTTTCCCTCACTGTGATACTGCACAACTCTTGGTGGCCCTCTCAAATCTCTTATGTTCTAAGAACTAAGTTCTAACTGTGATTCCTCAGATTTGGATGCTAGTCCTGTATGACTGGGCAGGACACTTAACCTTGCAGTTTTCCCATCCAAAGATTAAAAAAAGGCTAAGATTTTTCATATTTCAGCCCTAAAAGTTACATGAACCTATATTATATTGGTGTGTATAGCTGTCTCATCTCCCCTGTAAAACTGTGGCTTAATGGTTTGATAGAAATAGCATGGACCCTGGAGCCAAACAAGCTTGGATTTAAATTTCACCTCATCCTTCTAACTGCATCTGTGACCTTGGGCAAGTTATTTACTGTCCTCATCAAATGGGGTTGATGCCACCTGCCTGGAGAAAGACTAATGTGATGCATATAAAAAGCCTAGTACAGTGCCTCAATAAACAGTAGTTCCCTAGCCCTTTTCTGAGGGCATGGACTGTCTATTATCTCTGTATGATATATGAAATGCCTTGTTGTTAAGTCTTACAAGAAATTGTTTCTATCTTATAACAGCATTTGCATGTACTATTAAAATATATCTGTTTACAGTTTTTGTCTCCCCACTACAGTGTGTTTTTTTTTTTTTTTTTAAACACAAGTGCTGTTTATTTGATACTGTACCATTAAAAGGACCAGGAAGGAAAACCTAAATTCAAGGCAGTCAATTGAATTGTTACTCTATTCCAGTGGTTCTTAATCTGTAGCTCACATTAGAATCACCTGGAAGGCTTGTTCAGCTACCTCTTGTTGGGCCCCACTCCCAGGGTTTTCGATTTAGGAGGTCTGGGTGGGCCCAAGAATTTGCCAAGTGGAGCTGATGCTGCCGGTCTGGGGACCACACCTGGAGAACCACTGGTCTAGTAGGTTAGTGAGCATTAAGGAGCACCTGGAACTGGTTTTATTCATTAGGATTGTGTTGATCTGAAAACAGTGATGCATGTCTTATTTTAATGTCTGTATTCAAGTTTCTGAACGAGTAGGTGCCCAGTAAATGTTGAATGAATGAGTTTGTGGATTTTAAATATTTAATTAATCAAAAATAAAGTGTGTTTTGTTTTGTTTCATTGCTCATGTGCCTGTTTCTAAAGTTAATTCTTTCTTTTCCAGTTGATGAAACTTCTGAACAGGAACAAAAACATAAAGAAACAAACAACAGCAATGCTCAGAACCTCAATACAGAAGAAGGAGGTGAAGAACAGGATGAAGACATTTTACCTTTAACCCTCGAAGAGAAGGAAAACAAAGAATACCTAAAATCTTTATTTGAAATTTTGATTCTTATGGGAAAGCAAAACATACCTCTGGATGGACATGAGGCTGAAGAAATCCCAGAAGGTCTCTTTACTCCTGATAACTTTCAAGCTCTGCTGGAATGCCGCATAAATTCTGGTGAAGAGGTTCTGAGAAAACGCTTTGAGACAACAGCAGTTAACACACTGTTCTGTTCAAAAACACAGCAGAAGCAGATGCTAGAGATCTGCGAGAGCTGCATTCGGGAAGAAACTCTCAGAGAAGTGAGAGACTCACACTTCTTTTCCATTATCACTGACGATGTGGTAGACATAGCAGGGGAAGAGCACCTGCCTGTGTTGGTGAGATTTGTTGATGAATCTCATAACCTAAGAGAAGAATTTGTGGGCTTCTTGCCTTATGAAGCTGATGCAGAAATTTTGGCTGTGAAATTTCACACTACGATAACTGAGAAATGGGGACTAAACATGGAGTACTGTCGTGGCCAGGCTTACATTGTGTCCAGTGGATTTTCTTCCAAGATGAAAGTTGTTGCTTCTAGACTTTTAGAGAAATATCCTCAAGCCATCTACACACTCTGTTCTTCCTGTGCCTTAAATATGTGGTTGGCAAAATCAGTACCTGTTATGGGAGTATCTGTTGCATTGGGAACGATTGAAGAAGTTTGTTCTTTTTTCCATCGATCACCGCAACTGCTTTTAGAACTTGACAGTGTAATTTCTGTCCTTTTTCAGAACAATGAAGAAAGGGGTAATGAACTAAAGGAAATTTGCCATTCTCAATGGACAGGCAGGCATGATGCTTTTGAAATTTTAGTAGACCTCTTACAAGCACTTGTTTTATGTTTAGATGGTATAAATAATGACACAAATATTAGATGGAATAACTGTATAGCTGGCCGAGCGTTTGTACTCTGTAGTGCGGTAACAGATTTTGATTTCATTGTTACCATTGTTGTTCTTAAAAACGTTCTATCTTTTACAAGAGCCTTTGGGAAAAATCTCCAGGGTCAAACCTCTGATGTCTTCTTTGCAGCTAGCAGCTTGACTGCAGTGCTGCATTCACTAAATGAAGTGATGGAAAATATTGAAGTTTATCATGAATTTTGGTTTGAGGAAGCCACAAATTTGGCAGCCAAACTTGATATTCAAATGAAACTTCCTGGGAAATTCCGCAGAGCTCAGCAAGGTAACGTGGATTCTCAGCTAACCTCTGAGAGTTACTACAAAGAAACCCTAAGTGTCCCAACAGTGGAGCACATTATTCAAGAACTTAAAGATATATTCTCAGAACAGCACCTCAAAGCTCTTAAATGCTTATCTCTGGTACCCTCTGTCATGGGACAGCTCAAATTCAATACGTCAGAGGAACACCACGCTGACATGTACAGAAGTGACTTACCCAATCCTGACACGCTGTCAGCTGAGCTTCATTGTTGGAGAATTAAGTGGAAACACAGAGGAAAAGATATAGAGCTTCCATCCACCATTTATGAAGCCCTCCATCTGCCTGACATCAAGTTCTTTCCTAATGTTTATGCATTGCTGAAGGTCCTGTGTATACTTCCTGTGATGAAGGTTGCCAATGAGCGCTATGAAAATGGACGAAAGCGTCTCAGAGCATATCTGAGAAACACTTTGACAGACCAAAGGTCAAGTAACTTGGCTTTGCTTAACATAAATTTTGATATAAAACATGATCTGGATTTAATGGTGGACACATATATCAAACTCTATACAACTAAGTCAGAGCTTCCTACAGGTAATTCAGAAACTACTGAAAATACCTAAGAGACTGTTTTAAAATAGGTTTTCTCTTATATTTGATATTTGGAGGGAAAGCTGTAAGGCGTATATAGGCCACTTAATCACTGAATATCTTTGCCTATAGGCCTCCGATTGAATACATTAGCCATTGATAATCTACCTATTTAAATGGCCCCTCTTTTAAACTCTCATGCTTTAAAGATGTATCTGTTCTTCCAGAAGATAGCAGTTAAAGTGCCACGTTTTGTTTCTGTGTGATCTCTCTTGTGGCACTCTGGAGTTGTTTTAGTTAAGTCATTTTAGACATAACATCATCACTGTGGATCTAATTAATCAGGCAGGTATTGAGTTACAGTCCTTTTAAGAAATAAATTTTGAGGAGGTGTGGGAAGAAGGAATATATTTTATAAAATATTACAATGAATCTCAAGACTGATCTTTGACTAGTGGGAGTTTTAAGTATGTTGTAAAAAATTTGTAATGGACAGTGAAGGGAATTATCAGAGTGAGACAAACTGAGCTAGCCAAACATGTCTTTATCAAATGAACCTAAAGGAACAAGTTACAGTTAAAGTTCGAATGGAAGAGCTTACCATTGTTCCACATCTGTTTGCTGCTGTTTACATTCCTTTGTTGCGCCTACACCTTCATAGACTTTTTGGCAGGTATATGTTGAACACTTCTGTTTCATGGTTAAGACAGAATCTGAGGCCATGGACACTAACAACTGATACATCTGTTGTCTTCTGTCTTTTCCATGACTACATCTACTGCCTCATCTTGATTTATAAGCAAAACCTGGAAAACCTACAAAAACAAGTGTTTTGTGGTTTATCTAGGAATAATACAGAAAATATTACTGCTATTTTTGGTGAAGAAGATCAATTTTGTACAGTTTATTTCAATCTAAATAAAATGTGAATTTTGTTTAAAGTTGAGGTATATTGTTTTTGGTCGGGACAGAACAGATTCTTACGGTAAAGTCTCTTCTCAAAAATATTTATCAACTTCACAACTCTTGCAGATGAGTTCTTAATTTTTTTTTTTTTTTTTTTTGGTATGTGTTTTGCTACTTGGAGTATAAAAAAAAGACAATTGAGGCATTATATGTAAGGTTTCTCCAACTGACAATTTTTATATTACCTACTGTATGACCCCTGATGTAAATTGTCAGAGTTTGCGTTGTTGCTGGCTAAAATGTAAATGAATGAACATAATTGCAGAGTTGTCACTGAATTACGCTGGGTACAGTTAGTGTCATTCGAATTTCAGAAAGCAGAATGGGGTACGTTTGCTAGTATGCTGGATCTTTAGCTACAGTGCATTTCCCTGCCATGGGCAAACCCAGCAGATATGTCAAACTGGGACACATTATCCGTGCAGGTTATAAAAAAGATAACAGAGTTTAGCTTATAGTCAGATCTCTAAGGAGGTGCCTCTGTCCTTGGCAGAAAGAACTGAGCTGGTTCATGATGGCAGAATGACAGTGAAGGAAAACACAGAAATGACCTTTCAAATAACTGCATCCAGTTCTTAGGACAATTAAGAGTGGTGTGACCTTGGCAAATTACTTAACATGGGTATGTTTCCTTAACTATAAAACCTGCCTTGTGATTGTGCTGTGAGGGTTAGATAACTTACCAGTTACGTATTGCTGCTTAACAACATCCTAAAACTTAGTGACTTAAACAATTGATCGTTTTTCACTGTTTTGTGGGTTGGCGGGGCTCTCTTGTGCAGCTGCACTCAACTGGCAGGTTGGCTGAGGGCTGGGTCTCTCCACGTGGTCTTTCATCCTGTGCTTATGGCATGGTGCTCAAGAAGGCAAAGGGAGTAGCTTCAAAGCCTAGGCTCAAGAACTCACAGAATGTCACTTCCACCACATTCTTTTGGTCAAAGCAAGTTGTAAGAGGAAATAGACTCTTCTTCTTGATTGAAAAGCAGCAAAATATGGCCCTGTTTTCAGTCTACCACAGTAGTGTATCCAAAAACATTCATGCGACAAACATTAGTTAAGCTTTTAAGGTGCCCAGCATTTGTTTTTGTAACTCTGTATATTCTCTCTAAGTTAATTTGGGAGTCTATTGAAAGATTAAAAACCCTAATTTGTTAAAAGCAGGGTTTTGAACCAGTTCAGTCTGGTTCAACCCCCTGCTGAGAATTTGTATTTCCACCCCATATATACTGAATCAGAACCTATAGTTTAACAAGATCTCCAGGTGACTGAGGATCTTGTTAAAATGTAGGTTCTGATTCAATATATTTGAAGTGAGAAGGTATCAAAACAGAATGTACTTGGAAATTTATTCGAGATTTACCATATCTAATTAGAGGAATTTTTACTTTTGACATATCCACTCATTAAGTGCTGCTTAAAGTCTGTAATTCATATAATGCAGGGAAATTGCACCTGCAGTGTTTATTAATGTTTATATGATGCTTCACACTTACAGAGCACCTTGGACTATCTAATTCATTCAGTCCTAAAAAAACAAAACAAAACAGGCAGGTATCCCTATTTTTCAGTTGAGAAATCAAACAGAGGTAAATGAATTGGCCCAAATTATATAGCAAATACGTGCCAGAGCCAGGTACTTCAGTCTAGTTTTTCGATCTTAAAATTGATTGTGAAAGTCACTTCATTCTTAAGGTTTATAGAAGAAACATTTGCTTTAGGAATAGGCTCCTTTTATGTTCTTGCTTTATCCATTGCCAGCTTTCAGCACAGCATCTCTGAAATGCACTCATTGTAGTCCACGTGGGTTCCTTGAAAAAAAAAAAAAAAAAGTTGGAGCCTGAAACTTCTGAGACTTTACGAACTGGGTGTAGTAAAAACCTTTGTTTGGCTGCCAAAACACTACCACAAAGGACTGTAGATCCAGGTCGATTTATTTCATGAGAGTGGGTGCAGCTGTCTTCTCGTTGTAATCAAATGCTCCTCTGTAGCCAACTTCTGTGGCCAGAAAAAGCAAAATATATTTGAGTACAGATTAGCATAAAAATTTCTACTAGATCAGTTTCAGGAAACAATTACTAGCTTAGAAACAACAATAAGTGTGATCTACGGGTTGGCTAAAATGGCAGTTAATTTCCAGACCTTTTTTTATACCCCTTACTTCCCACCATGAGTACTATATAAATAGAATACACTACCTGCCGCTGTATTTGGTTTCATAAATTATTTGGACAGGGCGAACAACAGACTTCAAAACTAAGTAGAGGTAGTAAATCTGCCCCTTTTAATGAGTTTGAATTTACAGTAGTTAAACATCTGGAAGTTTAAAGTCTTAATCCATTCCAAATGTTCAACAAGGATATACTGCAAAGAGGATATTGTAACTGGGGGATCAAGAAACTACTATTCACTCAATCTGAGCCCTTTCTAATTTTCTCTCTATATACATTAATCACATAAAGCTTGAGAGGCTGACAGTTCAAAAAGAGGAAGAGATGGACCCAAATACCCAAGTGGGCATGCTTATCGAAGAGGAACTTTTAAAAGCATAGTTACAATGAGGGTGAGATTTAAATGCTGCTAATTTTAATTGACACATAGAAGATGGGCCAGACAGTGCTGCTGCATTTTGTGTTCTGTGATTTATGGGTGTGAGGTGGGTTTTTGTTTTTGTTGTTATTTTTAGTTATTATTAAAACTGGACTTAAAAGAGTCAAAGCTTTTGACTTCTAAATTATAATTTTGATGAATGCATTTTATAATTTAAGAGTATGGGTTGCAGCCAGCATCTAGTATGAGACCAGTCATTCATTTAGTACACACATAATGAGTCCCTACTGGGTGCTTCGCTTCTTAGCAAACGGGGTTGCAGCAGCTGCAGGAGGAGTAGTCATTACTGTCAACGGGAGCAACTGCTACTGATGCTCAGTATATGCCAGGTACTGTACTAAAGCACTTTATGTGGAGTATTTCATTAAATTTCACCCTATGAAGAAGATACCATTATCCTCATTTCTAGGTGAAAACCTAAGGATCACAAGGTCACAGCTAGTGAAAGATGGAATCAGGATTCCAGCCCTAATGTAAAGATTGGCAAATATAATTTGTTGTAGCTTGTATTTGTTTTTCATTTTAATTTCAAATACTGTACTGAATGACTGTTGTGCCCAGTCTGTTTAGAATCAGGCATGAGGTTAGGTGTCTTGAATACAAAGATGAATAAGATAGAGCCATACCCTCAGTGAGCTGAGTCACAGGAGCCTGACTTGTAAGCCTGGTATTGCCAGGAGCAGGGCTAATAGTAGGATAATCGTATAATTGATAGTCCCAGCCAGGATACTTTTGAGAGTGTAAGGGGGCACTACTGATAGTCATTCTAAAACAACAAACGAGGACTATCTGGAGCAAACCTAGATTAACAGTCACCCTACCTAGAGGAGAATCCAGGGTGTGAGGGGAGCGCGGAAAAGAGGGCCCTGATAGACTAGAGGAGGTGATGCCCTAGCTAAACCTAGAGTGTGAAGTGTGAGGCATACTCTTCTCCAGGCTCACTGTTCATTCAGACCTCAGTTTAAATGTGACTTCCCCTGGGGGCTTCTCCAGCCCCGAAGTCTGGGTCATGTACTCCCAGGTTTGCCTGGCTCTTCTGCTGGATGTCAGCCCTGTGAGAACCCATGTGGTTCTGACATACACCTCTAAGTTTGCTGCTCATAGTAGACAGTTGGCATTGAACATAGGCAGTCAAAGAGGTAGGTAACAGCCTTTACAGAGTCTTGTAAAAACAGCAATATTTGTTTTCCCATACATTACCTCAATTAATGAGTGGTGATGGTATATAAAACTAAGCCAAATTCACCACCATTGTTGCCAATATAGATGCGGTTGGAATGAGTTTAAGCCACTGAGAAATTGGCATTTATTAAGAGTAGGGCTGACCTTTGAAAATGGAATGTACTGTGGAATTTCATGACTCCAAATGCTTTTAAGTTAGTCTTTCACTTCCTTCTGTATGAAAATGGAGCTACTGTTATCTTAGTTAGAAGTACATTTGTATAATGTGTGATTCATTTCCGTCCTCTCCCAAAAATCTGTAGATGGTAATTATGAAACTCAATATTAAAGGCATTCTAGGTATCTGATTAAAATGTAGTATTTCCTCCTCAAACCAATATTATACACGTTGAACTGTAAAATGTACATGGTAGAGTTTTAGAGCTGAAAGTCTCTTGGAGACTGTAGACAACACCTCATTTCACAGAAAACTGGAAAGGGCATCTTGCTCAGGATCTCACCACTCGATGGTGGCAGAGGCCAGGGGAGAACAGAAGTGTCCTTACTCAGTGCCATGCTCTGTGATACCACACAGACATAACTGGAGATAGAAAACCTGAAAGAATCATTTCTTGGCAGGTGAGAGTATCTGCCCTTTAAACTGTTATTAATGTAAACGGTAATCCCATAAGCATGTCAGCTTTGTAGGAGAGAGATTTATTAAACAGGCCAGGGTCTGGGGTTAGTTCTTGGCACATTTCTGTTTTGCATTACTGTAAAATTTTGGTTTTAAAAATATTTGGTATTGCTTGCATCTTATTTGGCACATTCCTATACTTGGTATGATTATTTTTCTTTGGAAGAGCACGTGGTTAGATTGTGGATTTGCAAAACCTATTTCCTAAACCAGGAGCCCTGGTGGTGCAGTGGTTAAGCGTTCAGCTGCTAACCAAAAGGTCAGCAGTTTGAACCTACCACCTGCTCCTCAGGAGAAGATGTGGCAGTCTGCTTCCATAAAGATTACAGCCTTGGAAACCCTATGGGGCAGTTTTACTCTGTTCTGTAGGGTCGCTATGAGTCAGAATTCACTAGATGGCAATGGGTTTGGATTTTGGGGGTTTTTATGTCCTAAAAAATGAGATGTTGAAAGCTTTCCTTATAATTGTTATGTTGTGGGATTTAGACTTCCTTTTATTAATAGCAGCTACTGTATATTGAGCACTTACTATATATTAAGCATCAGATTAGGTGCTTTGTGTGAATCATCTCATTTACGCTCACAATAACCTGATGCAATAGGTGTTGATATCCCCGTTTTATGGATCAGAGAGAAAGTGACTTGTCCAGGGCCACTTAGTGGTAGAGCTAGGATTCAAAACCTAACCAGCTGATTCTGGTAGACTAGGCTGCCGCTCAAGGTTTCTCCCACTCACCCACCTATGTAAAAATGTGTATGAAAAGACTGGGGGGAAAGTACACGAAAATACTCATTTTTGTCTCCAGATGTGGGAGTATGAGGAATTATAAATTTTCCGTCTTCGACACTTCTAGTTTCCACGTTTTTTATAATGTGTATAGATTTCCCATCTTGGAAAGGATTAAATAGCATTCTAAAATAGAAAATTCAAGATTAGTTACATGAAAACATTTTTCTTCCAGATTTATTATTATTTTTCCAGTTCAGTTTAGTACACATCATGCCAGGCATTATTCTAAGTGTTTTGGCTACAAAGATAAGACATTGACTCAGTGGCAAGTTGTTAGGCACATGGCTAGTTATTCAAGGCCCAGCTCAAGTGTCTTTCACCAGTGCTTCCCTTATCTCCTGCCCCCTGTTATTTCTTACCACCTCTGCTGTTACCACCCTAGTCCAAGCCACCATCATCTCTCACCTTATCTTTTCCTCCATGTTTATTTTCCACCCGACAGGCAGTGATCATGTACCTCCTCTTCTCAGAACCCTCAGGGGCTTTCGCTCCCACTTAGACCAGAATCCAAGCCCCTGACTATGGCTCTATGGCCCTATGTGATCTGGTCCATGCCAGACTCTGGCTTCATCTCCTAATCTTATACTCTTGTTCATTCAATCCAGCTATTATGCTCTTCTTTCAGTTTCTCCCATTCACCAAACTCATTCTGAGAAGCTTCTTCAAGACCTTTATATTATACTTTATGTGTCTCGAAAGCTGTTGGCTCAGTTACCTCTTTGCTCACTCTTGCATCATTCAGGTCTGTGCTCATATATTCCCTCCACAGACAGGCCTTCTCTGACTACCCTTTCAAAACTTGCCTACCTTTACCAGAAATGATTTGTCTTCCTGCACTAGTATATAAGCTCTGTGGGGGCCTGTTGTTCACTGAGGTTGTATCCCCACTGCTGAAAACAGTGCCTGACATCTAATAGGTGTTCCCTATTTGTTGAATTAATTAACAAATGATGTGTTCTAGGACCAAGAGAAATTCAGAGTGGCTGAAGGATTGAGGGAGGGGAAAGCAGCCAGAGATGAAGAAGACAGGAGGGGATTTAGGGGCCAATCCATGAAAGCCTTTAGAAATCCTGCTCAGGAGTTGGCCATCTCCCTCCGGTCAAGGAGTGTTCTAAGAGATGCTGAGTCTAAAGCTTGTGCCTATGTACTATGTGAACTGGTTGTAGGGACGATTCCTTCATAGGTGAGATGCATATGGCAAAGTCCAGCCTGCAGTTTTGGGGTATGTTTAGAAAATGAGAGAACATGGTTAAGCTAAAAAGCAAATCCTACATTGGTCATTATTAATCATAATTAATAACGTCTGTGATTTGTATAGTCTTTCTTCCAAAGTGTTCCAAGTCTTGAGATATGATCCTTTTGGTCCTCCCAGCCCCCTACCACAATAACCACCTTGGCATGTGACTCACCACCCACCCCCACCATATAAAACCCTCCTATTTATCACCCGTCTTACCCCTTCCTTTCGAAGCCAAGTAATTCTGCCTTGTTTTTTCCTTCTCTTCCTTCCCTTCTCAAACCACAACCCATATAATTTTCATTGCTCTCTTTAGAACCTACTTGTGTCTCGGCTCCAGCCTTTTTATAGAGAAGGGGAACAGACCTGAAACAGTGTGGAGGGAGAGATGTGTACTTTTAAATTACCATCATCACATAGTGGCATTTTCCTCTGGACTGCAGTTCCTTTTCCAGCTTTGCAGTCTGCTTGGAAGATAGATAACTAAAAGCAAAGTGGCAGCTGCTACTTTAAAATCATTAGTGATCTTAGTGCTCGCTTGAGGTTAAAATCCCTACCCACTGCATAAAATTTAGCAGTGAGCTTAAATAATAAAATTAAGATATTGATTTCTGCTATGCTTCGGATAATGATGTTTACACTTAGGAAGGAATCTAACATTTATTGAGTGCCTCCGGTATGCCAGGCACTATGTGAAATTCCTTATGTGTAGTATCTCATTTGAGACTCACAATTTGATGAAGTTGATGTTATCCCCATTTTACAAATGAGAGAACTGAGTTTCAAAGAGATTATTTGTCCGAGGTCACACCATCCCTGTCTGTCCAAAGCCAGAGCCTGTGCTCTTTGTACTATACCACGCAGCCAGCCTCAACTCCCATTACAGCACTTTAAAGTACACCAAGGGTCTTCACAAACATTTGTCATTTCAGTCTTCATAACAACCCATGAGACTGGCAGTGGCATCCCCAAGTGACCTGTCAAACGCAACACTGCTGGAACTTGACTTCATGTTCCCTTTCCTCTAGGTCTGGCTCTTGATTTGAGATCTGGGGCTTGTGCAGGGTCTAAGAGTAGACATGAGGAGTGCCCCTTCTCTGCACATTACTGTGCTAGGTGGACGAGTTGGGTCTAGCCTGGAAGAATTAGAACATTGGTGGGGCAAGACTACATCCTGTGATCAATAAGAGCAGAGATGTGGGTGCTCATTCTTTTGGGGTGACCTGGAAGAGGCTGCTGCCCCTTTCTTGCTAATGAGAGTGGAGGCAGGCCTGGCCAGGACTTGGAAGTGTTGGAATGAGAGAGGGATCAGGGCTGGACAGGGCAGGAGAAAGCAGGGGCTTGGTGTGAAGAAACCTAGTCTGAGCCCTGCTGGTTGGGAGTTGTGGGGCCTTGGGTGAACATGTCACTTCTCTGAGCTCAGATATCACAGTTTCTATTGTGGAATCATGGACAAACCTTACCACAACTTGGAATTCCACTTTTTCCAAGGGAAGGCTGGGCTAACCTGCCTGCTAACCAGCTGGTTGCACAAAGTTTTGATGGGTAGAAACTGGAGACTCACTTTCCTTCCTGCCCTTCCACTGACCTTCAAAGAGACCTTAGGCAAGTTGCTGCTTCTGTCTGAGCCTCAGTCTCCTCATCTGTAAAGCAAGGATGCTAATACCTCCCCTAATTAAGGAGAAAGTGTTTAGTCAGGTGTATGCTATGTCATGTTACTGAAATCCTCTGATAAAATTAGCAAAGGGGAAGATTCACACCAAGCAACCTTGAAAGGCTTCTTGGAGGAGTGTGGTATGAGCTAGGTCATGAAGGCTAGACAGGGTGTCAGCAAGTAAGGGTTCAGAGTTGAGATAGATGGCTGGGACAGAGGACTGGACATCCTGCTTCAACAGGAAGGGCTACTGCTCTGTCTCTTCCCTTACCATCTGACTCTTTCGGCATCACCCATGCTCACAGCTAGAGCCCTCAGTTCTCAATTCTAGGAGGCTATCAGTTATGATACACTTTTAATTAAATAGTAGCTTTCAAAAAAAAAAAAAAACCCATTGCCATCAAGTCGATTCCAACTCCTAGTGACACTTTAGACAGAGTAGAACTGCCCCCATAGAGTTTCCAAGGAGTGCCTGGTGGATTTGAACTGCTGACCTTTTGGTTAGCAGCTGTAGCTCTTAACCACTACACCACCAGGGTTTCTAGTAGCTTTTAGGGGGATAAAAATATTGCTACTATAAAAATACAGTGGTTTTTAAGTTGCATCCCAATTTCAAAACCATTGAACTGTGGGGAGAAAGTGTATCTTCTAATTGAGAAAATACAGAATATCTCAATTCAGAATTAATGCTACCAAAAAACTTAGTCATATGGGGCTTGAGACTGATGTTCAAGTTCCGTTCTGCCACATACTAACTTTGTCATTTTGGGCAAGTCACTTGATTTTTCTAAGCATCAATTTATTTTTTAATTGGTCTATAAATTGCCTGGGCATAGGAAGTAAGCAGTTAAGCTTGTTTGAATGTGAACATGAATGTTGATTCATTTTGGGAAGAGGTCTACAGGAACATATTTTGTCTAAAATTAGGGGTTGCCATATTTTAAAAATAACTATTTGGGGGGACCTCATGCCATCAGGAGGGCAGTACTGGGAGCAGAGCGTGTCCTTTGGACCAGGGTTCCTGCGCAGAGAGGCTCCTAGTCTGGGGGAACACTGATAAGAAGGCCGAGAGAGAGGGGGCCTTTCCCTGTAGCTGATGCCTTGAGTTTGGACTTTTGGCCTGCTTTACTGTGGGGAAATGAACTTCTCTTCATTGGGGCCATCCACTTGCGGTATTTCTGTTGTGGCAGCACTAGATGACTAAGACAGAATTTGGTACCAGGAGTGGGGTGCTGCTCTAACAGATACCTAAAATATGGAAGCGGTTTTAGAACTGTGAATGGATAGAAGTGCGGCTCTGACAGAGGACCAGCAGCAGCAGAGAACCAACAGCAGCAGAACCAGGAGACCGGTGAAAGACGGCACTGGAGCTGACCCATGGAGCGAGAGAGCTGAATGCCATGAGCAGGAGGCCTCCTGGCAGAGTGGGGTGCCTCTGGGCACTTATTGGTGGAGCTAGGCTTGCTGACCTACAGAGCGAGAGAGCTGAGTGCCTGTGCACAGGGGGCTTCCTGGCGGAGTGGGGTGCCTCTGGGCACTTACCGTGGAGCTATGAAGCTTTGGAACACTTGCCCCAGCAGGGCAGATGCAGACATGAGGCTGGAGGGCCAAGAGGCCACAGGAAACAGAAGCAGAAGCTGAAGAGATAAGGGACACAAGAAGCTGAGCTGCCTTGGTCTCAAAAGGAGTGGTGAATGTGTTGCTAACAACTCCACTCTGGGTGGTAAATACCAGACTGAAGCTGCAAGGGGCAAAATTCAGGAATGAAGACATTGTACCAACCAACTATAAAGGTATCACTGATGCTTTTCACCAGATAATTCGAGATGAAGGAATCCCGGCTTTGTGGAATAGCACGTTTCCCTCCTTGCTGTTGGTCTTCAATCCTGCTATCCAATTCATGTTCTATGAAGGTTTAAAATGGCAGCTTTTAAAGAAACGAATGAAGCTTTCTTCTTTGGATGTGTTCATTGTTGGTGCAATAGCCAAAGCTATTGCCACCACGCTCACCTATCCCATGCAAACCATACAATTGATTCTGAGGTTTGGACATCACAATCTAAACCCAGAAAACAGAACGTTGGAGAGTCTTCGGAATGTTCTCTATCGTCTGCACCAATGAGTAAGGTCCAATCAGCGTAATACCAAGTGTAACGGACCAGTGTAATGTCTTTTGGAAGGGAAAGGTAATCAAGGTTCATGCAGGCTAAATTATGACAGATGGCTGGAGAGCTGATACACCCCTGAGATAGGCCAGGGAAGGTGTATTGCTGGCCTTGCCAGCTGAAGGCAAACTGCTTCTGATGATCCTTTGAAACCTGAATCAAGAAAAAGGCATCAGCTAGACCAATATCTGCATACCAGTACCAAATCCATTGCTGTTGAGTCGATTCTGACTCATAGTGACCAGGAGATGTACTAATTTGCTAAGCATTGAAGCCACATCTGGAACAGCAGCTGCAATTGGAGTCACCACCTGGTTAAGTTTATTATAATCCACTGTCATTCTCAAGATCCATTTGTTTTTTGCACAGGCCAAATAGGCTAGTTGAATGGGGATGTGGTGAGAATCACCACTCCTGCATCCTTCAAGTCTTTAATGGTGGCAGTAATCTCTGCAGTCCCTCCAGGAATGCTGTATTGCTTTTGGTTTACTATTTTCCTAGGTAGGGGCAGTTCTCATGGCTTCCACTTGGCTCTTCCTACCATAATAGCCCTTACTCTATTTGTCAGGGATCCAGTGTGGGGGTGTCATAGATTGAATTATGTCCCCCCAAAAATGTGTGTGTCAGTTTGGCTGGGCCATGATTCCTGGTACTGTGTGATTTTCCTGTGTGTTGTGAATCCTGCCTCTATGATGTTAATGAGGGAGGATGGGTGGCAGTTGTGTTAGTAAGGCAGGACTCAATCTACAGGATTGGATTGTGTCTTGAGGCAATCTCTTGGGATATAGAATACAGAAGTGAGCAGAGGGACAGGGGGACCTCATACCACCCAGGAAGAAGCACCGGGAGCAGAGGGCGTCTTTTGGACCCGAGGTTCCTGCGCAGAGATGTTCCTAGTCCGGGGGAAGACTGATGATGATGAGGACCTTCCTCCAGAGCCAACAGAGACAGAAAGCGTTCCCCTGGAGCTGACGCCCTGAATTTGGACTTTTAGCCTACTTTACTGTGGGGAAATAAATTTCCCTTTATTAAAGCCAAAAACAAAAACAAAAACTATATGTTGTCATTTTAGGATAGCATAACACAGAGCAGGGTTTCTCAGCTGGGGCGATTTTGCTCCTCTAGGGACATTTGACAATATCTGGAGACATTTTTGGTTGTCACAACTGAGGTGGGGAGAGGGGTAAGCGCTACTGGCATCTAGTGGGTGGATGCCAGAAATGCTGCTAAACATCCTACAGTGTACCCAACAGCCCCCCACAACAAAGGATTATCCGACCCAAAATGTCCATAGTGCTGAGGTTAAGAAACCTGATACAGAGTTTAAGAGTGTGGATCGTGGAGCCCAACTACCTGGATTTGAACCCTAGCTCTGCCACCTACTAGCTGTATATCCTTGGGTCAGTTGCTTGACCTCTGTCCCTCAGCAATCTTCATCTGTGAGAGGAATAATAATAGTACCAGCCACACTGGGTGATTGTGAGGACTTATCTATGTAGAACCCTTCAGACAGAGACTGGCACCCAGAGGAACTCAATAAGTGTTAGCTCCTATTCTAATAGTTGAAAGAACACTAGACTTAATGAAAAATACCTGGTTACCAATACTAAGACCTAAGGTAAGTTACTTAACTTCTTGAGCCTCAGTTTCTCTGCATTTAGTGAAAATAAAATATTATGAAAGTCAAATGAGATCGAGGGTATGAAAGCACTATGGCAACAGCAGAAAATCATACAAATACACTTGTATCATTATTATTGGCCCAAACTCCAGTAAAAGAATGTTCTGGGGTGAAGCAGTCAGTTCTCCTGGGGCAGGCTGTAACTCAGCAGAAGGGACAGCCAGAAAGAAGAGGTGCTCAAAGCAGCACGTCGCAGGCCTAGCAGCAGATTGCTCCTTAAGTACATCCTCAGCTGTGAGTGCAGGAAGTCGCCTTTATTGCACTGTTATGTGCAAACTGCACCCTAGCTTCACATACCACTTTCCCCAAAGGAGCACTTGGCAAACCAGCCTACATGCCTGCTCTGCAGGCTCTAAACTCAGAGAAAAATGACTTTGATGGAAAAAGAGCACCCGAAAGCCCTCAGCCTGGGATCTGTTCCTGCCCTGCCTCTGCCTTCTCAGGCCCCCATTTTCTCAGCTCTCAGATGAAGAACTGGATTGCTGGTCTGCTGTAGCCCTAGCTCTAACTACACAGGATCACTATCAGGATTATTATTGTCTTTAATAATTATATTAGTGAGCAGTTACCTATTAGGGATGTGTCAAGCAAGTTACACAAATGAACTCATTTAATTTTCAGAACAACCTTGTGAAATATTGGATATTATAGCCGTTTTGCTGGTGATATCACTGAGGCTCAGAGACGTTAAGTAAGAATGCAGAGAGCCAGATCCACATCACTCCAAAGTGCATGCTCTTAACCAATACACTGTAGTACCCCAAGTCAGAATATGCAGAGTCTGGCAAACACTAGGTACATAACACTTATTAATTGGATTTAATAAATGAATGCACAAAGGCAAATCACAAAGCGGCTTGTTCCTCACTGAGCCCTGTACACTCCTGCTTCTCACCACTACTCACCGTCCTTGCCCAGGCTCCCAGGGTCTGCTCACTCTTGCCAAGACCTTGGCACTCTGGGCAGCAAGTAAAGCTGTTCTTTAAGGGGCCTTCAGTGCCAACTGCAGAGAACAGCCTTTCCCACAATCCCATTTGGAAAGCCTGCTTTGTGCCATGCTTAGGGGGGTGAGGGAGAGTGTTGGGGACAGAGAACTGAGTCATCCATAGCACCTGATCTAAGGGTGCCCACATCTGTGGGAGGTGGGTGAGAGGGAGAGGGAGACAGAGGGGGAAACCAGTTAGTTACAGGACAGCATGATAAAAGCAATCCTAGAAGGGGAGAAGCTTAAAGAAGCCTTCCCTGGAGGGTGAGGCTGCTTTTAAAACTTGCATACCTGTATTTGACACGGACTGGACCACAGGTAGGAGCCCTGGTGATGCAGTGGTTAAAGTGCTTGGCTGCTAACCAAAAGGTCGGTTGTTTGAACCCACTAGCCACTCTGTGGGAGAAAGATGTGGCAGTCAACTTCCGTAAAGATTACAGCCTTGGAAACCCTGTGGGGGCAGTTCTACTCTGTCCTATAGGGTCACTATGAGTCAGAATCAACTCAATGGCAGCGGGTGGTAGTGGCAGCCACAGGTGCCCTCTCCCATCTATCCCAGCTTATCCTTCATTCAGTGTTCTGACACCACACAACAGAAAACTAAGAAACAATCTCTCTCCAGCAGCTCAGAGTCAGCGTTGGAGAGAAAGAGAGAAAGGAACTGTTGCTAAGTACCTACTATGTGCCAGGTACTTTCATCTACTTTATTTAACTAAATATTCATAAGTAGCTGGTGAGGTAGATCTGTCCATTGTAGAGTTAGAGAAAATGAGGTTCAAAGAGGTTAGGCAATTTGCTGAAAGTTCCAGAGGAACCTGCTTATAAGGAAAATTTCTTATAAAGATAAGCAAGACAATTGGCTTCTTTCCATTTTGGGACCCTGTACAGATCCACCCTGATACAGCTTCTGAGAGGGGCAGTGATGGGGGGTCCAGTGAGCTACATAGCTGGGGTGGGGAGTGAGGGCAGCCCAGTTTCTGCAGTCCCACCAGGTTCTATGGTCAGACCACCTTAGAGAGTGCCCACCTCCCCTGAAGTGCCTGTGGGGACAACCTGAAGGACAAGAGCGAGTAGTGTGGCACGGCGCCCCCTGGACACACATTTAGGGGCTTTCTAACAGGGATGAGAGCCCTAGTTGGACGCTTAGGACTGAGGGACCTTTCCGCTGTCCCTGGGGGCTGCCCAAAAGCTGGCCAACAAACTGCTTTGGGACCCTCAGTCAGACCTGCAGAGCTAAAGTTCCACCAGCATCAATTTGTTAGATACAAGTATAATAAACTACTGCATCCCCCCCGCCCCATTAACCCAATCACAGTCACTCCCATCCATCCATCCATCCATTCATCTATCCATCGACCCCTCCTTTCTCCCTCCCTCCAGTCATTCCTCTGCTGCAGTCAGTAATTATTTTTTTCTTTCATCAAATGTCTGGGACACCTGTCAGGCACTTCTAGCATTTGCTAGGATCCAAGAAGCCTTCATCATGGTGCAGAAAGCAGGAAATCCAAGCCTTGAGATAGAACTTTGGGAGGCAGAGATGGATTAAGACAAAGAGCAGTACCGATGGAAGAAATGGTGTGAGTAAAGGCAGAGAAGTGGTATAATCAGGGAGAAGTGTGAGCAATAATTTGTCATCCACTTTGGCAGAGTAGTAGTGTTTCCCAAGAATATTTGACCGCGGAGCATCTCACGAGATCAGTGGCCTGAGGAATGCACTGGAGGAAATGCTGTGGGGTGTGTGCATGTATACGTAACAGGGACTAGTGAGAGTGAAGGCATTTGTATTTGATCCTAGAGGTGGTGATTCCTAACATCTATTCCACAGCATACTAGTCCCCAGAGATCCTCTGTGGACAAGTGGTCCCAGCAATTAAGTGTGGGAAGCACCCCATAGAGTGTATTCCTTGAGCAGATTCACAAGGCACAACAGCATATTAAAGGCCACACCACTTCAAATCCTGCAGCCAAGATATTTCAAGTTTACTTAACCCTGCATTTACCAAACTTATTTCACTGCAGATCCCTTTGTTTCAGGGAATATCTTTATTTAGGGGGTTAATTGTTTTGATTTTTTGAAAAGTTAACATGTGCTTATGGTATTAATACATTTCAGATAGAGCAACAGGGTATGCTTTTAAAAGTTTTCCTCCCACCCTTGGTTCCCTCAGACTCTGCAGGTAGTCACTTGCCTCTCTTCTTCTGTATCCTCCCAGGGACATTCTAGGCATACACAATGATGCATGTGTGTGTAGCAGCCCCTGTTTCTAAAATGCAGATGAAGGCACCTCATAAACACATCTCTACTGCAGGCATTTTAAGGTCTGCAGGTGTATTCCATCCTAGGGAATATATTGTAATGAACTTAGCCACTCCCTAATAATGGGCATTGAAACAGTTTCCAATCTTTCATCACTTTCAACCAAGGGTCAGCAAACTGTGGCCGACCGGCCACATCCAGCCCACCGCCTGTTTTTGTAAAGCACACAAGCTAAGAATTTTTTTTTCATTTTTAAATGGTTGGAAGGAAAAAAAAAAAAAAAGAAACAGAAGAAGAATATTTTGTGACACATGAAAAGTATGTGAAATTTAAATGTCAATGTTCATAAATAAAATTTTATTGGAACACATCCCACCCATTCGTTGATGTGTTGTCTGTGGCTGCTTTCATACTACAACGGCAGAGCTGAGTAGCTGCAATGAGACCAACTGGCCAAAAGGCCTAAGATAGTTACTGTCTGGTCCTTTACAGAAAAAGTTTGCTGACCCGTGCTCTAAACAATGCTGCAGGGAATATCCTTACACATGATTGCAAACATGTGCAAGCAGATCTCACAAATATCATCTTATTTGATCTATGCCAATCTGAGACACATAGCTCAAAAAGTACACTCCACTGTTATTTCAGTTGATTTTTTCTTTATTATGAGTAAGGCTAAGCATCTTTTCACAGGTATAGAAATGTTTATATTTCTTCTATCTGTAATGTTTTTTCTTCCTATTGACTAAAGAATATGACCAAAGGTATTTCTCTTGTTGCTTTATAAAAAAATATTGAGATTAGTATTTTGTCTGTCCTGTGTGCACATATTTTCTCCATTTGCCATTTGTCTGACTTTGTTTAGGGCATTTTTTCCCATGCAAAAATGTTCAAATTTTATGAAGTCAACTTCATCAATCTTCTCTTTCATGCCTTCGAGTTCTGTGTCTTACTTAGAAAGTTTTCCCAAGATTTTAGCGCTTTCTTCTAGTGCTATTATGATTTCATTACTTGTGCCTGAAAATGCTGAGCTAACTGAATTTATTTTAGTGGAAGGAGTGAAGTAAAAATCCACTTTCTTTTTTTAGTTGGGTAGCCAGTGCAGCTACACTCTACCGAGTCCTCTATGGAGGAGACTGTGGAGACTGATGGGAGAGCAGGAGTGGACTCCACCATGGGGCAGAGGAGAATGGGGGCTCCCTAGAGGAGCACAGTGGGATGGGAGCAAGAGGAAAGCCAGTGAAGACACCAGTGGAGACAAGGGGTCCTGACAACGACTAGGCGCTGAGCAGAGCAGAGTGAGATGGTAGCACGGCTGCATGGCAGAGGGCAGTTTGGGCTTAGTTTCTGAAGAGGGGAGAATTTTGTTATCTCCTGATGGGAAGGAGCCAGTGAAGAACGAGAGGGAGTGAAGGAGGCAGCAAGGTCCCCGTGGAGGGAAAGAAGGGGTCCTGGGATTGGGGGAAGGTTAGCCGGATCTTCTCAGTGGAGTGAAGGTAGGTTCAGGTGCTAACAGTGAAGGGGTGAGGGACCTGAGTCAGGCAGGTTCAGGTGCTAACAGTGAAGGGGTGAGGGACCTGAGTCAGGCAGGCAGTACTCGTTTTGAAGCCTACCCTGGTTCCAGGGCCTGGGAATCCAGCGGTGAGCGAGATAGGCCAAGGCTCTGCCATCATGGCAGTGATACATGAGTGGAGACAGTGCTCAGAGAGAATGTCACAGGGTACCCTCCCCAGCTTGACCTGAGGAAGGAGGTGGGACTACCTACGGCTACAGGCCGCAGGGAAAACATTCTGAGCAGTGACCTCAGAGAGATTTCAGAGCAGGTTCCTGGAGCCCAAGCAGTACTGGGTGGTGATGAGATGCCTGGCGCAGCCATGCCTGAGTGTGTATATCAGGGGAGCATGGACAGGAGCCCAGGGAATCTCTTCAGATCCCTGAAGTAGACAGAAAGCTGCACAAGGCAGGAGCTCTCATCTCTTTGTACAGAGGAGGAAAGTGACACTGAGGGCTGAAACCACCTGGCTAGTAAGAGGCCAGTGAAGACTTAAGCAAGGTCTGAGTATCTGGATTGGCTGGGGCGGGGCGAAGTGGTACTCAAGGAGCAGTAGAGGGTGACAGCACAATGCTAACCTCTCCTGGAGCAAAGGCCCCTCCCTGCCTCTCCACATCCCTGGCCCCTGGGTTGGAGTGGCCCTCCCTGGCCCCATTTCAGTTCATACCTCCCCCAGAGAATCAGAGGGAGAGGAAACTACATGTGCAAAGACAAGATGGCAGCCTGGGAGGAAAGAGGAAGATGGGGAGGGAGATGGGCCTGGAGAGAGGAGCTGAGTCCAAGTCCTTGGGCCTTGAATGCCAGGCTAAGGCAGTTAGAGATTGTCGGGGAACTGGGAGCCTACCTGGAGCCCCACCCCCAGGCTTCTTGCAGGCAATGACACAGATGAGGGGGGAGGCTATGGGGACAGCCAAAAGCTCACAAAGGTTCTGCTGTGCTTGGCCAGGGCCCCTGTCAGAGCCAGCTTGCTTGGCGAGAAGGATCTGATTTAGAAAGGTGGTTACCCTGGGGCACATGGCCAGGCCTGCTGGCTGCCGCCCAGCACAGCACCCTCACTCCAAGCTTCCCATCCCAGGGCCTCCTCATTCCCCTTTACTTTGGTGCTTCCTGTTAGACCCAGGCAGGACTCCACAGCCTTGGACAAAGGACTTACTAAGTGCCAGGGGCCAGTGCTCACCTGAGGACCTGGGGGGGACCTGGAGGAGGGCCCAGTGGACATTTCATGGAGAAGGAAACACATGGAGGCTGCACTTCACTGAGCACCTACATTGACAGGGTTCACATTTAATTCTTCCAACAACCCGGCAAGGTAGGCATTATTATCTCCATTTTATAAATGAGAAAAGAAAGGCCTAGAAAGGCTAAGTGACTTGCTCAGGATTACACAGCGACTCATTGGTGGACCTGAATTCTAAGTCAGGTTGGCCCCACCTATGAATCCAATCTTGCCTTAACCTCTATATACTTCTTTGTGTTCGAAAGGACCATGTGTCTAGCATATCAGTAGGGATGGGTTACCCAATAAGCAAGGTACATACAGGCTTACTTGTGCTTACTTACTAATCTGTAGCGCACAATTTCACCTGTTTTTACCATGTCAAAGACGTGGTGAAACCCATGTGAAATAGTGCACTACAGATTAGTAAAGAAGCACAATTAAGCCCGTTAATACCTTGCGTACTGTAAACCTGTGCGTACCTTGCTTACGGGTTAATCCACCCCTGAGCATGTGCCTGGTAGAGAGTGGGGGCCCATGGATGTTGATTTTATCATGTGGTTTCTCTGCTGGAGCTTGTGAACCTCACAGCAATCCTTCACGGTTGGCAGTGTTCCTCTCACTTGAATGATAAGGATGCTCAAGCTAAGAGAAACTGAACAACTTGCCCAAGGAAAGTTGGGAGAAGTTCAAAGAAAGGATGAGAGGGGAGGAGAACTAGCCCAATGAATGCCAGAATTTCTGAGAGGCTCAGGATGCAGAAAGAAGATAGGGAGGTTGCAGATTTGAGGGCCTGAGCAGTGGGGCTGGCCCTCGGATTGGCTCTCACCCATCAGAAGAGCACTGCTCAAATAGCTGGGCTCAGGATGCCTACTTGGCCCTGCCTTGTGGTCCTTGTGTGACCTTCAGCAAAAAGGGTCCTTCACTGAGCCTCAGTTTCCTCTTCTGTCAGGTGAGGGCAGCTGGACTAGGTCTGATTTTATTTTTTTAAGCAGAGGCACCTTTCTTTAATCTTAAAATGAAACTTAACATTCATTCATCCATTTAACAAATATTTATTGAGACCTACAAGGTGTCTGGAAAATATGGTTGACTGGATTTTCTTCCTGCTTTGAGTCGCTTTGATGTATGGTGGAGAAATAAAGGGTCTTTCCCCAAACTCCTCCCCTCAGGGTAGGAATTGGTCACCTGAGCTGCCAAGGGTCCATGCCCTCATCTGGGAGCCCACCCACCACAGAGCTGATGGGAATTTTAGAGATATTTGTACACACACATTTTACAGACTGAGTGATGAAGGCTTGAAGAGTAGACCAAACCCTGGGTCCTCTGAAGCACTCTCTTCATGGTACCACTAATCAAAGAAGCTTTGTGGAATCAGTGGAGACTGAGTGTGTCTATGAGGAAAGAGGCCTGGCCTGAGCACAGCCCTGGAGGTGGGAAAGAAGCCCTGTATTGCAGAGGCCAAACCCCCACACCTCTGCCTGGCAGAGCCTTCCTACAACCTCACCCTCCTCTACCCACCCCCGCCATCCTCTGCCCAGAACCAGGGTGTCAGCTTGGGTTTGGTGACAGCAGCCCCGAAGGAGGTGTTGTATGGCTGAAGCCCTCCATTGTAGCAGCTCTGGCATTTTCCAGGAGCCCAGCCTTGCCAAGTTGTCCTTCTGCCAAGCTGGAGAGTGACTGGCTCCTGAGGGGGGCCCTCTCCAAACAGGCAACTTGATCCCCTGAAGCCTAGCACCAGCCCAGCTCTGGCCACCACAGCCAGAGCCCTGGAGAGTTTATAGCAACACAGGCGGGGCCTGTGAGCAGTTTTCAGGGTCAAGAGTTAGAGTGGCCACCAGGAATTCCAGAGCCAGAGTAGGTGGGGAGAATACTGGGTGGATGGGCCAGAGGCTGGGGTTCAAGCCCCCAACTCCTCACTAACTTGCTGTGTGACTTTGGGAAATCACCTCCTCTCTCTGGGCCTCAGTTTTCACATAATGAAATCTGATGGGTGGTTCCCAAAAGCCTGCAAATGGACTGACTGGCCAGGGTTCCTGGCGAAGTTGTCCTTGGTCTGCAGCATCCCTTTCAGATAAAGGACTGACTACTCCCTGCCGGGCGTCAGAGTGTCCGATGGCCATGAGTCCCCACCACTTGGCCTCCTGGCCCTTCAAACTTTAGGGAAAGCTGGTGGCTGGTAGCTGCTGTCTTGGTCCTCCGCCTCTCTCAGTTCTCCCAGAACATTCCAAATTCAATAGAAACACATTGGGTGTGGCTTCCATTTCCTGCAAGATAACCAAGTGAAGCTGGATTTTTCTCAACTACTGTGATAAAAAAGCTTAAAAACAATCTGGACATAGAACTTCACAAGCACAAAACCAATGTGTCAATAATATCACGAAATAAAGGTTTTGATTATTTCTCCCCTAAATTTTTTTTACTGTCATACACATAAAGTATGCTGTTGTAAATTTACCACTGCCTGTTTTTTTTTTCAGAAGGACTAACTATCCTTTATTGAGATTATGCCCTTCCCATTTTTGGCATTAAAGCATTTTGGTTTTTTTTTTTTAAGATGAAATGATGGTGTGATAGTACATGATAGTTCTTCAAGTAAACACTTTACAAAGTCTAACAGAACTATTCTATACAGAATAGTAACTGTTCTATACAGAATACAGTTAGTCCCAACTTACCACGAGGTTCCTTTCCGATGACTCCACTGTAAATTGATTCTGATGTAAGTTCAAAACCTCTTTTTTTTTTAAAAAAAAGTTTTCATTATTATTGCCTTTTACGTCAGTATCTTTGTAAATCTGATCTTCACTTGCCTTTGGGGGCTGGAAACATTACATATAAACTTAGATAATATTTTAATACATATATACATAACAAAACACAAATCATAAAAATTTACTTTGATGAAGAAGAATTGGACGACAGCATTTTGTCAGTTGCAGTAATAACTCCACTTGTGGAAGGTTCTGGATCATCTGGATTATCCCTGGGGATGGGGATGACATTTCTAGTCAGAAAATTAGTGAGAATTGTCTGTATGGTGCTTTTCTTTTTTTCTTTCATATATTTCAAGGTAACATCTCACTGCTTCCTGAATCTGCCTGTCAACTTCAGCAAAGCAATCAGTGTTTGGGTCCATGTTTTTAAGCAACTGAAGCCCTGATTTAGTTTAGAAAAAACTGCAGCTAATCCTTTCACTGTAAAATTTGTTGACAACGTCTCTCCTTCCTCTTCCTCATTATTTCTTTCTTCTTCATCATTTCTGTCCTTTTCAAAATCCAGTAAGTCCTGATCTGTCAACTCTCCTTCTTCATGATCTATGAGCTGTTCCACATCGATGATACCAAGTTCTAAATACAGCATTCTTGTAGACGATTTTTCCACCTATATCTTTCATCATATTATCCTGATCAAATGCTTGGAGCGCGTTCACATAACTCAGCAAATTTTTCCGTATCCCCTGTATGTATTTTCCCTTAACTTCCTCCCAGGAAGATGCAGTGCTCCGGATACACTGATGTCGTTAAGTGCGGTTTGTCGTAACTTGTCCTAAGTCAGGGACTACCTGTAGTCGTGATTACAGTTGTACAGCTTGATGATGCATTTCCACCAAGTGAACGCAGTGTATAACCACCTCCCAGATTAAGAAACAGAATACCGTGATAGTTATTTTTTTTTAATATTCTTTTCCTAGTAAAACAAAACATTGGCCACTTTATTCTGGTTTTTCCATTCTTTAATTTTACCAGTCTGTAAAATCTAAAATCTGGGGGTCTTGCAGGCTAGATGATCTAATGTCCCATCTGGTGTGAGCACTCCACAGTTCTGCTGGAGCCCTGGGAGTCGGAGGGACCAACCAGGGAAAGCAGGCCTGAGCGTTGGACTCTGCCTGCCCAATCACAGAGGAGAGGAGAAAATCTGGGAATATCTGCCCTGACCTCTCCTGCCTCCTTTCCAACACTTGCACGTCCTTTTTCTGTGACCAGTAAATGTCCCTCCAGATGCAGGACAGCTCAGCATGACCGGCTGTGGAAATCAGGGCCAAGGGGCAGTGAAGAGGAGTGGCTTTGGGCAGGAGATGCTGGGGGATGAAGTCATTCTTCCTATCCCGGCCTCTCTCCAGAGCTTTTCATAAGCCATTACTCTTCCCTTCCACCCGCCTGCCCCAGGGCCAGGTCTTATGGACATTTCTGGGATCCTGAGGCGTTCTTTTGTGTGCCCTCATTGCCACTCACTTCCCTCCCCAAGTCAATGCCTCCCAGACTCAGAAGATCATTCTTTACCTTTTCCCTCTTGATTGATATGTGGAGCAATCACGAGACAGAAATGTTTAGAGACTTGTTCAAAATCACACAGCAGGTGCTGGGGATTTTGTGGAGAACAATATGGTTAGGGTTGCAGGCCTCACAGAGCTCTATCAGGAAAGGTAGAATTCCTTATATGTGGGCAGGACTTTTGATTCTTGAGTAAATCCTGAGGGGTAGACGAGATAGGAATTCTTAGCCCCATTTTACAGATGACCAAATTGAGAATTAGGGAGGTAAAGTGGTTTGCCCATGGTCACACAGCAAGGCAGGGGCAGAGCAGGGATAAGAATCGGTGGTTTTTTAGATTCTAGTTCAGCACATTGGAGACAATACAATGGAGAATAGAGGGTCCCTAGCCACAAAGACAAAAGGACCCCTGGTGGTGCAACGATTAAGTGCTCTGCTGCTCACCAAAAGGTTGGTGGTTTGAATCCACCAGCCGCTCTGCAGGAGAAAAAACCTGGTGATCTGCTCCTGTAAGAATTTCAGCCTAGGAAACTCTATGAGGCAGTTCTACTCTGTCTTACAGGGTCACTATAGGGTCTGAGTCAGAACTGACTCAACGGCATGCAACAACAGCCACCAAGAACGTTTAAAACACTATTTTCCTTTATCCTTTTCTTCTGAATATTTACTATTTAGGGTGTGGTTTGGGAGAGAGAACTTCTAAGATTCCTTTAGATGGAAGAACTTAATTTTTTATTCTAAGTTACTATTATTCTAAAATTTTATAATCTAAGATTCTGTGCTGTCAAGATTCTGTTATTTGGGTCTATTGTTGGGATGACAAATATATTTTAATAATTGTGCAGATTAATCAATGAGTAGTGCCTACCTGGACTGCCGTGTTCAGAAAGGTTCTGAGATACAGCACTGTGATTGATTACCAATGCCTGCCATGGATTAGGGAGTGAGAAATAGTGTGTTACTTATTTTCAGGCCTACATATTGTACAATCCTACTCCTTATTCCTTTCCAACTGCTTCCAAATGATTTTCTTTTTGTCAGATTCCTGCCCGCATTCATTCTCTAGACCCCAAATATATTCCCTTCTTTCTCCCCTTCAGACACAGAATAGCCCCTTCCTGGTTCAGTCCTTCTGTTGGTATTTTATCTATCTCAAGCTCTTCTAACAATGACCCATCCTTTTCTAAGTGAGTATGACTCCCTGCTGTTGATTAGGTCAAATCTAGATTCCTCAGCTTGGCATTCCATCCCCATTAAATCAGTAAAAATGTACCTGCATGCTAGGTCCTGTGCTAGGTGCTAGGCTGAAGTCACTGTCCTTGAGGTGTTCACAGTCTGGTGGGAGAGATGAGACAAGACAAAATATTTACAGTGGAAGCCAGGCAGTGATTACAGAGATGAGGGTCAGATAAGGAATGAGGGGGAAGGAAGTATCACATGAGGTTACAGTGATCACAGCAATCTTCTTAAAGGTGTAGCATTTGAATGTGCCTTGAAAGACAAGTTGCATTCCACCTACCCAGCTCAGCTCCCCGGATGGAGTCCTCCAGAAGATTCCTCTCCTGCTAGCGCTGCAGAGTTGGTCAGTATGAGGTTAAGCCTGCTGCTAAAAATGCTTTCCTGCCAGTCTCTGTTTACATGGAGCAACTGAAGAGAAGGAGAGTCAGGAATAGGAGGAGGAAATGGAATGTGTGGCTAAGCGCCTCCATGTACAACTACCTCCTTTGCCATGAAACCAAAAGAACCAGATGGTGCCCAGCTACCATTACTGAACGTTTTGATCAAAGATTCTATAGAACAGTCCTGATCAAAAGGGGGAAAATACAGAAGACGATTTCAAAATTTTATGGAATCCAGAATTTCTGGAGCCATTGAGGCTGGATGAACCCCCAAAACTACTGCCCTGAGATGATTTTTAAACCATAAACTAAAAATATCCCCTTAAGTCTTTAAACCAAACAATAGTTTAGCTTAATTAGTGAAGAATGTGTGCTTTGAACATTGCGCTTTTTAAAGATCTATATGGGATCACAGTGACAGCAACAACTCGAAAGGTTGGATAGGAAACTTAGGGGGCAGCGAGTTTATGTTAATGGCGGAGGAACAATTCAGAAAAGGACGGTGAGAATGGTTGCATAACTTGAAGAATGTAATCAATGTCACTACATGTACATGTAGAAACTGTTGAATCGGTATATGTTTCGCTGTATATATTTTCAACAACAACAAAAATAAAATTATTTAAAAACAACAACAACAAAATACCTTCCTGGCACAAGTGGCCCTGGTATGGGGGCTTTCTGTCGCTCTTTTTTTTTTTTTAATTTAGTTGTACACACACATAGTTTAGAAAGTCTAGATAGCTAGCTAATTAGCTGCTGTCGCGTCAACTCTGACTCATGGTGATCTTACGTCCAACAGAATGAAACACTGCCCAGTCCTGCACCATCCTCAGCATATTCAAGACCAACGTTGTGGCTATTTTAGAAAGTCTATAAGGCTTCAGTGGAAAACAGTAGCTCCCCCGTCAATGCGTGCACACACACACACACCATTTCCACTCCACATAGGCAACTGCTTTCAACTCTAAATTATTTGCTTATGTTTCTACTTCTTGATTTTTCAGTTTTAGGTATTCTCTCTTTTTCCTTGCTCTCACCACAGCCACATGTACATTTTCTGTCTCCCATTCCTTCCAGGAAAATTACATCGCAAGTTTAGTTGAACAGTATTCACTGTTTGCATTATTATGCCATGTAAATGGGGTTAACAACTGAGCCATGTAATATTCTATGATTACTTTTCCTTTCCCGCTTAACAGTTACAGCTGTGTAAATCTCCTCCCAGTATGTTAAAATGCATTGGATATTCTACCAATTTCATCTTCCTGAAGGAATCTCTCCCAGAGTCCTCCATTCTGTTCCCGTCTGCATTAGTTGCTATGGCACAACCACTGGCCTGGGGATTCCTTGCCCCTCTCCTTGGTTGCATCTCCTATTCTTTGGATCCCCCGTCTTCCTCTTTCTTGCTTTACTTCACCATATTTGCTGAGGCACATCCTCCAGTAGCTGCCTGAGAGAGCATGTAAAAGATCTTACGTGATTGAAATGTATTCTGTCTTCACTCTTGATAATCATTTGGCTGGGTGTAGAATTCTGGGATGGAAATAATTTCCCTCAGAATTTTGAAGGCATTTTGCCATTGCTTTCTAGTTCCTATCTTGCCATTGGGAAATCCAATGCCATTCTGATTCTTGACTCTTTGTATGAAGCCCCTTACTTTTTCTTGTATCTGGAAGCTTTTGTGATCTTTGTTCTCAGAGTTCTGAAATTTTGATGTTTTGGTGTGAATCTATTTTCATAGATTGATGGTGGTGGTAAAGTATGCAAAGGACTTTCACACACATCTCCCTGATATTACAGAATCCTGAGGGTTGAATGTTATCTCCCTTTTATGCAAGAGAAAAATAAACGCACAGAGAGGCTCATCACTGGCTCCTGGTTACTCAGCCAGGAAGTGTTGGCTTCAGGATTTGACTCTTTCAATGCCAAGTCCGGGGCTCTCTGCTTCCCCATCCTGCCCACCCCTTCTTTATCCAGGCCATCAGCTGAGAGAAGCCTTCCTGTTCCAGAATATCTCTTCACCAGTGTTCCACAACGTGTGGCGTGTAGGCTCCCTACTTGTTTTAAAAAGATTTTTGGGTCCCACCCTTGACCTAACGAATCTCTGGGAGATAGGGCCCTGGAATCGGCATTTTAATAAGTGTCACCAGTGATCCCCCCACCCCCACCCCCGTGATTCCTGTGCTTACTTAACAGTGAGCCGCCCTTGGAGGCCTACAGTAATGCCGGATGGTGCAGTGGGCAGAGCCCCGGGGTCAGCACAGCCCTTCTTAGCTCTAGCCTTGGGACCGCCTCAGTTTCCCGCCTGTAAAGTGGGGCGGGTCACACAAGGCTCCGAAGGAAAAGTGCCTCTGGCTGCCAGTCCCCATAAGGCTCCCACACCTGCCTCCCTCCCCAGACTCCTTCCCGCCTCCATCCGCCCACCCCCGGGTGGAAGGAAACAGCTGCGGGCTCTTCTCTTCCAGGCTGCGGTCAACTCCTAATCGGCTGCGGCCTAGCGCTAAGGTTGGGGGCTCCGGGCCGCTTTCCGCACGCGCCGGCCCCCCGCCGTGGACCGCAGGGGACCTGAGTGCGCGGCGCTTCCCGCCCGCCGGGCCCTCCAACAGCTCATAAATATTCCTTGGGCCCGGAGGAGGGGGAAACTGACTTTCCAGTGTGTCTTCTGGCCCCGGACCACCTTCCTCCGGGCGGAACTGTGGAGAAGATCCTGAACGCCAGTCAGCGCCTCTCCGCCTCTCCCGCCCCCCTCGCCCGAAGGGGCGCATGCGTAGGCCCCGGGAGCGGGGTGTCAGAGCCCCCAAAGGGCGGGGCGCTCCTGGTGCGGGGGCCCGGCAGGGACGTGGGCAGGAAAAGGCCAACACACATCTACTGTGTGAGCTAGCGTAAGACCCTTCTCTCAACCCAGGAGTCAGGGAAGGCTTTCTGGAGACATTTAAGCTGAACTGTCTCTGAAAGATAATGAAGGAATATGATGGACAGAGGGACCAGAATATGCAAAGGCCAAGAAAGCGTTTGGGGAAATTACAAGTATTGTATGTCAGTGAATATTGAGTTGAAGGTGGAGAGATGAGGCTGGAGACAGTGGCAGAGGCCAGTCCAAGCAGGGCCTTGTGAACCATGCTGAAGGGCTGGAGGCAGACACTTGAAGGGTTCTAAGGAGGAAGTGTACCTATGCCAAATTATTTGCGTTTAAGAAAGACCACTGTAGCTTGGTAAGAAAGGTGGACTAGAGGGGTAGCAAGGAGCTTTGATGGTGCAACAGTTAAGCACTTGGCTGCTAATGGAAAGATTGGCGGTTTGAACTCTCAGCCGTTCTGCAGTCCTGGCGATCTGCTGCTGTAAAGATTAAAGCCAAGAAAACCCCGTGGAGCAGTTCTGCTATTTCACATGGAGTTGCTATGAGTTGGAATCAACTCATCAGCACCCAACCTCATCAACAGGGACTTGGGTGAGGGGCCTGTACACAGAGATCACGGTGCCTTGGCCCATGTAGTGGCAATGGGAATGGACAGAAGTAAAGTATGAAGTAAAGAGGGGGCAGCAGTGGGGATGAAGTAAAGAGAATTCCTAAGGTGAAATGGGTAGGAATCAGTGACGATAAACTGGATGTTGAGGTCAGGAAGAGGGCAATGCTCAGGTGACCAGCTTAGCCAACTGAATAGGTGACAGGGCCTTTCTCAAGTATGAAGCAAGGGGAAGGACGGTGGCTCTTCACACAGTCTCTCCCACTTGGAATATCCTCCTCCTTCGCTGTCTACCCAGCTTGAATCCTTCTTCCAAGGCTTTACTCAGTGCCCCACCACTTCACCTCCAGGAAGCCTTCTCTGCTCCCTCACGGGTCTCAGAATGTCAAGCTTGTATTTGGTTATTTGCTGTCTTGTATTGTTCTGGAATTAATTCTTGTGCATTAGCCTTCAACCATCCAGAGCCTGGAATAGTGGTTAAGATCATATTAGTATCCCAGTTCTACTGCAGACTTGCTTTGTCACGTGGGAAAGAAAATCATTCATTCATTCACTCCTAGCCTCACTCTTCTCGTCTGTGAAATGGGGATAACAATTCCTCCCTTGAAGAGTTCTATGAGGGTTAAATGCCTAGCACTTGGTGGATGCTCAGTGAGTGAGCTTTTTCTTCTACTAGGGTTGGCCAGCCTGGAAACCAAACAAGGGCCACTCAAGTGTCGCTTGAAACTTCTTCCCTAGGGCTTATGGATAGAGGTAACAGAGTGGACTAATAGAAAGTGGAATAATAATAATAGAAAATGGAATAATAGAATGGTTGGGGATTGGGAGGCCTGGACTCTTGCAGTGACTTCCTATGTGACTTCAGACAAGTCAAGGCCCCTCTGGGCACCTCAGTTTCCCCATCTGGACAAGGGAATGGGCAGGATGGCCCCTGAGGTTCCCATTGCTGCCCCTCAACCATCCAGTTTCCCAGTGGAGCTCCATGGCTTCCAGAAAGCCCTGAGTGCTGTGGGATAGCAGTCACATTCCTGGGCTGCCATGACATCTTCCTTCCCAGCCTGTGAGTCTGGCTTCCCCCTGGGGCCACCCTGACAGGGAAGTGAGAGTATCGTCCTTCTACAGACCTCCATGAAACCAGATCTGGGGTCGGTGCTCCAGCGGGGCTTCAATTTTGGTGAGATTGGGTCTGGGTTTCCTTGGGAGGCAGAGGACCCTGGAAGACCAGACCGGAGCTGCCAGTTCAAGAGGACAAAGTGGTAGGGGTCTGGCCTGGAGCAGCTGCAGCAGGAATGTGGGCGTGGGGGGCAGGCATCTTGAGGCCGACATGATGAGACATATGGACAGAGCCATAGGATTTGGGTTGGTCCCAGATGAAGGAACCATAACAGTAGTTTCACTGCACCCACTGTTTGCCGGACAGTCAGGTGAGCCGCCCATGGTTGTGTAGCAGGCTAATGGCAGGATGTTTTGACTGAGAGGAAGAGCAGGAGCAAAGTGGTAAAAGCTCCTGGGTTCAACACAGGTAAGCTTAATCATTGTAATGAGGTAAAACATGGGAAAGCACCTAGTCCAATGGCCAGGATATATTAGATGCTTAACAAATGTTGCTTAATTTGATGCCAGATCCTATGTTGGGCAGCAATGGATCACACAGTCCCTTCCCTCAAGGAACTCAGAGTCTGGGCACAGAAACATTCCTGGCCTATGCAGTGATAAAGGGCAGAGTAGGGACTGTGATGACCCAGAGAGAGATGGGCAGGCTCTGTGATTAGTGGTGAACTTGGGGAGAAAGGTATGTTAAGGAAGGCTTCATGAAGGAGGTGACATTTGCACTTGTCTTTGATGGCTGTGTAGGAGTTTTCTAGACCAAGAAGGCAGAGAAAGATATTTTAAGCAGAGGCAAGAGCATAAGCAAAGCCAGGAGGATGAGGGAAATTACCAGAGTGTTTAGGGGGCTGGTTAGTATTTCACTGTATAGGAAATATAGGACATGAGGCTGCAGAGGTCAGCAGGGGCCAGGACCAGAAGGGCCCTGAATGCCAGGCTAAGAAGCATGCACAGACTGCGAGGGCAGTAGGGAGCCATGAAACGTTTCTGACCAAGGGAGTGATGTGGTCAAAACCCATTAGAGAAAGAAACAGCTTGCGTCCAGTGAGTCACCTAGAGAGGTCCAGGATGGGGGATTGGGGCAGTGGACCCAGTAGGAACTACTTGCTATGCTTCAATCCACTGGGACCTATTTCCGGTCCGAACCAGGCTCCTGGGACTGGTGGCCTCTTTTCAGGTGGACAGTAGATGGCGCTGCAGCTCTGTGCATCCAGCCTCCGGGGCGCGGCCACCTGTCCCTCACCCGGGAGGGTGAGACCCGTTGTCCTGCTTGGCCCTGGCCCTTGGGCCCTGTCTCTGGTGATGAGGCTTAGAGAAGGGCCCTGGGGTTGGGTGGGGCAGGCTGTGCTTCCTATCCCCAGAAGCAAGGAAGGCCACTTGCTTTACAGAGCCACAGAGTGCATGAGCAGGGAGGGTAATGTCCCTATTTCAGATGTGGGGAAACTAAGGCTCAGAAAAGGAGCAACTTACCTGTGACAGAGTAGGTTAATGGCTCAAGAGTGGTCCCCGTGTGGCTGGTGTGGGTAGTCTTCCTGTTCCTCTCTCCTAAATCCCTTGGCAACTTGCCTCCTCCTGGCTGTCCCCACCACCCCTTCCCCACTCAGTCCTTGTCCTCTGCCTGGCTCAGACCATTGCCCCGGCCTCCACAGATCCCTGCACTGTGGGTCTTTTCCATGCCTGTCTGTGTCTCTCCGTACCCTCTCCGTCCCCCACTCAGCCCAGGGATTTTTTTCTCACACAGATCTGACTGCCACCCTCCCCTGCTGCTGAAATCCTTCCCTGTCCCCCCACCACCCCCAGGCTCCTTAGCCTGGCAGTGGAGGTCCTATGGACAAGGACATCTTCCCTCTTACAGGTCTCAACCATTCAGGTTGGCTCTGGGCTCCCAGAACCCTGATTGCTCCCACACATTTACTCAAGCTGATCCTTCCTTCCCTGGCCTACTGTCAAATCCTATTCATCCTTTAAGATGAGGCCTCCAGGACATGGGGCTTAGGTGATCCTCCTGGGCTCCATGGCCACACTCATCTCCTCTCCTGGATCACAGAGTGCCTCAGGGCAGGGCACCCAATTCACTACTTGGCACAAGTGAATTGGCACAAGCTTGGCCCACAGCTCAGTACAGCATTTTTGGATGAATGACTGAACAATAGTTACACTCTGGAGCATTGGTAAAAGCAGCTCACACCTACTGGGGCCAGGCATTGTGCTGGGTACTTTCATGTATAGCACTTTTCAATCCTCACTGCAACCTGGCAAGGTCTGAGATTGGAATTGTTATCCCCATTGTCTTAGGCTGGGTTCTCTAGAGAAGCAAAACCAGTAAAGTGTATACATATACAGAGAGATTGATAGCAAGGAAATGGTTCACATGGTTGTAGAGGCTGGAATGTCCCAAGTCCGTGGGTCAGGGTAGAGGCTTATCCTGATTCACGTAGCTGCAGGGGCTGACGAACTCAAGATTAGCAGGTCAGAGAGAAGGGCTTTTGCTCACAGGTTGTGAAGATCGATGAATCCCAAGATCAGCAGGCAAGACTGAAGTCCCAAGAACCAGAGGTCAGACGAACAGGAGCCAGCTGCAGGTTCCAGAGTGAGCAAAAGCCCTCAAGCCTTGCCAGAATGTCCACTTATATTTGATGCAGGCCACACACCTAAGGAAACTCCCTTTCAAAATGATTGGCTACTCACAGCAGATCCCATCATAAAGGTGATCACATTATATCAAATCTCATCTTGGAAGTGATCACAACACCATATGACTGCCAAACTGTATCATAACTGCCAAACCACTGAGAATCATGGCCCAGCCAAGTTGATACAACCTTAAGCATCTTGCAGAAGAGAAGGGTAAGTACAGTGAGGAGAGGTGATTTGCCTGAGGACACACAGCCAGTGAGTGGAACCTAGCTCAGCAGGCTGCCTGGCTCAGCAAGGCCTCAGGCTGCAACTGAAAAGACCAGCTTGGTGGGGCCACTCCAGGGGTACAGGGTAGCAGAGGTGACATCTCCCAGAGGCCTGAGTAAGGCCAATGTGGGGTTATGAGGAGGCCACTCTGTGTATCTGGGACAGAGGAACCTCAAAAAGGGAGCATGGGGAGCCCTCAACTTTCTGAGTCAGTCAGGGACATGGGCTGACCTGAGGACCAAAAGTATCTGTGTAGCAGCCATGAGGCAGAGCCCAGCGACAGGAGGCTAGTGAGGAGGCTGCTTTGGTGATCCAGGGACAGCCAAGGCCCAGCCAGGTGGACAGCTCATGGTCTGGGATCAGGCCAGGCCAAAATATCCAGACTTTCCAAGGAGCCCTGTGGTCAGCAGGCTGGATGCCAGGAAGCAAGAGGTGCAGTGGCAGGGCTGCCCACAGAAGACAGGAGGGCAGGACGTGGTCATGAATTGCAAATATTTGCTGCATAGAAACCCATGGGTGGGGATGGGCAAAAGGAGGGGCTGGCAGAGTGTCTCAGTCTTCTGGGTCTCAGTATAAATAACAGGAGTGTCCTCAACTTGCTGTGTAACCTTGGCCTGGTCTCTGCCTCTCCCTAAACACCAATAAGGCAAATTATAGCCTAGAGTCCCTAAGGAACACAGAAGTCAGAGATAAAAGGGTCCGCAGTGCCTTAAGCCCAGACCCTTCATCATCTAATGGAGAAACTGAGGCCCAGAGAGGGACTGCACCTGCTGGGTCTCACAACAAGCCGGGCTCACAATCCAGGCCTCCAGATTTCCAGTCTGATTTGGTGATGACTTGAAGCACATTCCCTCCTTCTTTTCCCAACTCAGATCCTTTTGGGGAACATTTTAGTGGTCATTTGGTCCAGCCCCCTGTGTCTGGGCAGTACTACATTATTCTTGCCCCCCATGATGGAGGGTTCAGAATGCCTTCCTGGTCTAAATCCACTCCAGATAGTGCTGGAGATCCTCCTTTAGTCTACCCCCTTCCTCTAGCTGCAGCTATCCTGCTTGGTAGTGTTTTTGGGCAAAGCGTTATGAGGAGCTGCTGGTGAGGATGTCTGCATGGTGGCGACGCCCAACCCAGCCTGATGCCTACCTGCTACCCACTGGGATCACACTGGTAGATGAGGTCATCCTTTCTCTGGGAGGCTTCGTCCTGGGGGCTCCCACGGGGTCCTGGTCAGGGCTTCTCCCTGATTCAGCCAAGGGGTCTAGCCACTTCCAGAAGGTCACTATTCCTCAGGGTCATCAATCTTAGGGGTGGGACACCTCTTCCAACCATGCGGGTCTGCGTGGCGGGGCCTCTGGTCACTGCTTCCTGGCTGTGGGTTGCAGGGAGAGGTTCCTGCTGCTTTCCTGGTAGGAAAAGACAGATCAGCCTCTGGTTCGGTGCCACCATCTGCCTTGGGGGATATGAGGGGTAAAGCATCATCCCACCCCAAGACAGGAAATCAGGTGAGTCTTAACATGCCCCAAGGCCGCTCCTCCTGGCCTCCTGGCTCTTCCTCAGGCTCTGCCTCATCCCTGAAACATCCCCTCCCTTCCCAGAGAAGGGTGCGTTGAGGGTGCTGGCCCTGCTGGCCAGGAGGAGCCAAGCACTTCCTGGGCCTCTGCTGGTGCTTTGTGTAAAAACTTTGCTCCATCAGTCCTCAGAGCCACTTTATGAGGTATAAGTATCATCATCCCCGTTTACCACCTGAGACCTCAAATTGCCAAGCCACTAAGTGATAGGACCAGGATTTGAATATTGTCTTTCTGAATCCAAATTCACTGCTTTTTCCAAGCTGTCCCCACTCATGTCTAGAGAAAGACTATATTCATTAATCTTTGTTTCTGATAGTGATTGTAATTTGTGGGAATAACTATATATTTTAATTAGCGCGCAGTAGGGGTTCAATGGAGCCCTGGTGGTGCAGGGGTTAAGGGCCTGGCTGCTAACCAAAAGGTCTGTAGTTTGAATTTACCAGCCGCTCCTTGGAAACCCCATGGGGCAGTTCTACTCTGTCCTGCAGGGTCACTATGAGTTGTAATCAACTCGAACGGCAACGGGTAGTGGCTCAGTAGGAGTCCTGGTTGCGCAGTGGTTAAAGCACTTGGCTGCTAACCAAAAATTCGACTGTTTAAACCCACCAGCTAATGTGACAGTTGCTCCGTAAAGATGTACAACCTTGGAAACTCTGTGGGGAAATTCTACTCCGTCCTATAGGGTTGCTGTAAGTTGGAATTGACTTGACGGCAGTGGGTTTGGTTTGGGTTTTAGGAGCTCAATAAATATTTGTCGAATGAATGAGTGAGTGAGTGAGCTAGTTTTCAAGTCCTAGGGACTGGATGAGATGACCTGCCTTTATTGGTATTCAGCCCTGGGCCTCTCGGATACCATGCTGTCTGTGCAGAGGGCCAGCTGCCGAGGCCAGAGAGAGGCGCCTCAGGGACCTGAGGCAGAGCCAGACTTGTCTATCACAACTTGCGGGGGTGTCATCTCTGTCTCCTCCCCTGCCATTGAGAGGTAGGCAAGTCTGAGAAGGGAGAAGAGAACCCAGGACTTGGGCAGAGGGCCAGAAGAACAGTGGGGTCCCCCCGCAAGTCACCTTGAGAAGGGCCTCTTCACACTCAGGCTGTGGGCTCCTGTGCCTTGCTCCTCCCTCATGACGCTCATAGCTCTGTGCTCCCTGCTTGCTGGGAGTACACCTCTGGGAGCCCCTCTTCTCCTACAGATTCGTCCTCCAGGAAGCCTTCTGTCACCTGAGCCTGGATCGGGTCTCCATCTGGGCTCCCCCAGCCCTTGTGAATTATCGTTATATAAGTTCCATGTTGTCATTATGTGGTTGTGTATCCCTCAGACCAGGAATTCCCTAAGGACAGGGCCTTGTCTGATTCTTCTCTGAGCCTCCAGCTCCCATGACAAGGCTAGGAAGGAAGGTTAAATGAATGAATGAATGAATGGACCAGGCAGCACAAGGCAGTGAAAATATTGCAGTCCGCCAAGTCAAAAGCCTTGGGCCTCAGTTCTGCCACCAGTTGGGTGGCTGATGCTGGGTTTCAAATTCCCATGTGTACACTGGGACATGAGGTCCGGGGCTAAATTCACACAGACAGACACTCAGCATGAAGCTGCCTCCCTGTCCCTGTCACCTCGGCCCTTGAACCCTACCCAGGGAGGGTGAGAAAAGGTGCCAGCTTCATCCCTGGCCTGTCAAGTTGTTTTAGCCCCACGCTGCTTCATATGGCCTCATCACAGAAACGCTCCATCTCACCTCTGATCTCTGCCCCAAGCAAGCCTGCTTGGCCAGCAGACCCACTGACATCAGCTAGGGCTTGCTGGAGACCAGGGTAGGGGCGGGGCAGGGCCCTGCAATCCACCCACCAGGTCAGAGAACATCTGCAACCCTGTGTAGGTTACCAACCACTGTCCCACTCCCCACTCAGCCTCCCTACACCCTCGGGGCCAGCCTCTCCATCCTCATTTGGCTACTGAGGGAAATGGGACCCACTGAACACTCAGTGACCAGTATCCCAGCTGTGAACCTAAAATCAAATCATAAACTCCAAACTGGTTGATTTTAACCCACCAGTGCTGCCTGAAGGTGTGGATTTGAGGAAGTAGGTGATCTCCTCTTAGCCTCAGCTTTTTTTATCTGATTCAGGGTGGTAATGTTGTCCAGTGTTCCTGAAAGTGCCTGTGGAGATAGAGGGGATACTTGGCACTGTGGAAAAAACCACTAGGCCAGGAGCTGGGCCCTGGCTTTGCCCCTCTCTGGGCATCAGCTCCCTGTCTGTAAAGTGAGGGTACCGTGGCTATCCCTGTGTCTCCTGCTTCCGCCTCACCCTCTCTCCATCAACCTCACAGTGGTGGTGGTGGCTACAATAGCATCCTATGTCTCGGTCACTTTCAAGGCCTGAGCTGAGCTGTGGGCATCAACAGAGGGTCCAGTCTCAACCTTTCAGGAGCTGGGGTTCTACAGGGAGAAAACAAATCTGTCCGCTGTTCATCTTTCCATCGGTCCAGCAAATGTTTACCCAGCATGGGCTCTGTCCCAGGCACAGGCTATGCTGGGATTCCAGAGCCCGCCCCTACAGGGTCCCTGCCTTTGAGGACTCACAGTCTGTCTCCAAGCTGTCCCTACATTTATGTCCCCAACATAGACATTTCTTCTCAGGTCCAGATTCTTATATTTCACAGATGCCTGAACTTCTCCCCTTGGACGTCCCACAGGCTTCCCAACTGGAACACTTGATCTGCCCAACCCCACTGCACCTGCTTCCCTTCCAGTTTCCCTCCAGGTCGGTAAATGGCTCTACCATCATTCCAGGGGCTTGCCCAAAATCTAGGCATCTTCCCAGTTTTGTCTGTCTTCCTCTCACCCCTGACATACAACTAGCAAGCAGTAAATCTGGGGATACTACCTCCAAATGCGTTTCTGACATTTCCAGTTTTCTCCATCTCCATCATTACTAAAAAACAAAGCAGAATAAAAAACCAGTTGCCATGGAGTTGATTCTGACTCATGGCAACCCCATGTGTGTCAGAGTAGAACTGTGCTCCATAGGGTTTTCAATGGCTGATTTTTTGCAAGTAGACTGCCAGATGTTTCTTCCAAGGCACTTCTGGGTGGACTCAGACCTCCAACCTTTTGGTTAGCAGCCAAGCACGTTAACCATTTGCACCATCACTACCTTCGTCAAAACCATAGCCTCACCAGGGTCATGACTGTTGACTGTTGTCCCGATGTTCTCCTCATACCCATCCTCCACCTGGCAGCTGGGATATCTTTCCAAAAGACAAACCTGACCATGTCTCTCCCTGCTTAAAACTCTCCCAGGATTCCTATTTCCCTTAGGCTAAAGCCATGTTGTATGAGTCGAGGTCCAGCCATGTCCACCTCTTCAGGCTCATCTTGGGCCCCTCGGCCCAGTACTCAATGACCTTCTCTTACTTCCTCCAGTTCCCACCCTGGTGCCTCTGCCTGTGCTATCATCTTTGCCTGGAAGAATATGTCTTTCCTCCCCCTCAGCGACTACCTCCTCATGTCTGCTGCTGGCCATTTTTTTCCCTTCTGTCAGTTCTCAGTTGAAACATCACTTTCTTGGAGCTGCCTTACTTGACCTCATAAATTGAGTTAGGTTCACCCATGTACTCTCTGCTGCCTTCCTCCCTCCCTTAAGACCACGCTAACTTACCTATCTCCTACCTTTCTTCCTTCTGCTCATATTTATTGAGTACCTACTCTGTATGAAGCATAGAAATATGGTGATGAACAAAAATGAGCTTGGCCTTTGCCAACGAGGGAGATGTACACTAAACAAAGAGCCACCCGGTAAACAGCATTTGAGATTGGGACAAGAATTGATCACTTCTCACACAGCCTCTGTCACAGGTCAGCTTCCCTGAGAAGCAGACTCTGAGATGGAGATCTGCCTGCAGGTTGATTATCAGGAGCACTCTGGGTATCAGCCCTGCAGAAGGGAAGAGGAGGAAGCAGGATGGGTATAAGGGAGAAGTCGGGCTGTGATGCAGTCTCAGTGAAGCTCTCAGCCGACCTCATGGGCAGCTCTGGAACTGGAAGAGCCTTTAGAGTTGTCCCAATTTGGGGTGAGGGGGGTAGGCTTTCCCCCTCCCAAGGTGGTCAGTCATTGGATTAAGGTTGCCCCTAGAAGGGGGTGTGATCTTGGGCAAGGCAGCTTCCTTCAGCAAAGTAATACCCCAAAAGAGCTGAGAGCTGAGAGCTGTCTTTGACCTCTGTCCCGTAGAGGGATCTGGAAGCCGCATCACAGCACTTGTGAGGTACTTGCTCTGTGGGGAAGCTGAGGCTCAGAGTGGTTAAGAGATTGGCCTGGCCTTTGATCACGTGGCTTCTCAGCCTCACCTTGTCTGTCCGTGCCCAAACTTCCTATTTCCCCTTGTTGTTGTGTGCCGTGGAGTCGATTCCGACTCACAGCGACACCTGCTTTACCTTTAGGGAAGTATGGAGACAGTTGAGCATGGGAAATCCTGAGGGGTATTTCAAATAATTAAATGATGTGTAGAGGGATTGGAAGGGTAGGGAGGGGCTGGCCCCTTTGCCTCGTGGCCTCACCTCGTGTTTGGGAAGGCATTAAGAATGGCTAGAGGGGCATCGCAGAAGCTGTGTGTGGCACACAGCATGGGTGAGGGCACTCTCGGGCCTCCTGCTGATGTTTTCCAGCCTCAGAGCCTCCTCACTTGGCCCTTGGTGGTGACTCCTGCTTCCCATACCTTCAAGAGGCCTGGATACTGCCTGTGAGTCAGTGGATGATGTAAATGATATGTTTAAAGGGAAAGAGAGGTGAGCCAGAGCTGTTGTTGTTAGGTGCTGTTGAGTTGGTTCCAACTCATAGTGACCCCATGTACAACAGAACGAAATGCTACCCGGTCTTGCACCACCCTCACAATCATTTCTGTGTTTAAGCCCATTGTTGCAGCCACTGTGTCAATCCATCTCATTGAGGGTCTTCCTCTTTTTCACTGATCCTCTGCAAAATATCCTTCTCCAGGGACCTGATAATGTCCAAAGTTCGTGAGATGAAGACTTACCATCCTTGATTCTAAGGAGCATTCTGGCTGCACTTCTTCCAAGACAGATTTGTTTGTTCTTTGGCAGTCCATGGTATATTTAATATTCTTTGCCAACACCATAATTCAAAGCCGTCAATTTTTCTTCAGTCTTCTTTATTCATTGTCCAGCTTTTGCATGCATATGAGGCGATTGAAAATACCATGGCTTGGGTCAGGTGCACCTTAGTCCTCAAAGTGACGTCTTTGCTTTTTAACACTTTAAAGAGGTCTTTTGCAGCAGATTTGCCCAATGCAATGTGTCATTTGATTTCTTGACTGCTGCTTCCATGGGTATTGATTGTGGATCCAAGTAAAATGAAATCCTTGACAACTTCAGTCTCTTCTCCGTTTATCATGATGTTGCTTATTGGCCCAGTTGTGAGGAATTTTTTTCTTTATGTTGAGGTGTAATCCATACTAAAGGCTGTAGTCTTTGATCTTCATCAGTAAGTGCTTCAAGTCCTCTTCGCTTTCAGCAAGCAAGGTTGTGTCACCTGCATATTGCAGGTTGTTAATGAGTCTTCCTCTAATCCTGTTGCCCTGTTCTTCATTTAGTCCAACTTCTCTGATTATTTGCTCAGCATAGAGATTAAATAAGTATGGTGAAAGGATGCATCCCCGATGCACACCTTTTCTGATTTTAAACCATGCAGTGTTTCTTTGTTCTTTTGGAATGACTGCCTCTTGGTCTATGTATAGATTCTGCAAGAGCACAGTTAAGTGTTCTGGAATTGCCATTCTTCAAAATGTGATCCATAATTTGATATGATCCACACAGTCAAATGCCTTTGCATAGTCAATAAAACACAGGTAAACATCTTTCTGGTGTTCTCTACTTTCAGCCAAGATCCATCTGACATCAGCAATGATATCCCTTATTCCACATCCCGGGAGTGGGAATGCAAGGAAAGACAATAAAGGGGAGTAGAGCCCTTGCCCACCATGGCCAACTGACTACAGAACAAAGAGGTTTGCACCTTGGATAACAAGGATGGGGGCCTGATTTCCTTCTGCCTCGTCTGTCCCATGAGGAGATTATAACTCCACATGGGTGTAATTAGGGTTAGAGCAGAGGATGAGGGCTTACCAGAGGTTAGGATTTGTAAGGAGCCACTTGAGTGGTTGTCCTGGTTTGGGGTCTCTGGTGCTGATTTCAGATGCCATTTATCTGACACTCACCTAGTGAGTGCCAAGCCCCATGTGGGGGTTTGTGAGTTGGTGGTCACAAACTGCAGGAAATGGGGAGACTGAGGTCCAGAAAGGTGAAGGGACTCACCCAGATTATCTAACTCCCAGCCCAGGGTTCTCTAGATTTTCCTAACTACATCCCCCAAAGACGGAGCAAATTAGGGAGCAAATATTAGCAGGTAGGAGACTTTGGTTTGGCTTTTGTGCTTGTTGGGCAGAGATTTTGATTGGACCTGCTAACCCTCAACTTTCCTTCCCTACCTGTTAACTGGGTATTAATATTAGGGGTAATGCTAACAAACTTTGCCTTTCATGATGCTGTGTGGCTCAGATGGCAGGGTTAGCACAGGGTCAGGACTTGCAGCCTTGGAGCCCAGGAGGGGCCCTACAATGTTGGTTGGTTTTTCAGGGTGGGAAAGGGAAGAGACAGGCAACCCAATAAATCCTCAACCTCCCCAACTCCTTTACCACCTATGCGCCTGCTTGGGGTGCCTGGCCCCTCCTGTGGATGTGTGGTGTGCACGCATTCATGCTTGAGTGTCCTTCCTCTGCCCTCAGGCCAAGCCCCCAGGGGCCCCAAGAGCTCGCAAGACAGAATTTCCCCCTCAGATTGGGGCTCAACCCAGTGGGTTCTGTTTATGCTGCCTGATGGCTTAATGAGCTTGGCACTCAGAGTATGAATAATTGCATCATAAATTATGCAAATCTAATCATAACAACACCATGCTGGGCAACTTGCATTCTCTCAGCTCCTGATTCCCTCAGGTGTGCTAATCCTGGGACAAAACTTCCGTGGGAACAACACCATACCCCACTGCCTCCTACTTTTCTGGATTTACAACTACAATGAATACCCTGGCCTCAGCAGTTACAGTTTCACAGAGGGCTCCCTGCCCCCATCCCACCAGAGTCTCACAATAATCATGAGAAGACACTTATTGAGTGCTTACTGTATGCCACACACAGTTCTAAGCATTTTACATATATTAGCTTGTTTAATCCTCCCAGTAACCCTATGAGATAGACTTTATTGAATTCTGTGTTTTAAAGATGAGGAAACTAAGTCTCAGAGAGGTCTAATAACTTGCCTAAGGTCACACAGCTACTAAGGTGAGAAGCCAGGAAATTCTACAGGAAGGGAAACTGAGGCACAGAAAGACCAAAAGATTTGTCCAAAATCTCATGGTAATTCAGGGTTGACCCAGATCTTCTGGGACCTCTTCAGCCATCTTTTAGGTTTGTGAGCATTTGAGTGTTACCTCACATGTGAGTGTGTGGCTGAGTGTGTGTGTGTGTGTGTGTGTGTGTGTGTGTGTGTGTGTGTAGTGGGGGGGGGCAGGGAGAGAGCAAGGGCTGGAGACTCATTCTGGGGAAGTCAGGGGATGCAACCAAGGCAAAGAGTTATTTTAAGGCCTCTCCTGCTCACCCTGCTCCCCACGGAGCCCCTCCACCAGCCAGTCTGCAGCGGCCCTGGGGCCTGGACCAAGCATGGAGAGCTTTGTTCCATGAGCAGAAGGAAGTCTTGGCTCCAGGACACTTCACACCCAATGAATTACTTCAATGCTAGATTAGACTTGCGGGCTTGGAGCAAAGTGATAATAGGGCCCAATTAAATTAATTTATATGGACTCTAAGCTCCAGCCCCTCCCTCTACCAGTGGCGGGGGCAGGCCTGCCCACTGCACCTTGACCTCCGGGCTCAGCCCACGCTGGGAATTCTGGAGTAGACGATAGCAGTGGGGAGATCTGCGTGTGGGCCACTCCCACCCTGGTGGGAAAACCAGTCTGGAGCCGAAGAGGGTGAGGCCAGGATTGTTGTTTTGTTTGGTTTGTTTCTGTTTTCAGTCTGAAGTGCAGGTTGGAAGACAATGACCCTAATTAAATAAAGACTTCAGGAAACTAGTTCAGAGAAGGCGAAGATGCCAGGCCTGGCTTAGGAACAAGATTCCCAAGTCCCTGTTCTAGGGATCTTGAAGGGATCTTTTCGGGTAGTCCAGGCCTCAGTTCCTCACTATCCCACGCAAGGGGACATGTGGCTCTTTGTGGGGTGTGGGGGGTGCAACAGAGAGCTGGCCGCCGCGGCCACAAGCTCGGCCCTGCCAATGACTTGCTGTGTGAAGGACACACTTGAACTCTCTTCCCAAACTCAGGATCAAACCCACCTCCTTAACATGGCTCCTGACCTATCCCCTGCCTGCATCTCCTGCTTCATCTCCTGACTCTCTTCCTTCCACCGCAACAGGACGCCCACCCTCCACTAGAATGCACTGCATCTACCTGCAGTCCCCTTACGTGTGCTTTGCTCTTTTCCCTCTGGGCCTTTGCACCGGCTCTTCCACTGCCCGGGATGTCCTTTTCACCTACTTTCCCAGAGAGGCTCGAACTTTTTCCCTGTCCCTACACTTTACATTCTGAATGTAATGATCTATCTCAGGGTCTTTCTTCCCAGGAAATGACTTCTGGAGGGCAGGGGCAGTTCTGATCACCCTGTGGCCCCTGAGCCAGGACAGGGCCTGGCACAGAGGTGGCATCAGGGAAGGTAGATAACCTTGAGTGTTGCTTGCAGCTCTAACACAGTGAATCTGTCACGGTCTCTAGCCCAGGCCCTTGACTGCTCAGCTGCATAGGGCTGCATTGAAGGAAGAACCAGGGGCCTGGTTCATGACTCAGCTGGGCTACCAACCTGAGTAAGTTACTTCCTTTCCCTAGGTTTTCACTTCCCATTCTGCAAAAAGGGAGGCTTAGTGTCAGGGACCCCCATGGCCCCTCCTGCATCTGATGCTTGGGGATTCCAGCAGTTTCTGGTGTGGAAGTCGTCTCCCACCAACTAGAGGCCATGTTGATGTTGCCTTCTGAGAGCCATGAAGCTGAAAATGGAAGAGGTAGAACAAATGAAGTCCCAATCCATTTGCTGCTCTCGGGATTTTCCCAGGGCCTGAGCTCCTCTTTCAGTTTTCTCCCAGGACTCATTCCCCACGTATTTATTGAGAGTTCACTGTGTCTGACCCCACTTCCACTTCTGCTAAGGACACTCCAGAGAGGGTCCTGGCTGCCACCTGCAAGACTGGGAGCTTCTGCCAGGCCTGCTTGGCTCTGAGCTCCAGAGAGCCCCTCCATGAGCCAGAGGGTAAGGAGTCCACCTCTCTCCCCTTACCAGCCCCCTGTTATTTGAGTCCAGACCAAGGATCTTGAACTTCATCCTAAGAAATGTGGCAACCTGTGCTAAGCAGGAAATGGCCTGATCAGAGCTCTCCAGCCAATGTGTGGAGAATGGATGGGGCGGGGCTGGGGGGGTTGACAAGCCGGTTCTGAGGGCACTGTGGGCAGATCCTTTTTCCCCAAGGCCAGACAATCTCTTCCCCGACTGTGGAAGAACTACTTTGTCTCACTCAGACTTTCCAATAAGTCATTGGCTCTGTAGGGCAATGGGGCCAACCTCAGAATACCCCCTTCCTGTCTCCTGGAGGATGCAGGGCCTTTTTGCAGTTGTAAATTTATGGTGGAAGCTGAGGGCTGGCACCTGCTGCAGGTTGCCTTTGAACCTCAGCCGCCCTTGCACCTCACACTCAGCACCCACTGGGGGCCTTTCTCCTGGCCAGCTGTGGGGAGGTGGGAGCCTGAGGAACTCTCCCTGACCCTCAACTCACCCTTCCAGTGCCCCAGAGGCAGGCCTGCAGCCTCTCCTGCAGGGATGGCTAACTTGGGGGCAACCCTGGGCCAGCTCAGGCTTCCCCTTGATCCTGCTGGCCTCCTCCTTTTCCTTTGTTTGGTCCTGTATATTCCCCACCAGGACATCTAATGGGATGGGGGCTTGTAGCTTGGATGCCAGTCCTCCCAGCTCTGCTTTCTCTGGGCCTCAGTTTCCTCTTCTATAACAATAGAGGATTAGACAAGACCATCTTTAGGTTTCATCAAGGGCCTGATGCTCCATTGAATGCCACATTCCTTTCCCAAGCCCCTCCTGTGTGCCAGTGCTGGCCTGGTTGACTGGGATGCCCGGCCCTTGGGGAGCTGGACCCTGGCTGGGGGAGACTCACAGGTAAATAGACACTAATAGTGCTATGTGGCAAATGCTGGGGCCGTGACAGATGCCAGAGGCCCGCTGGTGAGTGTGTGTGTGCTAGGGTAGGGGGAGCAAGGAGTGTGGCCACAGGAGCCCAGAACCGGCTCACTCACCCTGGAGGCAAGAGTCAGGGAAGACTTTCCAAAGTGGGTGAGTTGAGTTGTGGACTGGAATTATTGACGCCTTCATGTATTCATTAAATAAACACAGAGTGCCTACTATGTGTCAGACAGTATTCTGGAGGCTGGGGGTTATATAAAATAACCAGTCGCCTTTGAGTTGATTCTGACTCATGGAGACCCTGTGTGTGTCAGAGTAGAGCTGTACTCCATAGGGTTTTCAACGGCTGATTTTTTCGGAAGTACTTCTCCAGGCATTTCTTCCAAGGCACCTCTCAAACCACCAATCTTTTGTAGCAGCCAAGCACATTAACAGTTTATATCACCCAGGGACTCTGTATGTAAAATAGTGATGACGAAAGACACAACCCTGAGAACAGACGCTTTCAAATGGACACAGAGGGAGGACATCCAGGCAGAAGGAGCACTTATGCAAAGGCAGTGACTCATGAAAGAACATCGCGGGTTTGGAGAAGGACAAGAAGTTCGGTGTGGCCAAACCAGAAAGCAAGAAAGAGATCAATGCTTTCTGGTGTATACCAGTTTGGAGCCAGATACCTGTAAGGGTGTAATCCCAGCTCTGCTCTTACTAGTTACGGGAACTTGAAGAAGTCCTTTGACCTGTCTGAGCCTCAGATTTTTTTAGAAAATGGGGATATAATCCTTACTTCTCAGAGTTGTAAGAATTAAATGAAAGAAGCTAGATAAAAGTACCCAGCCCGGTGTCTGGCAGAGGTCAATCCAGATGGAACTGGTAGGGGCATCCCACATAAACAGAACTTTCTATCAGCCAAAGTATTCTTAGTGTGGAAGCAGCCAACAGCTGGGGAGTAAGCTTCCTGTCACAGGAGGTGTGTGAGCAGGACAGTTGTTGTTGTTGCTAGGTGCCATCGAGTTGATTTCAACTCATAGTGACCCTATGTGACAGAGTGGAACTGCCCCATCGGGTTTTCTAGGCTGTAATCTTTACAGGAGCATATCACCAGGTCTTTTTCCTATAGAGTCACTGGGTTTGAACCACCAACTTTTACAGTCAGCAGCCTAGCGCTTAACCTTTGTGCCACCAAGGCTCCTTTTGAGCAGGTCTAGGGTTTACCTATCAGGGAGACTATGGTGAGAAGGCTTAGACCAGAAATCTCTCAGGTCTTCCCGCTCTCCAACCTATAATTCCACTAAAGATATCTGGCCCCCTGTCCTAACACAGCCTTGCAAAGGTTGGGAACTAGCACTTGTCCTCTGAGTTTGCTTCTCTCCAGGCTCTCAGCATTCTTCCCGGAACACTCACCTCCCTGGTCACCTCCTCTGGCCACACTCAAAGTGTAACTCCCACAGTGGTCACAACTGTCTAGGAATCTAGCTAATATGGAGTGGATTGAGAAAATCACCTCCCTGGATTTGCTCACAATATCACTACTGATGTGGCCAAAGAGGTCAGTGGTTGTTTGGCAGCCTGCCTTTTAGCAGCAGCAGGGAGACTCATCTACTTTGGTAGCTTTTCTCAGATGTCTCAAGATACGTAGAAGAAGCACAGAGCATTCCAGGGAGGTGATAAATCCTTGTGGGATGAATGAATGAAGTGTCTGACTTTTGGCTCAGGCCAGCCTTGAGGAGGGAAATATGGAGGATTAGGGGGCACAGAGGGATCCTGGTGACTGGTGGTGGTGTTGCAGTTTTTTCTTAGGAGCTCAAAATACTTCCTGTCTCCCCATTCATCATTCCCCAGCTCTGCTGGTCACCTTCTGCCTTCACAACATCCCTGTCTGTGGGATGGTACGGCAGGCTGATAGACTCATAGAATCACAGGTTGTCAGCACTGGAAGGGCCTCTACAGAGGTCCGATTCAACCTGCTCATCATACAGATGGTGAAACTGAGGCTGGAGTAGAGGGAGGTCGGAAAGGTTTCCTAAAGTCACTCAGCGAGTGCCTGATGAAAGGCAGCACAGGAAGATGGTGAGGACCACACTGGATAGCATGAGTGCAGGTAACCCCTGCCCCAGTGGGGACAGCTGGTTCACCCTATTTGCAAGGCCTTCAGGTTAACCTCATCCACCACCACCCAACAACCCTGCAGAAACTTCAGCCTCTGAGCTCAGTGACCCCAGTAGAGTCCTTTTCCCCCAGACCCCACTGGAGGACCCTGGCAAGGGATTGTGGGAAAACATTCCATTGTGGTCTCACCACCAGGCAGGCACGGGGACAGGGCCTTTGGCTCAGGTTCTGGCTTTGCCCCTGTTCTCTGTATGACCTGGACAGGTCCCACTCCTCTCTGGGCCTCAGTATCCCCATTTGTGAAATGATGGCGACAAACTGGTTTCAGAGGTCTCTGAGCTCTGACTCGGTTGTTTATCAGAGTGCTTTAGCAGGGAGGAATCTGCACTCACCTTCACCGTTTCCTGCCTTGGTACACACCAAACCTCCTATCTAATCCTGGGGTCCCAGGCCTGCCCTCTGGGGAGAAATTGTTGTGATTTAAAGTTCCAGATTTCCTGGGCCATTAGTGTCATGATACTTTATATCTGGACCTCAATTGCTTTTTAATTAAAAACGAATCCCTCCCAATCCCTGGTTTTATGTCCATCTCCGGGAACCTGCGGAGGCTCCTTGCTCTGCCTGATGCTTTGTGTAGCCCTGGTTTCTGCTCTTTTGTTTCCTCCCTTTAGTCCCCACCTCCCCTTGTTTGAGGAAGAGAAGGATCTGGTATTCTTTATGGACACCTCCTTTGTGTTAGGTGCTGAGGCCCCAAACTGTACACCACAGATGCCCAGCACCCCATATTCTAAAAGCATCTATTCAGGACTGGAAAAAGGGATGGCCCCAAATCAGTTCTGTGACTGTCACCACTTCCCACCCAGGTATGAGACAAGGCAAGAGATGGAAGGGGAGGTTCAGTGAGCAAGGACTGTCCCCTCCCTATGGCAAGTCCTGGAGTTTGGGAATAGAAGGATGTGTGTCTGATTCTCACCCCAAACACTGTCTGAAGGCTTGAGGCTGGAGGGAGAGGAGGTTGCAGGGACCCTGCCAGAGTTTGTTGGGCAAAGAAACACATTTCCTGTGGGCCTAAGCAGACACTATGGAATGTAGTGGGGCTGAAATCGTTTAGAAAGGACCAGTCCAAGGGGTCTGCTGCCTGCCAGTGTCAGGTGACCCCAACAGAAAGTGTCTACGTGGGTGTGAGGGGAAGGTTGGAGGTATCAGCTGGAGGAGCAGGCATCACCCATCACCAGGAATTGGAGGTTGGAGGTTCTCAGCAAAGTGGGGGTCTCTGAAAAAACTCACAATACACCCCAAACAGAGAAAGCTACATTTGGACATTTCTGCCCCGAGAGGACCCCCCCATGCCAGATGCCAGCAGCCCCAGGTAAGGTGCTGTTGTTGTCTTTTTTTCTCTACTCTCCCACCCCGCCCCACCCCAGACCTGATCTGTACACAGAGGATGTCCTAGAGAAGTGGAAGAACGAGGTGGGGAAATGGAGGAATGGACTAACGCTGGGAGTGGGCCTGAGCCGGGGAGGAGAGGACCTTTGAATTGGTAAGAGATTGATGCACTGAGGTCAGATTGTGTGGCCCTATTACCACCTGAAAATAAGACTGTCCCTTGATACTTAAGAGAGCAGGAGGGCGGGGGTCCACCCCAGGCCCGTTTCAGGGGTGGGGAGGGAGACCCAACAGGGCAGGTTTGGGAGACTGTAGTGAAAAAATGTGTTTTTCTACTTGTACCCCACTAAGTCCAGCCTGTTCAGTGTGCCAGTTGCACACAATTTATTCCACTGACTCTCACAGCCATCCTGGGAATCGGTTCTATCATTCCCAAATTACAGATGAACAGAAGTCAGAGAAATTCAGTGACTTACCCAACGTTCCTTGATTCTGAGTTTGAATGGATTCTCACACCTGGGCAGAGCTTCACCTAGCCTAACATTTCTTCTCAGACTTTGGGCCCAACCCCCAGAGGTTCTGATCAGGAATGGGGCCAAGGAACCTGTATTTTTGCAAGCACCTGGGAGACTCTGTTATGAGTGGTCCAGAGAGCTTGTCCTGGGAAACAGCACATTCCCCCGGTGCCTTTAAGGTAAAGGATGACATTACCGGCCTTCAGGAGGCTCGAGATGCCCAGGCCACAAGGGCACTTTACTATCAGGGAAATTGTAGGGCCCCTGGGGTCCTTTCCTTCTGTCCTGTGAGCCCCAGGCTGCTTGCCTCCTTCCCCTTTCTGAGTCCTGGCCACCTCATGTGAAAATGGGAATATTAGTAGGTGCTGGAGTCTGAGGAGTGCGTTTGCATTTTAGATTTCAGATAGCCAAAGCAGAGGAAACCCACACCTCCTGTGCCCTCCAGGCTCCCCTCATGTCTCAGGAACGAATGCATAGTATTGCCAAGAATGGTCATTTTTGGCCTCTGGAGCCAGACTCCACAAGTTCAAATCCCAGCTCTACTACTTCTTAGTTGCGTGGCCTTTGGGCAAGTTACTTATCTCTCTGCCTCAATGTCCTCATCTGTAACCTGGGATGATTTTGGTACCTACCTCATAAAGAGAGCCCTGGTGGTGCAATGGTTAAGCACTCGGTTGCTAACCAAAATGTTGGTGGTTTGAGCCCACCCAGTGGCTCTGTGTGAGAAAGACCTGGTGGTCTGCTTTCATAAAGATTACAGCCTAGAAAACCCTGTGGGGCAGTTCTGCTCTGTCACATGGGGTCACTATGAGTCAAAATCAACCCCATGGCACCCAACAACACAACAACCTCATAAGAATTAATTGAGTTAATATGTCTAAATTATATGTAACATGTAATATATGGGAGAGTAAGCACTCCATATGTGTTAGTTACTATTATTGTTGTTAATAGTAGTAATAGTATCTGTGTGACTGAAGCACATCGGGTCACTCAGGGCTGAAGGAACTGGAGAGAAATGAAAGGTCAACAGGGCCAGGTCGGGGAGGACCTTGAAAATCAGGTTAGTGAGTTTGAGCATCATCCTGCAGCAATGAGGAGGCATCGAAAGCCTTTAGGGTGTGTGAGTGATGAGGCAGCAGCTTTAGAAGGGGACTGTTGGGGTGGGGAGAGGACACTGGAGCAGAGGTTTCCACTGGAAGTTCCTTGGGAATCCAGGAACAAGAAAGAACATCAGCTGGATTGGGTTACCTCCCAGGGAGAAGTAGGCCTTGGTGACAACAGGATGTATCCATCTGTTGAGTAAGTGGTTGGCGCCATCTTGCCTGGGAGGCAAAGCAGGTACAAATAATAGCACTTATTGGATACCTTTACCTCATTTGATCCCCACAACAACCCCACAAGATAGAAATACCTGCTGTTATTATTCTCATTGTACAGATGAGAAAATTAAGACTCAACTTGCTGAAGTACTTTGGTTAAGGTCACCAGACTAGTGGCAGAACCAGGATTCAAACCCCAGGCTGATGCTAAAGCCTATGCCTTTAGCCATGAGTCCCCAGCACTCAGAGGGAGGGATAAGACAACCCCTGCAGGCCTCTTTGGCTCCTTCACTATTACATCTCTATGACAACCACACAGGGGTCAGTCTGGTCTTCAGGGGCTTTGGGGACATGGGTTAGTCCTTCAGCTCACCTGGGGCAGCGCAAGCCATCCTGCAACATCTCCTGGGTCAGAGGTGGGAGCTGACTGGATTGAGACATTATTTCCTCCAAACGAAGGAACCCACTGAAATCTCTGCAGATAGAAAATTCCTCACTGGGGCCTATGCCTGCCCCATCTGCTTGAGAACCATCCCTCTCCATCTTTTAAGCTACAGGGGTAGAACCTTGAAGATCAGATTAGGGAGTTTGAACTTCATCCTGCAGCAACAAGGAGCCATCAGAGGGGTTTCTTTCATGGTCCAGTCACATCAGCCCCAGGCAGCTCATCCTCTGGTTCTGCCCAGTTTCTCCCCAGAGAGTCAGGGTTCCGTGGGTCAGGGGATCCTGGGCGGTCTCAGGGCTTGTAAACTGTCTGAAGTGACTTTATGGGACTGCTGGGTTCACAGGGCCCATAAAACACATTGAGTTTGAAGCCCTCAGAGTTTCCTCGTATCCCAGGCTGGGGGCCAAAATGAGAGGAACAAAGAACCTCAGGAACCAGAACTTTGTGTGGTAGTTCCCCACGCCTGGGGCAATAGAGGGGGTGTCTGTTGAGAGCCCATGTGAGCTGGGCCAGGGCCAGGCCTCTCCTAGGTCATTTTATCAGTCCTCAGAGCCTCCTTATCAGTGGGGGTCATTCCTTTTGAATTTTTGTCTCGTTTTGATTTTGTAAAATAGTCTTATAGTCTCACTTTACAGAAGATGAAACTGAGGCTCAGAGAGATGAAGGAACTTAAAAGCTGAGGTGGTCCTGGGGAAGATGAGGAGAAGGAAAAAGAAATGATCCAGAACAAGCCCGTTCTGAGGGCCATCCACTGCCCTACCCCAACTACAGAGGGAGACTTTTTATACATAAGTAATTGTATCCAAGTCTGACTCTCCCCCAACCCCCCACTATGAGTTGGAATCTATCGACAGCAGTGGGTTTATTTGTTGGTTGGTTTGTTTTTAGTTTATATATAAAAGGAATAATGTGAAAGAGCTTTTAGCCTGCAAAGTGGGAATTGTTTTTGCCCCAGAATAGCCCTGTGAGGAGACAGGGCAGGTGAAGGCAGGAAGGGGGCAGGTCCGACATGAAGCCAATTTGTGAGCTGGTGCAGGGCTGGCCTGGCTCTTGAGGGGTGGCTGCCCGCTCTCAGCAGGCCCCACCTCCTCTACCCATCAGAGGGGTCACTTTTCCTCTGGCTGGCTCTCTAACCTGCAAGTGCTTTTCTCCTCCTAATGCAAACCAGTCTGGGGTTTGACCCCAGCCCTCGACCCCAGGCCCCTGGCGGCCCTGTGGAAAGACTCTCAGAACCAGAGACCCTCAGGATGGAATCCTGGCTCTAGCAGTCCTGGCGAGCGCCCTCAGGTAACTGCTTCTCCCACCCATCCTTTAATGGCTGCTCGCTTCTCCCAGTGCAGCACCTTTAGCTGTGGGCAGCTATGCCGGGGAGAAGGTCCTTCCAAACATTGGTTCAAGTGCTGGCCTCCCTGCACCACCTTTCTATTCGCTTTGCCCACAGGGACACAGCTCATCCATTCATTCACTCATTAATTTATTCATTCACTCAGTGAAGATTTGTGAGCTTAGCATGGGTGGAGCCTGTGCCTGCCATTCCATCCGTCCCCAGACGGCCACCCTGGGATGTGAAGGCTCTGGCTGTGCCTGCTTGAGGCTGCTCTCCCTGGGGTTAATGGCCTGCTCTCCCTCTGGTCCCACCTTCTTGCCACCTGGCAGCCCATCTGAACAGTTATCAAGGGCCCCCGGGTAAGTTGCGGGCGGAGCGCAGGGCCAGAGCCACAAGCTGAGTGTGAAGGGCATGGGTTACAGGCCCAGCTCTGCCCCTGCTCCTTGTCGCCCTCTGTGGTCTCTTCTGTATAACGGGATTTGAAGCAGATGGTCTTGAGGGGTCATCCACTCTCCCTGTTCCTCAAGGCTCTGTGCAAAAGCCACCTCCAGCCCTCCGGATGCCCCAACACAGATTCTTCCAGTTCCTTCTATGGGAATGATTACCTCCTCCTAGCATTGTCTGTGTGTGGATCTGACCTGCCCTGGCAGAGACCAGTGGCTTTATCCTGTACTCCCAGCCCCCTGCACCAGGCTGGGCATACAAGAGGGTTGTAACAGGTAACACAGGGGTGGGCGGAGGGTCTTGAACCCTGACCACAGCACATGCCCCCTCTGTAACCTTGAGCAAGTTTTTAACCTCCCTGAGCCTCAGTTTCCCCACTTGTAAAATGGGAATAATAGAGAGAGTTAGGTAACATAAATGTGCCTTGTGCATTGTAGGCACTTGATAAATGGCTGGCATTATGTTATTTACATTTTGGCCATATAGGGCAAGGGTTTCTGCACTTTACAGAGGTATCTGTGCATTCTATGGGAATGTGCCCGTAGAGTGCAATTGTATTGAATTTACCTAGCATTGACTGGACACCCACTGTATGCCCAGCTTGTCACATTGGGCTCAAAACCATGTGTACCAGGCTTCAAGGACTCTGCAGGGTGAGGGGCTGAGCAGGCTGTGTGGCCAGTGGCTGGCTGGTGGTGGCAGACAGGACTTCTTGTTGGAGTCCTGGCAGCTGGCATGGGCAAGCTCGGGGGGCCAGGCCCCCTGCCAAGCTTGGGCAGGCTTGATTGCCTCCACCCACCCTCCTGGCCTGGGACAATTAAAAGGTTCTACCCCACTGGACTTGGAGCCCACCAGGGTTGAGGAACTTGTGGAAGACAGGCCTCAGCTCATAGTAGGCTTTGCACAGAGTCCTCCTTCCCTTCCCAACTAGTTCAATTCAGTTCATTCTCCAGCCATTTCCTGAGCACCTACTGTGTGCCAGGCCCTGACTAGTTGCCTTACACACATTATCTCACTGGCTTTTCAGTGACCTGCAAGGTAGGGCTCGTCATTCCCATTTTAGAGATGAGGCTCCGACAGGGAAAGTGAGTTACCCAAGGTCACACAGCTGGCAGGTAGTGGAGCCAGAATTTGAACCTGGGTGTGTCTGTCTGATTCCAGAGCCTGAGCATACTCTTGCTACTGCACCATGAGTGCTGGGTTACAACATAGGACATACTCTTCTTTCTTTCCTCCCTTCCTCTCTCCCTCCCTTCTTTCCTCCCTCTCTCAGTAAACATGTAGTGAGAACTTGTGCTATCTGGAGAGAGCGCTGGATACACAAGGCCCCTGGCCTCGAAGAACTCACAGTCTAGTGGGGAAAACAGACAGGATGCTGATAAATATTCTATGAAAGAGAGTCAGTTGTGAGCTGTGGGAGAGCACATGTGTTTGGAGGATCCTTCAACAAACTTGTATTAAACCCTTAGATTGATTTATTTCTAGTCTACCTCATTCCAAAAGGGAGGTGGCTTACAGACATATATAAAGCACAATTAGTTTTTAAAGGAAGAAGAGACAAGAAGGTCAGGATAAAATTTAAGGATGCAGCAGTTGAGGTTAGTACCCCAAATGCCTGCTGGTTCTCTCTACTCACCAAATGTGAGCCTCAAACACAGCTCTGAGCTTCCTAGTAGCCCACACATGGCAGTAACATGTAAGTGGTTTTCAATCTAGATTGTAGTATTACTTCACACTTAAAAAAAAAAAGAAGAAGAAGAACTCTTAACAGAACCCCAATTCATATATCAGATAAAAGAGAAGGTGCTCTGGTTAAAGGAGGTAAGGGAGGCTTGGAACCCTAGCCCCTCAGCCTTCCCTTGACCCTCTCAGGTGCTCCTGAGGCCTTTTCGAGGATCCTGGGGGCGCAGTTTAAATTAAGACCACCGAGCTACACTCTTCTTCATCCATCATCCCCTAGTGAAGGAGGCTAGGGGAAACCTAGCTGTTGCTGACTCTGAGCCTGAGACAGATTCTTCCTGGGGTTTGAGAACCTACTCCCCGCCAGACAGTATAGACCTGGTATCTGCCTCCATGTATCTGTTTGTACTAATTGCAATATAGGGAGGGGACATTGGATTCTGCTGTGGGAGGAGGCAGAAGACCTTAACTGGAGTCCTCCCTAGAGTAACAGGACCAAGCCAGAAATCGTACTTACTGAGCACCTCTGGGTGGACTGAAACTTCAATCTTTTGGTTAGCAGCTGAGTGTGTTAACTGTTTGTACCACCCAGGGACTTCAATGTAAGTAAGCCAAAAAAAACCCAAACCCATTGCTGTTGAGTCAATTCCTACTCATAGTGACCCTATAGGATGGAGTAGAACTGCCCCACAGGGTTTCCAAGGCTGTAAATCTTTATGGAAGCAGACTGCCACATCTTTCTCCTGCACAATGCAAGTAAGAGGCCCTGAAATGTAGCCTTTATTAGCTTCCTGGTAAATCCCTCTCAGGTGCCAAGCACTGTTCTAATCAGAGCACACATGTTGTCTCAGTGAATCTTCATAACTGAGGCCCAAAGAGGTGGAGAGAGAGGCCAAAGGTCGTGTGGTGGGGGAGAGGTTTGAACTCAGAGCAATCTGACCCAGAGCCTGGGCTGATAACTTTTCTCTTTAGCAGCTGGTAGGACTGTTCTCAGGAGCCCTGGCCACCCAGTGGTTAAAGAGCTCAGCTGCTAACCAAAAGGTCGGCAGTTCGGACCCACTAGCCGCTCTGTGGGAGAAGGATGTAGCAGTCTACTTTCATAAAGATTACAGCCTTGGAAACCCTATGGGACAGTTCTACTCTGTCCTGTAGGGTTGCTATGAGTTGGAAATGACTCGACAGCACACATCAGCAGCAGGACTGTTCTCAAGAGACTTTGAGATGTCAGCAAAAATCCTTCCATGCTCAGGGACCAAGTACAGAGCTGAGGAGGAGGCCATTCTCCATCCTGCCTTGCTTGAGACCCAGGATCTTTGGGGGCCTCAGGAGTCTGTGGGTGTGGGAGCTAGAGCAGAAAGAAGGGCTGCATGGTGACTACAGCGGGCACCTGGGCTGTGGAACAGCCCCGACGCCTCTGGGGAACATTTTGGAGAGGGCTAAGGTCTCACTTGAACAAGTGGGAACAGCTACTGTAATAAAAGCAAAAATGTACATATGGTCCATTTGGGATCCTCAGGTTAGTGTCGTGTGTGACTAGATAATTGCAGTGGTGGGAAAGGGCTGTGACTATGGGGGAAGAACCATCAGGGCAGACACCGTGCTTACTCTGTGCTAGGCACGATTCTCAAAGCGTTAAGTGCATGAATTCATTTAATTCTCACAACAATCCCATGAGGTAGGTACTTTTCTTATCTTTGCTTTACTGGTGAAGAAACTAAGGCTGAGAAGTGAAGTTATGTGCCCAAGACCACACAGCTGGTATAAGGTGAGGGCAGGATCCAAACCTAGGCAGTCTGGCTGCTGGGTTCAGGCTTAACCACTATCCTATACCAAGGTGTTTACCGTCCCTTGGGATTTCAGAGGAGGGATGACCCAACTCTGTGTCTTTGGTCAGTGATGACTTCCCAGAAGAGATGATTTTGGAAATGGGCCTTGCAGGTCAAGTAGGACTCTTCCTGACGAAGGATGGAGGAGGGGCATTTGAAGCAAATTTTTGGTTTGGCATTAAAGCCCTTATTGATCTGACCATACCAAAATCAAACCAAACCCGTTGCTGTTGAGTTGATTCCAACTCATAGGCCATTTAATTCTCTGCCATCAAGCTCCTCCTGTGACCCAGTCTTTTGCAGCAACCTCCTACTGGTCTTCTGTCTCCTTGCTCCAAAGCCATCTTTTTACCACACAAATCTGAACGCAACATTCATTCATTTGCTTCTTCATCCATTACGTAGCTAGAACTTCATCAACACCTGTCTCGTCTGAGACCTTGTGCTGGGCACCCAGATATAAAGACAGAATTGGCCCCTGCTCACAGACACCCAAAGAAATAAGAGCAGGACAGTCTCCCAGCAGCTGGGAGAGGCATCTGTATAGAGAAAGTGAGGTCCCAAAGAGGGACACGTCATTCTCCTGGGGGCAAGAGAGGTGTGGGTCTCTCCCTGGCACATGATGCTTTTGAATGGATGGATGGGCAGTTGGGTGCGTGGGTGGATGGGTAGACTCTTGCCTTATCTGCTAATTCACTGGGTACATAGCTGTTTTCCCTGCTGGACTTCAACTCCCCAAAGGCAGGACTGAGTCTGATTCCTCCCTGGTCCCAAGAGCTCAGCATGGGGGAGAGCACAGAGGAGGACTCAGGAAAGGGACCAGGCTGGAGGAAAAGGGATGAGGAGACCCAGGTCCTTGTATTCAGGAGCCCAGCAACAGTATGGGGAAAGAAGCCATAGACCAGGCAGAGGTGACATGCTGCGGAGCCATGCCCCCTGGCACCGCGCAAGGTTCTTCTCAGAGGCACTGGGCAGAAAAAGCCCAGGTCCCTCTCCCCTTAGGCCATAATGCAGCCTGCAAGGGATCCTTGCCCGGGGCAGGGAGCTGGACAAATTGATCTCTCAGGTCTTCAAGCCCTACAGACCCATTCTTGTCCACTCCTCTGCTCCGAAGCATTCCCGAGCTTCTCTCTGGAGCTTTTGAGGTGTCCAGGGAATGCCCACCCAGGTGGTCCATTCCAAGGTTCAGCAACCGGAACGGACAATGCCCAAGAGCTCCAAGCCAAGCTCAGTTCCGCTTGAGGCATTTTATGGACCCAGCCTGGGTAAACACTGGGCCCAATTAATGCACCGGGGGCTTTCACCTCTGCTGCTGTCAGTCCCACCTTCTAGAGCTGCAGGCATTGGAGCGTGAGTCCCAAGGGTAACTTGGAAAAGACACAGTGAGGGCTGAAATGGCTGCAAGGCAAGAGCCCTCACACACCATCCAGTCTCCCTGCCCCCAGTCACCGCGGCGGCGGGGACTGACACTTGTGAGTCTGGAGGGGGTGGGGGACGTGGGCAAAGACCAACTGAGGCAGAGCCAGGTTAGAACTCCATGTCTGGCCTCCCAGCCGACTGTGTGCCTCTCCCCCCAGGCTCTGTGCCTCTCCCCTGGGTGGGGACAGTGCTTCTAAAACATCAGTTGAGACACATGGTCTGATAATTAAAAAAGGTTTCTGTCGAGTTGATTCTGACTCATAGTGACCCTATAGGACAGAGTAGAACTGCCCCATGGGGTTTCAAAGGCTGTAAATCTTTCTGGAAGCAGACTGCCATATCTTTCTCCCGTGGGTCTGACAATAGCCGAGGTCTTATGGGAACCACAGGAAAGAAACTGAAATCAGAACTATCTTGAAAACTCCAGGACTCTCCTCCCTGTGTTCGTTTATAACTGATCCATCTGCTCACTCCACACACCTTTCCTGATGCCAGCTGCACTCCAGGCTCAAGCTGGGGCTGAGGACCCCGAGCTGAGTCAGACCCGGCCTTTGTCTAGGGTGAGGTCACAGTGCGGTGGGGAGACAGGAGTGGACACAGGCAATGACAATGACAAGCCGGTGTGCTTGACACTGGGACAAAGGGATGCTCAGGGACTGTGGAAGCCTGGAGGAGGGGCCCCTAACACAGCTTGGGGTCAGGAGGGTCCGAGAGTCCCCGTCTGGGGGGTGGGTGCGGTGAGACTATAGGCTAGACCTAAATTCTGAAGATGAGTTAATCAGACCGCTCAGCTATGGGAAGGCACCCAAGGCAGAGAGAACAGCACATGCAAAATGACAGTCTTCTAAAGCGCATGATATGGTTGGGGAAGAGAGCCTGGCACGTAGTAACCACTCAATAAATAACTTTGAAATGAATGAATGAGTGAATGTTAAGAAGTTTGCTATAGCTGGAACGTGGGAGGTAGGTTTGGGGTGGGAAGTAGGGCTGGAAGAGACTGGAGAGGGGCTGGAAACTGAAAAAGTCTTGAAAATTTTCTCATTTGGAATATTTGGGTGGATCCTATGGCCAGGAAGGAGCTGGGGAAGGGGCTGAAGCAGGGGAGGAACATGGCCAGGTTTGCCTTTGAGAAAGACCTCTCAGGAGGCTGGAGATAAGATGTGTTGAGGGTAGAGTTGTCAGATAAAACATAGATCACCAGTTAAATTTGAATTTCAGATAGTGAGTAATTTTTTAGTATTAGTGTATTTTTATTTGCTAACTCTGGTAACTTCAATGAGGAGTGGGAGATATACGAGGAGACTAGGGCAGTGGTCCAGGGGGAGGTCCTCATAGCCTTGATGGAGCAAGGGCCATGGGAGGAAGGAGGGGACAGCTGAGGTGGTTGTTATTTGTTTTTTAAAAGAAAACTTGTTATCCAAGTATAACATACATACAAGAAAGTACAGAAATCATAAATATACAGCTCAACGAATTATCAAAAGTGACCACACCTGGGTAACTACCAAGTCGTCCAGAAAGTAGGTCCAGAAACGAACAGTGCCTCACCCCTCAGGCCCTTCATCACCTCCTCCTTCCAGAGTGAACTCTATCTTGCCTTCTGTCACCAGAGATGAAGTTTGTCTGCTTTTTAACTTTCTGGTGGAATGATTAGTATGTGCCTGCTTGTGTCTGGCTTCTTCTGTTCAACATTGCATCTGTGAGATCCAGCCATGGTGTTGCATATGGCGGCAGTACATTGTTCACTCTCATTGCTGTGTAGTATTCCACCATGTGAACAGAGCACAATTTATTTAGCTTTCTATTTGATAAGTGTCATGGATTGAGTTGTGTCCCCCAAAAACACCTGTCAGCTTGGCTGGGTCATGATTCCCAGTATTGTATGATTGTGTCATCTGATGTGATTTCCTTATGTGTTGTAAAATCTATCACTATGATGAGATTATATGTGATCTTCTCATGTGTTGTAAATTCTGTCACTGTGACAAGGTTATACTGATGAGGTTGACAAGACTAGTGTCTTAATGCAATCTCTTTTGAGATATAAAAGAGAGAAGCAAACAGAGACACATGGGAACCTCACACCACCAAGAAAGGAGTGCCGGGGGCAGAGTGCGTCCTTTGGACCAGAGGTTCCTGTTCTGAGATGCTCCCAGACCAAGGGAAGACTGATGTGTCACAAGGACTTTCTCTAGAGCCGACAGAGAGAGAGACCCTTCTCCTGGAGCTGACGCCCTGAGTTTGGACTTGTATCCGACCAGACTGTGAGAGAATAAACTTCTCTTTGTTAAAGCCATCCACTTGTGGTATTTCTGTTGGAGCAGCTCTAGATGTCTAAGACAATGAGCATTTGAGTAGCATCTAGTTTGGGGCTGTTAGGAATATCGCTGCTATGAACATGTCTGTTGGTGCACGTTTGTACTCATTTGGTGGGGGGAGTATATATCCAGGGGTGTGCTGGAATTGGCTTGCACTGGCTTACAAGCATCTTTTCCCAACTCCACGTTCAGTTAACATTATGTTGGTAGCTTTAATGGATAATAGTGGAAATATTTATACCATAGAAATTGGCAAATACTACAAATAAGGCTTCATTTTGTTTTTGAGAGCCAGCTGTTAAACATTTACCAGCACACCACTGGGCATTATGTTCCTAGGAGTAGCTTGTTGGCTCATAGAACATGTTCAGCTTTAACTGCCACACAGTTTTCTGAAGGGTTTGTACTAATTCACACTCCCCCTAGCAGTGTGTGAGAATTCCAGGCATTTCATATCCTTATCATGGAGAGGTTTTCATGAGGTGGGGTCGCCAGACCTGTGGACGGGAAGGGAGGGAGAGGCAGGGGATTCGGGAATGCCCACGATTTTGGCTGGGCTTCTGGAGGGCGGGAATGCCATCTCTGAGTACAGAACACAGGGGGAGAGCAGTTTGGGGGTGGACGGTGAGGTGAGTTTTGGACATGCTGAGTCTGCAGGGTCTGTGGTATGTCCAGGGGTTGTTATGTGTGTGTCAGTAGTTGGGATGAGGTCTGGGGTGCCTGAGGACAAGTGTGCATCACAAATCTATTCACCTTCTCCCTGCCCCAACCCTTCATCAATGCTCCAGACTTTATTCTCATGCCTCTGCCACCCCCACGTCTGCTTCCTCCTTCCTCATCATTCTCCTACCCTTCATCTAGGGTTATGGAGACCCCTGAAGTGAACCTGTGTTCAATGCCCCCTCCTGCCCCAGCGATTGCCAGTGGTTCAATATGAGACCCAGGTCAAAGTTTTGCTCCTCTCTGGACTCAGTGTCCCCTTCTGTACAGTGGGAAGCCTGGGCTCAAGAACCTTGTCAGAGGTATTGAGGGGTGGGCCTTCAGATTCTAGCCCCTGAGGGATCTGGGCTTCTGTTCTCATTAATATCACCCTCTTTTGAAGCTCTCCAGCACTTCCCAGAGTGAACTGCTTATCAATTAATGATTGCAGAGCACTCTATATTGTACAAACCCCACCAAGAAACACTTTATTGCATCTGCTCCTCCCCATAGCCCTGCAATGTCTGTGCTCAGGGGTCCCCCAGCCTTGGGAGTAGCCAAGTCAGGATGCAGACCCAGATCTGGGGTTAAGGATCTGGCTTCTTCTCTCCATACTTCAGTGCCCCATCCAGACTGGCAAAGTCTTAGCCTAGGGCCAGGGCATGCTAACCCGTCATCCTAGGGCCCAGCCCAAGCCCAGTACACAGAAGATGCTCACTTGGTTGAAATCTGTTGAATAAAAGAATTTTCTGTGCCTGCCCTAGTCCTCTGTGTAGGGCTGAGCAGACAAGAGTCCTTGGGTCAAGCCTATGGATGGGCTCATTGTGTGTGTGTGTGTTTTTCTTTTGGGGGGGCGTGCCAAGGAGGGAGGGGTGCACATCTCTGACCAGCTGGGTGGCGGGGAGGGGGTGAGCAGACTACTCCAAAACCATGGCCCATTTCACCCGGACAGTTCTGTGCGAGCCAGGAAGTGGTTTGTATTTTCAGAAGGAAATGAGCTGGTTTTGCTCGTGGGGAGCAGACAGCTCTGGGAAATGGCTCCAAGGGAAACAGCCCATGGGAGGGGAGAACAGAGCCAGCCCCTCCCCTGTGAGGTGGGCAGGTGTTGACCCCAGGGCTGACAAATGAGCTGACTGTGTCCCTTCCCTGATACCGTTGAGAGATGCCTTCCCCCATGGGGCATTCTCTGCTGCAGAGACTCCAAGAGGTCCACATGGGCCGCGCAGGAAGGGGAAAGGTGCCCAGCCTTCTTTCACCACCTCAATCCCATTGCCGTCGAGTGGATTCCAACTCATAGCCACCCTATAGGACACAGTAGAACTGCCCCATAGGGTTTCTAAGGAGCAGCTGGTGGATTCGACTGCTGACCTTTTGGTTAGCAGCCGAGCTTTTCACCACTGTGCCACCAGGACTCCATCAGGGACCCCACAAATCAGGGCTGGCAAGGGAAGAGCAGGGCCCACTGCTGTCCTGCCTGGGAGGCCGGAGAAGGAGGAACCAGAGGAGCCAGGAAGACTGGCTGGAGGCTGTTTGGAGATTGAAGTGTTCATTCAATCACTCCATTCGTCCATCCTTCCTTCTACCCACCCATCCATCCATTCACCACCAAATCCAACTGAGGTTCCTGTGCTGGGAGTGGGTGAAGAGGGAGCAGGCTTCAAGGGCCCTGCCTTCAGGGGACTCCAGACCTGGTGTGGGGGCTGGCTGGCAGACAGCTAATGACACATGGGTACCCGGAGGTGGCTGCCTGACAGTCAGCAAGGGTTTCAGGGAGAGGGTAATCATTGAATTTGGTTTTGATGGGCAAGTAGGAGGAGGTCAGAGGAGAAGGTGAAGACATGACCCTCCTGTGCGCTGCGGGTGGAAGCCCCCTGAATTCTCAGGTCACAGGGGACTCTAAGGAGTAGTAAGCAAGGGGCAGGAGGTGGCTGGGGGCTATAATGGGAGAACCCTGGGCTGGCAGGAAGGGCAAATGCCTTGGCCCCCAATTCTGTGTGTGAGGACCAGCAGGAGCAGCACCTGCCTAGTCCAGCTCCAGAGGCAGTGAGGGACTCTGAAAATAGCCCTGGGCGAGGGTTTAGAAGTGTGCGGGTCAGCTCCCTGCTCTGACTTTACTTGCTCTGTGGCCTGAGCAGATACAGCTCTCTGCGGTCTCTTTGGGGACCCTGCTCTTGTGGGACTTACAGCCCAGTGGGGAGACAGACAGTCATAATCTCACTAACGGCCCCTACTGAGATCAGCTTAGAAGGGAGTGACCCAAGGGAGCTAATTCAGCTTGAATGTTAGGAAAGGCTGTTCTGGGGAAGGGATGGTCATTATAGCTGAGAGCTGGAGGGAGAATTGGTTAGCGGGTAAGAGGTGAGGGGAGAGGGGCCCAGCCAGAGGGAACAGGGAGGCCTGAGGAAAGAAGGAGCAGGCAGGGCACCGTCAAGGTCAGGTTGGCTGGAGTGTAGGAGCCTGGGGAGAGGCATAGGAGGGCACAAGGCTGTATCACGTTGGATTCTAAGTATGGTCAGACTTTAAGCTGAGATGGCCAAGCATTTTCTCTGTTGGAGGACCTGGGCTGGATGCTTGGGTGACAGGTAAGCAAGTCCTGGCCCTGCTCTAAGGCTTCACCCATCTGGTTGGGGAAAGGAATTAAAAAAAAAAAAAAAAATTCACCCTGAGTCTTGGGTAGGGAGTTCTACAGGGAGAGGATGCAGACTAGGGAGGAGGCTCTAGCAGGTCCAGGTGAGAGATGGGGGTGGCTTGAACCAGGGGCAGCAGAGGAGAGGAGGGGCAGTAGACCAATTTGGAAAGAGTCAACAAGACTTAGGGGAGGACTGGACGTGTGGGGTAAGGACTGAGGTGAGCTGAGAGGAAAAGGAGGACCGACTAGGCAGGAGAACAGCATGAGTAAAGGCAAGGTGGCAGGATCACACAGGTGGTCAGTGATGGGGAGCAAAGAATGACAGGAGGTGACACTGACGACAGGTACTTTTGGAAGGTCACCTGTGAAGGCCCTTTAGAAGTGGCTCTTCCTCTTTAAGCCTCACCATGACCAGGCCGTGAACTTGATAGGGTACCTACATAGCTCATCTAAGCCCCTAAACCACCTGTGAGGTAGGTGCTGGTATCATCCCCATTAGACAGAGGAGAAAACTGAGGCATGGAGAGGGCTGATGACTCGCCCAGGTCAAAGCCTGGATCAGGACCCAGAGTGTCTGACTCCAAAACCTATGCTCATGACCAGCACACGCGGCTGTCTCTGCCTGACTTTACAGAGGGGAAATCCGAGGTCCCAAGAGAGAAGAGAAGTGGCTTAACTGGGGTTGCCGAACATGTCTGAGGGAGAGCCTGGCCTTGAGCCCAGCCAGGCCAGGCTCAACCACACTGGTCAGGCCCCCTCCCACCACAGGGCCCCCTCCTCAGCATGGCTGGAAGAACTTCAGAGACAGTTAAGCTGGTAGAGCTGGGAGGGGCGTGCAGCCTGGCACTTCAGCACAGACGACCCCAGCCCCAGCGGCCCCTTTGAAGGAGGCTCAGGGCAGGGGTGGGCGCCGTGGAATCCTTGGAATGGAATGTGCATCGTCTCAAGAGCACCAGGTTGGGAGGGCAATCGAAGGAGGAAGGGATCTGAGAACAGCGAGGGGGGCTGCTGGGAAACACGGGCAGGGCAGGGAGGGGCTGGGCTGGGCAAGGCCCTTGGGGTTCAGGTGGCTCAGATGAAACCACAGACCAGACAGGGAGCGGCCTCCTTCCCCCCAGACCCTGTGGGTGCCAAGCACCTCGCAGCACCTGCACCCTCCCCATGTATGGTTCTTGATAGTGCTTATAAATGCTTTCCCCTTTACTGTCTCGGCAGGCCCCAGGCATCTGTGAGATGGGCTTAGTAGGGATCATCTCTCCATTTTACAGACTGGGAAATGGAGACTCAGAGCGGCATGAATTACCCACTCGTCACTCAGAGCACACTGGGGACAAACACCCCTGACTTAGTTTTCCCAGCACCACACAGGGACACTTCTGGACACGCCCATGGTGGACTCTTTCTTCTTTCTTCCTGTCTTCCCACCCCTCACCCCACAGAACCTGTGTCCAGACAGAGGGGGAGGTCAGTTCCCTCAGGGCAAAGACACCATCTTGTGAGTGCATGGCTCCCAAAGCCAGTGTCTGAGCGTCAGACAGACAGGCAGGGGTCCCACAGCTCCTGCTACTCTGCATCTGTCTCTGTCTTGCTGCCTGTCTGCTGTCTCTCTCTGACTCAGGCATGCAAGGCCTGGGATGGACAATTCATTTGCTTTTTTCACTCAGCCTGACTTGGGTTGCACAGGCAACTTTGCAGGGTGTTTGGCTCAGTGAGTTTGCAGGCTCATTCTAATTTCTCACAGCCCTTTTGGGGAGGCAGCTCGGAATGAAGGAAAGGGTGAGGGCTTTGGGGTCAAGCCCTTCTGAGCCCAAATCCAACCTGCTGTGTGACCTTGGGCAAGCCACTTCACCTCTCCTGCCTCTGTCTCATTTGGCGCCTGTTGTGAGGATTTCATGAGATGCTACACCTGAAAACCCCGCCCCCCCACTCCCCATGTCTTCCCTCCCTCTCTCCACACCCCTACCCCATCAGCAGAGTCTGGTCAGCAGGGTCCAGGCTGAGGCTGGGCGAGGCAGAGAAGGGTCTGCCCAGCACAGGCCTCCAGCCTCTGCCCTTAAGGCTGGTACCCTGAAGGGCTGTCTGCTGGGGTCCTGCTGGGTGTCCCCAGTGGGGTTTGTGGCATGCAGAGAGGGCTGCCCATCCCTGGCCCAGAGTCTGCTTTAGGGTAGAACCAACCAGCTGCTTCCTGGGAATTCTGATACAGCGGGTGTTAAACACCCGTACTCTCTTTCTCACGAGTCACGCCCTCATCTCACATGGTATAATACTGCCACGTGAGCTCAAACACGCACATTTACAGAGACACACGCATGCCCCCTTATCACTACTTCATTCATTCATTCGTCACACATTTATTGAAAGCCTGTAGCTCCAGGCCCGGTGCTGGGGCTCTGAACATGAAGAGGAGTCACACCCAGGAGTCCCCGACCTCAGGGTTCCTCAGGCTCGTGGGGCAAAGGGCACAGATTCAGATGCTGACCTTGCAGCGTGATCAGAGCTGGGAATCCCAGGGACTATGGGAGCCCAGAGTAGGGAAGGCTTCAGGGAGGCTGCCTGAGGAGGGGTCATGCATCTGCATCTTGCAGCATGGAGATGAGTCCCCGGAACACACGGGGGTGGAGGGGCTGGTGTCCCCTCAGGGCCAGGGCCCCTCAGGCCTCTGAGTGTCCCAGCGCCATTCTCTCTGCCTGAATGTCTTCCATTCAGTGAGACTTTCCTGGGCCCTCCTCTGTTTGTTTTTTTTGGGGGTGATGCCTGTTACCCCCTCTGCAGGCAGCCTGGGGAGGGTGTGGCAATAGTCCAGAAGAGTGCTTTGAGAGAAGCAAGTTGGTGGGCGGGGGGAGGAGCTGCTGAGGTCTAACGAGTGGCCCAGCTCCCCACGGGACCCACAAATGTTAACTTCCAGCCCTGTCAGGATCACACATCTTGGAGTAGAGTCAGAGAGGAATTCCTTATTGGACAGATGGGACTCCTAATCCAGAGAGGGCCAAGGACTCTCCAGGTCCTGTGGGGGAAGAGACAGGGCCTTCTCAGCCCAGCCCAGCCCAGCAAAGCCCCCTCCACTGCACTGGTGACCCCCACCCCCAGGTCCTTCTTAGGGGGAGGCTGGGGCACAGTTAGCTGAGACCAGTCCCCCTGGTTTCCCAGCAAATAGCTTCATGGAGTCCTAGAGCAGGTGGTATAAGGGCAACAAACTTTCATGATTGTCCCCACCCTGCAGCCCCCACCCCTGCACTTCCCTGTCTGTGATCTCTGGCTGGAGGGAGGAGCACCCCATCATTATTATTTCCTGTTATGATGGCCCCTGTAATCACACGGTGCTGCTGCTACCATCCTGTTTGGGAGAGAGGGAGCCCCTTATCTGAGCAGATCCCACCTGGTTCCCAGAGTCACTCTGCCTCCCACCTGGAGCCTGGCCAGGATGGCTGCACCAGTGTGCTCCAGGGTTACACACCACCCCCAACAACCACAGTAAGAACAATCACGGGAACCCCCCACCAAGGGCATTCGCACACCTTGTCTCGCTGGACACTTGTGCCAACCAAAGGGTCAACTGGGCAGAAACTGAGGCTCTGAGAAGGTCAGGGGCTTGCCCAAGGCCACCTCTTAGGTCTCAGCTGTCCAGGCCCTAGTCTGGCACCCTTTCCTCTGCTCCTTCCCTAAAGGCAAGCAGTTGGGGTTGGGGGTTGTGTGTGGAGGGGGCCTGGTTTCCAAAGTGTGGGCCTTGGGCCTGCTGCTAAAGACAGTGTTCTTCCTTCTCCCGGCCTCTCTCTTCTCCACAGTGTGGGCAGAACCTAGGCAACACCAGGTCCTTGCCAGCCACTAAAGTCAGCAAATGGCTGAGTTCCCCTTTGAGTCCCCAACTCTAGAATGCCTGAGGGCCTTGCATGGTCCCAGCAGGATTCTCCCCTCACCCACACCCTCATCTCTCCACTTGGGCTCAAGGCCGCCCGGTCTCTCCCTGTGTGTTTAGGAGACCAGGAAGGAGTGGACAGAGTCTGCCCACAGGACCAGTGAGGAACCCAGGATCTACCCTTGCTAACTGTTCTAAGAAGGCAGTAGGTGGTTCTGGGCCAGACGAACAGCCCAGGTGACAAGCAGCAGGGAGAAAACATCCCCAGCACATCCAGGGCCTTGCAACCAGGAAAGTGGGCCCTGAGTCCTCTGTGTCTTGTGCTGATGTTGCAACTTGGGAAGTCTCTCCACCTCCCCACACTTGGCATCCTCGTCTGTAGAGGGAAGATAGTGGTAGCACCTACTTCATGAAGTTGCCAGAGGATTCAGTGTTAGGACATTCAAAGCACTTAGCAAATGTCTAGCACTTAGTAGATATTTCATGGGATGTAGCTATTATTATTAAGAATATTTTTTAACAAGTGGTGGACAGAGCCAGCTTCACATAGGAGCAGGCCCAGATCTGAAGGCTGGACCTGATTTAGAAATGGAGTAAGTTCCTTTCTACTGAGTCTCCACTGTGCGTCAGCCCATCTTCACCTCTGCTCTCAACAACCTCATGGAATTGGTATTGTTTCCACTCTGTAGGAGTAGGAGTGGGACCTTGAGAGGGTGAGTATACTGACTGAGGCTGCACAGATCCAGGGTGCAAATGGGATCCTCTGTCCAGTACACTACATGGCTGAACCTGTGGTTCTCCAGTCTGACCCTGACATGCCATGCAAACCCTCTGTCATGGATTGAATATGTCTCCCAAAAATATGTGTCAACTTGGTTAGGCTATGATTCCCAGTATTTTGTGGTTGTCTTCCATTTTGTGATTGTAATTTTATGTTAAAGAGGATTAGGGTGGGATTGTAACACCCTTACCCAGGTCACATCCCTAATCCAGTGTAAAGGGAGTTTCCCTGGGGTGTGGTCTGCACCACCTTTTATCTTACAAGAGATAAAAGGAGAGGGAAGCAAGCAGAGAGAGGGGACTTCATACCACCAAGAAACCAGTGTCGGGAGCAGAGCATGTCCTTTGGACCCAGGGTTCCTGTGCAGAGAACTCCTAGTCCAGGGGAATATTGATGACAAGGACCTTCCTTCGGAGCTGACAGAGAGAGAAAGCCTCCCCCTGGAGCTGACACCCTAAATTTGGACCTCTAGCCTTCTAGACTGTGACAGAATAAATTTCTCTTTGTTAAAGCCATCCATGTGTGGTATTCCTGTTATAGCAGCACCAGATGACTAGGACACCCCCCGTCCGGGTCTCTCCGGACAAACGAATTTTCCCAGGAGCTGCTGGTACCCTTCCCCCTTGCCCTGTTCTGGGGACCTGAACTTCTCATGTCCAGCTCTCTCTGGCTTAGACACAGCTGCAGAGCTGTCACCCCAGACTTTGATGACACCTTCACTGCTTATACCCTTGTTGTTCAAGTGTCCGATCTGGCCACCGTCTTCTCCCACAGCCTTTGAACTTGACTGGGGTTGGGGCTGGGTCACCCCTGTCTGGGCCTCCCCACAGGTGTGAGGCTCCAGACATCCCTTCCCCAGCTGCTGCCCTCTGTTTCACCTCCTTCACATGCAGACACCTGCTGAGTGGTCTTCAGTGACAATGCATTCCCTCGGTCAGCAAATATTTGCCGCCTGTGGTTCAGCTCACCTGCAGACCACCCAGGGTAGGGGCAGAGGGGAGAGTGGCCATGGGCCAACAGTGGGAGGCTGCAAAGGACACCAGTATCATCTCTGGCTGCATTACAAGAGGCATAGAGGCCAGCACCATGGAGGGGATGTCCTGCTTTGGAGAACTGCCCCCTCTGGGCTCCACAGACAAACTGGAGCTTGTCCAGAGGAGGCAAATGAAGTTGGATGGGGCATTAAATGTGTCCCGTGAAGTCTGGCTGAGACGGTGGGGGGTGCCCACCTGGAGAAGGGCAGGCTTGGAGGTGAGAATGGCAGTCATTGCCAGCTCTCTCTGGACAAACCAGGACCCATGGGCTTGTCATATTTCAATTCCCTGTGAAAAAGGACTTTCTCCTACTTGGAGCAGCCCACGGTGAAGGGTTTGGCCCCATGAGAGCATTGCATGTAGCTGGCAGGACTAGAGATGGTTTTAGGTGATTCATGAAAAAACTTTAAAAACCTTAGTTACGGAAAAATTAAAACATACAAAATTATGTATGTGAAATAGTGTAATGAACCCCCAGGTAACTGATCACCCAGCTTCAATTTTTTTTAATTAAAAAAAAATAATAATCCAGTCACCTCCACCTCTATTTGACCCAAAATTTTGGCTAAAGTGTCGACTTCTCCAGGGACTCTTGAGCTCATCAGAAGCAGAGACTGAGGCAGGTCCAGTGGGTCCCCAGCCCACACCAGGGGCTAGCCCACCTTAGGTGACACTAAGGTGGTTGGATTGAATCATCAAAAGGAGAGGAAGGAACCAGTGTCTTCTGAGCACCAGCTCTGGTTAGGGAGCTCTCTTGAGTGTCATCTCCCTATGAGGAAGGGGTTAGTATCCTTATTTTACAAATGAAGAAATGGAGACACAGAAAGGTTGAGTGTCCTACCCAAGGTCATACAGCTTTAAGTGGCAGAGGCAGGTTGGGAACCTATATCAGTCTGGCCCCAAGACATGCTGCAATCCTTGTCAATCCAAATCCAGGGAGAAGGACTTTGCCGTATTTTTGTTTTTGAACGAGAGATAGATTTGGCGAGCACTGGAGGTGCCTCAATCCTGCTCCTGCTCCCACTGCCTGAGAGGCCTGGCCTCAGTCACATTGGCAGGTGATATGGGGGAGATCTCACTCCACCCATGGACAGGAACATCCCCTCCATCTCTCCCTCCACCCCAATGTCCTTAAAGAGACCATCTTTCCTTCCTTTTCTCACCTGTCCTCAGCCCTGGACCTGCTGATCACCCATGTAATCCTACTGCAGCTGCTTTCCCCGTGGGGCTCGAGGGCAGCACAGAGCACTGTGCAGACTAAACTCTCAGGGACTGGGACACTTGGGTACTTACTAGGCTGACCCACTCACTTTGCAGATAGAAAGAGGCCGGGGCTGGGGGTGGGGAAGGGATGTTGGAAACAATTCTAGGGTAGCCCTTCTCATGCAAACACTGCCTCTTTGTGGAAAGGACACTGGGTCCAAAGTCAGGACCCCTTGGTCCTAATCCCAGCTCTGTCCCTGGCTCACTGGTTGTGAGGACTTGAATTTAATTGCTGTAACAACTCAATGAGGTAACCCTGATATTTGCTCTAGCTGGGGCAACAGAGATAGAGAGATGAAGTGGCTTGCTCAGGGTCACATAGTGGTGGCTAGGGCTTGAACCCAGACAGTCTGGCTCCAGAACCCCCATTCTAGCTATTCTGCTCTTGCTAGGTGGAGCCAACTCTGAGTTTGCCGGTCTTCCAAAAGGGCTTCCTTTGCCCTGCAGTCCCCCAGTCCCCTACACCTCTCAGTCTGGCTGACCACCCATCCACCTGCCTCAGCAAAGGCTGCTTCGATGGACTATTTGCCTCCACATCCCAGCAGAAGGAGGGAGGCAAAAGCGCCCGGCACTGTTGCTATTTCCCTGGCTCTGCTTAGAGCCCACCAAACTACCAGGGCAAGCCCCCCTGGCCCACGCCTGCCTAGCCGGAGGTGGGCCTCCCCAGTTCATCCTGCTCGCAAAGTCAACAGACTGTGGCATCTGCAGACCATGACCTCCTCCCAGCAGACAGCAGCTCCGTCATCATTGCCAACTCCAACGCCTGAGTGAGCTTGGTGGGCCCCAGCCCCAGGGCTTAGCCCCCCACCTCCCTGAGCCCACCCGTGTGAGCCAGAGAGGGGTTGGGGATGAAGAAGGGAGGCCTGCTGAGTGCCAGGCAGCCTGACGTTCCAGGCTCAGCTGGGCTACAGCATGACTGTGTGACCTTGGGCAAATCACTTGAGTTCTCTGAGCCTCCCTTGCCTCATCCATTCTTTTGTGGGTTCAATGAGCCAAGGTGTGGAAACAGGCTTTGCACAGAGTCAACTGCTGTGCAGATGGGAGGGGCTTCTGTTATGCTCACGCTCTCTCCCATGACCCATTTCTCTCCCCCTTTCCAAGTGACCCTTTCAGTCACGTCACATTGACGAGGAATGCTCTTGTGCACTTCAAGGACCATTGCCCTGACTTGAGGGCCGTGTCTACATACACTCCCACGAAAAGAACCCAGACTGTCCAGGTAGGCAGGGCCCTGGAGATCCCCAGTCCAGCCCAGCTTGTGCATTGGAGGCCTGGGTAGGACAGGAATGGCCCAGGTTGGGGAGAGCAAGCAGGGGCGTGGGCTGCTGGTAAAGCACCTTGGCTCAGGTTTTGGCCTGGGATCTGAGGTGCAGGAGGGCTTGTAGCTGTGCAGGTTGGCACTCTGCTGCTGTAGGAGCTACTGTTCACCTCACAGTCGTCAAGGGATTGTGTATTTATTAAGACAATTAATCTGCCCTTAAGGAGGGATGCCTCTTGTATATGCACAAAGGTGCCAGCTCCCCTGCTTTTTGTCGTTTCTCTCTTCCTACATCTCCTGTACTTGCTTGGGAACTGCTCCAGGGTGGGGACTGGGTCTGGTCATCTCAGTCCCCAGAACCCAGTGCAGGACCTTTGCAAACCTTTGCTGAATGACCCAGTGACCCTCCTGTATATGCCCTGCCAGATGAGGAAACTGTTCAGGGCCTGCATCCAAACAAGAGGCCCCTCAAGCTCCCGGCAGATGGGGGACATTGGAAATGCACAGGCAGGGAAGTGGGTCGTGAAGGACGTATCCCTCTAGGCCAGAGCCCACAGTGTAGGTGGTGTCCCCTCTGCCCACCAAGAGGCACCCCTGCCAGAGCAACTCTGTGTTCAGGCAGCTCTGAACAGAGGACCAGCTGAGGGAATAGGGCTGCAGCCCAGCTGGTATCCACTGGCTCAGACATGCACCCTGGTGTGAGCATGTGCTGCCCAGGGAAAGAGCAAAAGTTTTCCTTATTTGCACTGAAGCACTCTGTGGGCCAGGAGCAGCCCTGCCCTTGCCCTTTGTCCAAACTCAGACCTCTCACTAGAGCCTCTCGGGCTCCCAGTCACTCCCTTGCATGGGGGCTCAGCACTGGAATAGGACTATGTCTTAAGGTATGGGAAGAGTCACTATGATGCTGACATGTCTCAATAATACCTTGAGAGGCTATGACTGTGGGCTCTGCAGTCAGGCAGATCTGGTTCAAGGCCCAGCTTTGCAATTTGATAGCTGACTGATCTTAAGAAAGTCACTTAACCTCTCTGAGCTTTGGTTTCTTTGTTTTATTTTAATAAATAATTTTAACAAAAATGTTATTGTGGTAATATATGTTTGTTGTTAGCTGCTGTTGAGTGGGCCTCGACTCATGGCAACCTCATATGTTACAGAGTAGAACTGCTCCATAGGCTTTTCTTAGCTGCAAAGCTGCAATCTTTATGGAAGCAGATTGCCAGGCCTTTCTTCCAAGGATCTGCTGGCTGGGTTTGAAATGCCAACCTTTCGGTTAGTAGCTGATCACAAACCCCTTGCGCCACCTATGCTCCTTGTGGTATAGATATGTATACACGTATATATATTTATATATATGTATAAAAAACATAAAATCTGCCATTTAAACCATTTTTATTTTATTAACCATTTTTAAGTGTATAATGCAGTGACGTTAGTTATAGTCACAATGCTGTACACCCATCACTACTATCTATTTCCAAAACTTTTTCATCACCCCAAACAGAAACTCTAACAATTAAGCAATATTTATCACAGCATTTTCAAAATTGTGGTATAAACGACAAAGAGTAAAGTCCCTGGGTGGTGCAGACAATTAAAATGCTCAGCTACTAACTGAAAAGCTGGAGGTTGGCGTCCATCTGGAGGCACCTTGGAAGAAAGGCCTGGTGATCTACTTACAAAAAATTAGCCATTAAAAACCCTATGGAGCACAGTTCTACTCTGACACACATGGGGTTGCCACAAGTTGGAGTCAACTCAACAACAACCGGTCACTGGTTAAAGTCCACCAATCTAAGTGTACAGCTCAATTACTTTTTCCATATACATACACCAGTGTAACCACCACCCACATTAAGATACAGATTTTTATCTCCCTAGAAAGTTCCTTTGTTCAGCCTCAGTTTTTCATCTGTAAAATGGGGAAACAATGGCTTCAAAGAGTGTTGCAAAAATTAAATGAGGTGAGGCTTGGCAAGCATTTAGCACAATGCCTGGCACACAGTATGTGCTCAATACTGTGGACTATTTCCTGCTCACTTTCAGATACTTAGTCATTTCTGCTTGATCTCAGCTTCTCAGTAGGCCTGCATTTTACCCCTGTTGAAAGTGAGGCTCCATGAGGCAGTAGTCCTGGCTTTGCTGTGTGACCTTGGTTGGGCAAGTCACCTTTCTTCTCCAGACCAATGAAGGGGTCAGATTGGTGTTCTTCTTGTCTTATCCAACTCTCTGGAGTCTGTGTTTAGGGTCTGGTGTCTGGGGCCCTTCACTGTTCCCACACAGTTGGGCTGGGAGAAGGAGGGTGAGTGGGCCTCGGCCTGGGCCTCTGTGTGTGTTGGGGATGGGGAGGCAGATGATTTTTGCTGTCAGCTGTCCAGCTGGCCAGTGGGGATCCATGAATGTTATCCTCAGCCCCAAACTGCACACAGGCACTTTCATAAGCCTGTTTACCTCGCCTGTGGTCCTCGAGCCATTTTATATTTGTCAGGAAGAAATCGGAGGAGCTTGAGTCGCCCTTCCTCACCTCAGCCACCCCCGGGACATTCCTGGATCAAATGCAAGTGGAGGTGACAAGAGAGAAGAATAAATCCTGAAAGACAAAGCCCCACATTTCCTCCGTTTAATGCAAAGCCTTGCCTTCCAGTACCTTCTTAGTTCAGCTGAGGGGAGCTTGGAGGCTGGAGACAGAGAGAGGAGGGCAGAACTCTAGATTTTGATCAAAAGAACCTGCTCCCCCAAGGGTGGGGAAGCTCAGCCTAAGCCCCAGTCTCAAGGCATCTGCATCCTGGATTTACTGCCCACTGGCTGGCCGAGCGGCCAACATTCTAGCCTCTATCCATTGGACTGTCTCGTCCATCAGAACCACGCAGGGAGTGAAGCCGGAAAGGAGCAAGGAAGCCTAGGCAGGAAGATGACTTTGCAGGGTGGAGTCCCCAGTCGCTGGAGGGTTCAAGCAGAGGCGAGAAGACCACTTGGCAAGGAAGTTGAGGACATCTGCATGGCACTAGGTCAGACAGATGACGGTTTAAACCTTGACTCCTTCTTCTACTACCTGGCTGACTTTGGACAAATTGGCAGTTATCTGAATCTCAGTTTCCTCACCTGTAACATAGAATAATCACACCCATCTCCCAAGATTTTTATGAATACAAAAAGTGGCAGTACAGGCAGTACCCAGTTACAAACATCCGACTTGTGTACAACCCATAGTTACGAACTAACCCCTGTAAAGCCTATTAAATTAAAAATCCAAGGTACATACAATGGTTCCCATTAACAAACTTTGCAACGCCCATCAAAACATTATTATCATTGTTATTATTACAGTATTATTATGTTGAAGATGTTTTAGTGTATCTGGCAATATTTAATGCTTTTTATGCATAAGAATATCAACTGAGATGTTTCAACAAATGGATGCAGTGCCAGAGTTGCTCACACACCTATGCCAAGAAATTTGGAAGACAACTACTTGGCCAACCAGCGGGAAGAGATGCATATTTGTGCCCATTCCAAAGAAAGGTGATCCAATGGAGTGCGGAAATTATCGGACAATATCATTAATATCACACGCAAGTAAAATTTTGCTGAAGATAATTCAAAAACGGTTGTAGCAGTACATCGACAGGGAACCACCAGAAATTCAAGCTGGATTCAGAAGAGGACGTGGAACAAGGGATATCATTGCTGATGTCAGATGGATTTTGGATAAAAGCAGAGGATACCAGAAAGATGTTTAGCTGTGTTTTATTGACTATGCAAAGGCATTTGACTGTGTGGATCGTAACAAATTATGGATAACACTGCGCAGAATGGGAATTCCAGAACACTTAATTGTGCTCATGCAGAACTTGTACATAGACCAAGAGGCAGTCATTCAAACAGAACAAGGGGATTCTGCATGGTTTAGAATCAGGAAATGTGTGCGTCAGGGTATCCTCTCGCCATACTTATTCAATCTGTATGCTGAGCAAATAATCAGAGAAGCTGAACTAAATGAAGAAGAACGTGGCATCAGGATTGGTGGAAGATTCATTAACACCCTACGATATGCAGATAACACAACCTTGCTTGCTGAAAGTGAAGAGGATTTGAAGCACTTACTGATGAAGATCAAAGACCACAGCCTTCGGTATGGATTACACCTCAATATAAAGAAGACAAAAATCCTCACAACTGGACCAATAAGCAACATCATGATAAACGGAGAAGAGACTGAAGTTGTCAAGGATTTCATTTTACTTGGATCCACAATCAACACCCATGGAAGCAGCAGTCAAGAAATCAAGTGACACGTTACATTGGGCAAATCTGCTGCAAAAGACCTCTTTAAAGCATTAAAAAGCTAAGATGTTACTTTGAGGCCTAAGGTGCACCTGACCCAAGCCATGGTATTTTCAATCACCTTATATGTATGCAGGGGCTGGATAATGAATAAGGAAGACCAAAGAGAACTGATGCCTTTGAATTATGGTGTTGGCGAAGAATATTGACTATACCATGGGCTGCCAGAAGAATGAGCAAATCTGTCCTGGAAGAAGTACAGCCAGAGTGCTCCTCAGAATTGAGGATGGTGAGATTTCATCTCACGTACTCTGAGATTTTTCAGGCCCCTGGAGAAGGACATTTTGCAGAGGGTCAGCGAAAAAGAGGAAGACCCTCAACCTCAATGAGATGGATTAACACAGTGGCTGCAGTAACAGGCTCAAACATACAAATGATTATGAGGATGGTGCAGGACCCAGAAGCATTTTGTTCTGTTGTACATGGGATCGCTATGAGTCGGAACTGACTCGACCGCACCTAACAACAACAATAACAACATGCATAGAAAGGTACACTATATAGACAGATTTAGGAATGGAACTCATTTATAATCCGGGGACTGCCTGTATCTGTGAACTTCCCAGCGAGAGACATAAAAATAGGATTACATGGAGTGTTGTGGCAGTGTGTCTTATGTTTCTTCTCTGTGTTAGTTTTCTATTGCTGCTGTAAAAAATTGCCACAAATTTAGTGGCTTAAAACAACTGTTAACTATCTTAACAGTTCTGTAGTTCAGAAGTCTAATATGGGTCTTGCTGGGTGGGCTACAACGAAGGTGTCAGCAGGGCGGCATTCCTTTCTGGAAGGGGAGAATCTCTTCCCTTGCTTTTTGCAGCTTCTAGAGGCTGCCCACATTCCTTGACTTGTTGCCTCCTCCGTCTTCAAAATCAACAATGGCTGGTTGAGTGTTTCTCACATTGCATCACTCTGAGATTAACTCTTCTGCCTCCCACCCTGATAATCCAGGACAATCTCCCACATTTTAAGGTCAGATGATTAGCGGCCCTAGTTCCATTTGTCATCTTAATTCCCCATTTCCATTTAACATAACATATTCACAGATTCCAGAGATCAGGACGTGGGCATCTTTGGGGAGCCATGAGTCTGCCTACCACACCATCCAAGAAACTCATTCCTCCGTCAGGGCAGAGGGAATTTGCTATTCCTGTTCAGCAGGAACCGATCAGTGCTATGGATCTGTAGCCACTGTATGTAGTTTTCCTTTCTTCCCTTTTTCAAATAGCAACTGTTATTGCAGTTGTCCTAGTCTTTCTCCACTATTGTGGAGTAATGGCGTGTTGTTGTTATTGTTAGGTGCTGTCGAGTCGATTCTGACTTATAGTAACCCCATGTGACAGAGAACAACTGTCCCGTAGGGTTTTCTAGGCTGTAATCTTTATGAGAGCAGATTGCCAGGCTCCAACAGAGCCACTGGGTGGGTCCTAATTGCCAGCCTTTCAGTTAGCGGCCAAGTGCTTAACTGTTGCACCACCAGGGGCTCCTGTCATGGCATATAGGGAGTGATTATCATGTAGCCACAGATGGCAAGACCATAAGAAGACCTCTAACTCTGAAGAAGAAGAATATAAGTCACCCAGAGATTCTGAATTCATAGTTATATGAGTCTTTGATTTGTCTCCTTTTTGGAGGCAGGTAAGAGGGAAGGTATTATTTCGTATGAGAATAGAGGTATGTGTGGATGTTAGTCCATCAAAGGACTAATGGCAAAAAGTTATTCGTTTGTCATTAATATCCTTTCCCCTATTATTCTGATTTTGCTGGAAGGTAACTTTCCTCTCGCCCACTCTTTCCCACATGTTAGTCCATACATTTCAGATTGTGTTAATCCCAGCCCCCAACTCCAGAGCTGGCCGCAAGGCACAGAGGCCTGACCAATCAGAGCATCCCATCTGCCTGGCCACAGGGACTTGTTCAGGGATGGGCACCTGACCCATCAGAATCTATGAGGTCAAATATTTGAATACTTTCTGGGACTATAGGGAAAATGTCTTAATTACCTAGTGCTGCCGCAACACAAATACCACAGACTTTAAAGAACAGAAGTTTATTTTCTCACAGTTTTCGAGTTTACAAGTCCAAATCAGGATTTTGGCCATGTTGATTTCTTCCTTGTCGGTAGTACTGGCTGTTCCTTGGTTCCTTGGATTCCTTAGCTCATAAACAACCTTCACATGGCGTCTGTCTTCCCTACGTGTGTCTCTGTGTCTATTTGGTCTTTTTATAACTCAGAAAATATTAGGTTTAACATTCACCCTACATTGGTATGACTTCACTAACATAACAAAAGAAAACTCCCGATTTCCAAACAGGGTCATATTTACAGGTACCAAAATAACCCATTGCCATCAAGTTGATGCCAACTCATGACAACCCCATGTGCTACAGAGTAGGACTGTTCCATAAGGTTTTCTTGGCGATAATCTTTTCAGAAACAGATCATCAGACATTTCTTCCATGGCACTGCTGGATGGGCTTGAACCACTAAGCTTTATGTTGGTAGTTGAGCGCAAACCATTTGCACCACCTAGGGGCCTCAGGGGTGTACTGGAATGAGATACCAGAAGAGGGAAATACTAAGGGCAGAGGGACAGAGCACCAACAGTGGAAATTCAGGCCCCCAATATCTGAGAAGAAGGGCTTCAGAAGAGGCAGCAGGGTCTGTCCTGAGTGCACAGATGACATGCTGTGGAGTAATACCCGCTCTGCTCAGTTTCCAGAGGTGACACCTCTGTTTAGGTCTGGAGATGGGTTTGTCTCATCTTGAAGTCAGAAAGGCCTGGGTTTGAATTTTGTCTCTTCTGCTTCTAAGATGTGTGACATTGGGCAACTCCGTTCCCCTTTCTGAACCTCAGTGTCCCATCTGTAAATTACAGTTATGATGAGGAGTCCCAATAATGAAAGTAAAGCAGTGTACTTGGTACTGAGTAGGTGCACTATGAATAGCAGCTATCATCATCATCATCATCATAACATGTCTGGAACCACTCCTCCTTCTATTCTTTCTCCCACTGTAGCCAACAGACCAGAAGCCTGACTCCTCTCGCTGCTGCCTTTTTGGGCCTAGATTTCTGCCTCTCTGCAGCTTTGAGCTTGGAGTCTTATCCCTACCCTGTGGAAATGTTCAGTCCACTGACTCAGGGATATTGTAACTCTCACCACAACTGCCATGCATTACATATCCTTCCATGTTTGTGTCTCCTGCTCTGTTCCTTCCTCACAGTGCAGGCTTGTGTCCTTTGAGTGTCTTGCTTAGTGGCTGGTGTGTAGAACCTCCCTAAATATTTGCTGAAAGAAAGACTGAATGAATGAACTGTCACTCACCTCGCAGAGTGGACAGACCGCAGCACCCAGTACCATGGGTAAGGCCCCCAGCCTCTGAGTTTCCTGGGAGGCCACCACTGAACCACACATAAGGGGATGGTGGAGCGAGATGAGCTTGACCTGGCAGCAGTCTGAGATAAGTATGATTTATCCCCATTTTAGAGTTGAAGAAACAGTGGCTGGCTCAAGATCACCTTTCAAATAAGTGGTGGGGCTGGGACTTGACTGCAGATTTGTGACCAGGGCCTATCTCTCAAAGTCCATCTACTGCTACTTTCAGTGCCCATAAGGCTGCATGCTTCTTTTCATCTGAATGTGTTATTTATTTCATTGATGATTTCTGTTTGCAGCAGAGCTTTTAGTGCTTCATACTGACACCGAATGAGACTAGAAAGAGGGGCAGTCATTCTCGAAGGGTTCTCCAAAGCTAATTAGGATGGAGGACTATATTGGGGTGCCGTTGTTCTAAAAGACCCTAATGAAAGTCATTACATGGGCAAGCTGCTAACCTATAAGCAAATGCGTCAACTTATGAACAATCAGGCAATTCCCCAATCCTTGTTGGATATTAGCCAAGTGCTGGATATTAGCCAGCTGAGTGAGTTGCACAACGCTCTCCCTGGAGTAGGATTGTTGGATGGGAGGGATTTTCCAGCTCGTGACTTGGATGAACCCGGAGTTATTTCCCTATTGAACAGCCCCAGCCTGAGAGGCACCAGCAGCCTCTGCTGAGGGGTGGCTGGGACAGAGTGGGGGAGTGGGCCAGCCCAGTCTGTCTACGTCTGGCCTGGTGGTGTGGCCCTGGGAAGTCTTAGTAGGATTTAGGCCTGCACAGCAGCCCCCAGAAATCCAGAGGCTGGGTTGGGGAGGGGGCTGGTTTCGAGGAAACAGGGTACCCTCTTCCCAGCAGGGAGAGAGGGCCGGAGTCTGAGGAGGGGCTGAAGCAGCAGAGAAGGAGACCCCAGGCCTTGAAGCTGAAGGGCCCAGGGTGGGGGAGGAGGGCGCCATGTGGAAAGGGCGGGAAGGGGGATTTGGCACAGGCTTCTGCTGCCTGGTCTCAATTTACTTGTGAGGAGCCTCCTAAAAGACGGGTGAGAGCCATGCACGCTTTCCTGAGAGCCTGCTAAGTGTTTATGGAATGATTTGTGAGGAGAAGTTTCTTTGGAAGCAGCTTGGGGAAGGTATGTTATTAAGAGCTCTTTCTCTAAGTTCCCCTTGGCCCTCTTCCCCCCACATCCCTGGGATCTGGGCAGCCCATGGTCACAGCAGCTGTTTGCTGTTTTGTAGGCCAGGGGCCAGGGGGCGTATTGAGGGTGGGGGGAGACAGAGGAGTGGGGGGTGGCATAATGCAGTGGAGGAGCGCTGGAGTTGGAGTCAGCATCCTTCCTTTGAGGAGGAGCCCCCAGTGCCAGGAAAGTATGGGGTCTGTTACAGGGGCTGAGGAGGAGGGGGGTCAGCAGGATCAGAGGCCTGGATGATGAGGACTGAAGCCTGACCATTGGATCTAGTAAAATGAAGTCATTGGTGAGTGATACGAACAAGCACAAAAAAAAAAAAGGGGGGGAGGGCCCAATGACATGTTTGCTTTCTCCACCAGACTGGGAGCTCCCTAGGGGCAGGGACAGTAGGCTTGTCTTGATATCCCCAGCATCATCAGACACTCAGGGCTGGCCCAGAGCAGGGGCTCAGTGAGAGCTGGGTGAGTGGTGAACTCTGGAAGGGTCTTCAAGTGTTTGCTGACTTGCCCCCTGCCAGCCATCCTGCCTGGCCATGGGGTCACCACAGCCAGACAAGGGCACAGGGAAGGCACTCAGCCAGCCCTGTAAGTTCAGCTGACTGTGAATCTTGGTCTGGGAAACCCAGGACAATCTACTAATTGTCCCATTAGCAGGAATATGCCCAACTTGGTCACCACGGAATGGACTCTTTACCCTCAGGAGTCTGCAGCCAGCTATGCAGGCCCACTAGGAAGAAGCTGATGACTGGACATTTCTGATTCTCTGAGGCCCCTGGCGGGGCATGTATGTGGACCCACTCTGATCTTTATCCCAATTTATCTTCACGAAAGCACTGAGAAACAACAGCTAAGAAAACTTAAGCCCAGAGATTGAAGTAACTCTGCTAAGGTCATATAGTGAGTACTTGCCCAGGTAGGGCTCAAACTCAGGTGTTCAAGCTGGCGCTCTTACCTGTAAGACACACCAGCCGAAGACACTCATCTCTGTCATCTCACTTGGCACACTGCATTGTCATTGTAATGGCTGGCTCTCTCCCTACTTACCTGGGCACTCCTTGAGGACAGGGATCAGGTTGGCATCATCCTGGGTCCTTAGGTCCCAGTACTGGGCCTGGCATAGAGGAGACAGATGGCTGGCTGGCTAAACTCTAGGTCAGAATTTGGGAGCTGGAATTCCAGGTAGAAAGAACTGCATGAGCAAATCAGCAAAGCACATAGCATGGTGGAGGTCTTGGAGTGAAGACATGTGTGTTTAGAGTAGTGGGTCTCAGCAGGTGCCAGGTACTGAGTCAAGGAACTGTGCTGAAAGCGTGTGGAAGTAATTTTTGGATATCATGATGATTGGGGTCTCCACTGGTATTTCACGAGTGGGGATATCTGAAAGTCTTGAGGGCTATTTTGGTGGATGGAAAGCCTGTTTATAATTACCTGTACCACAAGTCTAACTAACTGTTTTACATGTAACCACCAAGGATTTTTTGCATGATTCTAATATACCATGAATTTTCCAGGAATACAACTACTTTGTGAATTGAGGGATGATTGTCTTTTGTTCAGAACATTTTTGAGACTTGTTCAGAAAAATCTCACCATTGACAGCAATGCCTATGGTGTTTTAGTGGCCACTATAGCACACCTGGCTCAGTCTGCATGCACGGCAGTTGCAATCACAATAAGCCTATGTATAGATCTTTCTGTCATGTCTTCTAGAGTCCCTGGGTGGTGCAAATGGTTAACATGTTTGCCTGCTAACCAAAAGATTGGAGGTTTGAGTCTACCTAGCAGTGCCTTGGAAGAAAGCCCTGGCAATCTACTTCTGAAAATTCAGCCACTGAAAAACCTATGGAGCATAGTTGTACTCTGACACACATGGGGTCATATGAGTCAGAGTTAGCAACTGATTAACTGGTTATTATGTATTTTAGGGTAGTTGGCCCCAGCATAAAAATAGTGAAATACATAATTTTATCACAAACAACTTTCCCCTTAGTTCATTTCAGCTTTATTCAGTGGTGTAATAGATCCAAGTCACACGAGAACAGACTCTGCATTTTGTGAAATCATGTTGGTAGCTTAAAATCAACCATCCTGGAAGCATTTACACCACGGAAATTGGCAGACACTATAAGTCAAGTGCTATTTTTTTTTTTTTTCCCTCCCTTCAGAGAGCCAATTGTTAAACATTTACCAGCTCAGCACTGGTTACATTGGCTTTTTTCATTTTGTGTGGAGGCAAGCTATGTATATATTACCTGTGAAGATCATTTCAGCATAGTAAGGGGGCCCCATAGGGCCGAAAACCCAGGTGGAGGGAAATGAGCCTGTAGATAAGTAAGGACTTCCTGCCCCTGGCAGGTCAGAAGCTCCTGTGGGCTTCTGAAAAAGCTAGAAAACTTTGAATCTTCGTGCAGACCTGGTAGTCAAACAACCACCGAGGTTCTGCTCTCCTCCAGAGCAGCAGGGGCTGGACCAGAGGCAGCCCCACCTCCCGCCCTCTGAAGAATTTAACAATTTTGCATGACAGACCTGGGGCTGCTATGCTGGGTCAGGCCATTTTGTTTCTTGCAGCTTTGACAGATAAAACTGGTCATAAAACAAGAGGCCAGGCAGCCTTGACAGTGACCAGCCCCTGATGTGCCCTCCTGGGCTTTTGACCTTCCATCAAGTTCCCTGGTGTCAGCCCTAGCCCTGGGCCCCTCCCCATCCTGTTGAGCTCCAGCCCACCACCCAGAGGCTCAACACCAGCCTCATATTAACAACTCCCAGCTCTTGAGTGCCTTCTGGGTGCCCAGCACTGTACTCAGTGCGTCTCATGCATGACTTCCTTGTCTGCCCGCACCCCAGTAGAAGGCTGTCTTATTTCCACCATTTTGCAGATAAGCCAACAAGCCTAGAGAGAGGATATGACTTGTCCAAGGTCACTCAGCCAGCAAGTGGTGGAACCAGGACCAAAAGCCATGCTGTCTGACTCCCAAACGTGTGCTCTTAACCTCACATTCAAACTTTCAAGAGAAGATGGTATCTGTTCAACTCCTCTGTTTGATGAGGTCCAACATGTAGGTCAGAGCTGGAAGGGACCAGAGAAATGACCTAATCCTGTGATTCTCAACAGTTCATAAATCCACCCCTTCCCCCGACATACACCAGCTTCATTATCAAAGAACCTGGTTCTACCACGAAAGAAGCAGAAGCCCCCTTTCTCTAATAAAGGATGTTTCTGCTGATCTATTTATCATGTAGGTAAGATCAGGCTGAATAATGGCGATTTCAGTGATGTCACTGAGAGCCAATGTTATTGCTATGGCTTTAAAATACAAACAGAAAAAGAATCTATTAGTCACTGAGGAGTATAATGAGCCTGTTGAGTAATCAGCCTGCCGGCCATGGTACCTGTAAACCACAAGGATGATAAATGAAATACCACAGCCAAATTCTTGGACACTTGCGGGTGGGTGTGGGACAGCAAGGTTGTGAGCCTCGTTCTGGAAACCCTGCTTTTCACCAGTCTACTGAGGACCCTGCTCTAGTTCAACTCTTCATTTCACAGACTGGGTAACAGAGGCCCAGAGAGGAGAAATGTTTTCCCAGGGTCACCTAACGTGTTCACAACGTAGCCAGGGATGGAAGCCAGTTCCTGCAGGCTGCAGTCTGGAGAGGACAGCAAGTGCCCACAAGTGGCTAGGGTCACATAGGCTGTTCTCTTTCCCCACTCTGGCCTGCTTCCCTCCTCCCTCTGGTGTTCCTTGGCTGATTCCAGGCCCTCTCCCCTCCCCGTTGCAGATAAGCCTGCCAAGATTTCCAGAGGGGCTTGGGGATAGGGTGTGGCTTCCGGAATGTCCAGACTTGGGGACAAGCTGGAGAGAGGACCTAGATTTGTGTCTCCCCTCACCCACTCTGGGCCTGTCCACTCACAGTTGTGTGGGTGGATCCAGACACTATTTGCCAAATGGGCTGAGAGACCAGAATTTTCCCCCAAATCCAATCAGAGAGAGCCTTCTTGGATGGGATAAAGACTGGGAAGAACGTGGCCAGAGCTTTAGTGTCTGAGCACTCTAGATCCTAGTCATTAGCATGAGCCAGTCATTTCCCTTGCCTGGGCCTCAGTTATCCTTGTCTGTAAAATGGGCATGGGCATGCCCCTCGGTTCAGCAAAACTTTACTGAGTGCCCAATCATCAAAACTACCATTTCAGTGCTCACCGTGTTCCAGGTACTAAGTCACTCTCTATATATTCTCTAATTTAAATCTCACAACAATCTTAAAATATTAATGCTAGATTTTATATTTCCTCTTTTAATAATAAGGTAATTGAGACTCAGCAGTTTTAGCAACTTGTCCAGGATCCCACAACTGATCCAGGATCCATGCCCAGGGGCTAATGGTTACTACCCTCTGAAGGTACTTTAAGCTGGAGTATGGTGCCAGCCAGAGCAGGAATCTTAGATTCAACCATGCGAAGATCAGGGAAGCCTTTAAAGGAGGCTACTGCACACTGGGCACAGAACTAAGCCCTGGGGCCTGGCCACTGAGTCTGTGTGCAGGACATCTGGCCACTTCCATCAAGACAGCACTGGCAGGATGCTGGTCACCCAACTGTCAGGGGTCCCATCCTCTCTGGCTGGTTCCCTGAATAACAAGTTGTAGATGCTGTCAGGGGGCCTGGGTTCTAAGGCCAGCCCCCAGGAATCTAGCCAGGTATTTTATAGACATTTGCTGATTTGATTCCCCAAACAGTCTTGAGAAGTGAGGATGGTTAGCCTCATTTTACAGATGAAGAGACTGAGACCCAGAGAAGTGAAGTCCAGAGTCACATAGGGCCACGATTTTGACCTGAGTCTGTCACGAGCCTGTGGTTTTTCGCTGTCCCCAGCTCCCTATCTGATGCTACGCGCTATATATTTTGCAGGGTGTTGCATGAGTCACTACCTCTCCCTGGGCCTCGGTTTCCATGAATGAGAAAATTCATTCCTGTTCTTGTTAAAAAGTGTTGGAAGATTTCAGTGAGATCATGGATAGAAAAGTGTTCTGAAATTCTGCCCATGACTGACATTTTGCTATTATGTGATTTCAGGAGTATTGGTGACTCCTTAACCCAAAAGTATCATCTACTCTGGCCTGTCCCAGTGCCTAAAATTCCACCATCAGAGCTGCTATCCCTGGGTCAGACTTTGTCCCCAGTTCACACACCTAGAAGAGAGGTATGATTGGGGCAAGATTATGTTAACATTATCAGGCACTAGTGCGTTTATGCCATCTTTTTGTGGTTGAGTCAAGTTCAGTCATTTCCAGGAAGGCAGATGGCCGGGGACAGGTGAAGTTCTGTCTGATAAGCTCAGCCTCATATTCTTGTGGGCAAATGCATCACCTTCCATGGGAGGTGGAAGTGGCCAGGAGATCCTGTGGCCTCAGCTGCTTTGGGCCCCAACAGGTCTGGAGGTCCAGGTTTGGGAGTCAGAGAAGTGGCCCAGCTGCATTAAATCTAGACCAGATAGGAGGCACTTGGGACATTTGGGGTACTGAAGAAGACTGAGATCCATTGGATGGCCAGAGCTGCCCAGATGGGGTACAGCCAATACAGAGACCAGAAGCCAATGTGGCTCAACCCAGAATGGGCAGGTAGAGTGGACTTAGAAGCAGGATATGGGTTCCAGGAGTGGGTAAGGCTGGATGGAAGGAACCTGGCAACATGCGTGGGACCAGGAGGGGCAGCCAGGTGTCCAGAAGTGGAGGCCATAAAGGGAGCAAGAGCAGTGAGTAGTGAGCACAAAGGGCTGGGCAATCAAAGCTGCTGCCTGTCTCCCTGTTTGCACCAGGAGCTGGTGATTTCTGTACAGCCCCCTGGAAGGCCAGGGAAGAACAGCCTCACCCGGGTGTCCACGCATCATGGGCTTGCTCCAACTATTGCGTCTTTGACCCAGCTTGCACTAACTGTCACGTCTCTGACCCAGCCTGAACCAGCAGCACAGTGACCTCTGCACATATGGATGAAAGGGGAGGATGTGCATCCATTGCCATATTAGCAGGAAGCAACTCACTGCCTTAGTGTCCTAGTGCTGCTGTAACAGAATGGCTTTAACGAACAGAAATTTATTGTCTCACAGTTTAGGCGGCTAAACGTCTGAGTTCAGGGCACTGGCTCTAGCAGAAGGCTCTCTGTGTCTGCTCTGGAGGAAAATCCTTGTCTCAGATTCTCTAGAGTTCTTGGCGTTCCTCGGTTTTTTGGAAGTCTCCACGTGGCATCTCTCTTTCCCTGGTTTGTGCTTGCTTGTTTCTGTGCCTGTTCTTTTTATATCTCAAAAGTGATTATTAGGTTTCAGACGGGCCCTACATTGATATGAACTCATTAACGTAACAAAGAAAGTCCGATTTCCAAATGAGATTAGTATATCCACAGGTATACCAACCAACCCACAGCCTTCCAGTCGATTCTGACTCCTAGTGACCCTACAGGGCTATAAATCCAAGGCTATAAATCTTTACGGAAACAGACTGCCCCATCTTTCTTCTGTGGAGCCACTGATGGGTTCGAACCACCAACCTTTTGGTTAGCAGCCAACTGATTTAACCACTGTACCACCAGGCTCCTATTCACAGGTATAGGGATTAAGATTTCAACACATATTTTTGGGAACACAATTCAATCCATAACAATTATGAATTAGGTGATTGAGCCCGAATACATTGTAAATCTCAAGAATAGTGCAAAACAGATCTTTAAATGTCCCCTTTCCCTGGGTTGTCTGTCAGTCTGGACTGAGCGCCCCTCGGAGTGCATAGCACAGTGGACCTTAGCGTGTCCCTCCTCTCCGCTCTCCTTCCTTTCTCTTCCCACCCCCACAGTGCTCTGTGTGTTTGTTTTTTAATTTTAACTTTTTATTTTAAAATAATATAGATTCAAAGGAAGTTGAATTACAGGTTTAATGCAATTGCAGTCAAAATCCCAACTAGATTTTTTTGTAGATACAGAAAAGATAATTCTAAAATTTATATGTAAAGGCAAAGGAGCTACAATTCTGAAAAAGAATAAGAAAGTGGGAGGAGTCACCTATCTTATTTCAAAACTTATTATATAGCTACAGTAATCAAGACTGTGTTATCGATGGAGGGATAGATATATAGATCAGTGGAACAGAATCCAACCACCTAACCCACTGCCGTCAAATCAGTTCTGACTCACAGTGACCCTTCAGGGTTTCCGAGGCTGTAAATATTCACAGAAGCAGACCGCCACATCTTTCTCCCTCAGAGTGGCTGGTGGGTTCGAACCAGCGACCTTTTGGTTAGCAGCCTACTGCGCCACCGGGGCTCCTGTGGAACAGAATAAAGTCCACAAATAAACACTCACAAATATGGCGATTTGATTTTTTTTAGAAGTCTTTATTTTGAAATAATTATACATTCACAGGAAGTTGTAAAGATAGTACAGAAAGATCCTGTGTGCCCTTCACCCCAGTTTCCCCCAGTGGTTACATCTTAGATAATTATAGTACAATATCAAAGCCAGAAAATTGACATTGGTATAATGCATGTGTATAGTTCTATTCATGTAACCACTACCATAATCAAGATTCTCTCTCCACAAAGGTCCCTCTCATGCTGTCCCTTGGAGTCATACTCTGCCCTTTCCCCTCACCAGCCCTTTGCATTCCATGCCTCATCGTTTTCGTGCACCTCAATCCCCTCATCGTTTTCTAGCCTAGACTGACCACATAAGTTAGCCCGTACCTGGTCCTGCTGGGTGTGAGACATCGACACACAGACAGGATCCTTCGGATCAAAGTAAAGGCCCAGGTACTGGGAGTCGGGGCCAGAGCTACCAAGGGATGGTGGATTTCAAGGGGATCCTCACTATTTTGCCAGGGCTGTGTGTGCTGGAATCCACTGGTGGTGTGGGCTAGCAGGTCGTCAGAACTCTGCACTGATGCATTGGGTGACAGTGAGCAACACTCCTCTCAGGGCCTCATCTGCTCCACTGTAAAGGTTTGGACCCTGTGATGTCAGGTCCCCTCATCTCAGATATTCTCAGGGTAGCCAGTGACCTCCCTCCATCAGCAAAAACCTCCCCTATTTCTCCATTGTCCTCAGAGTGGAGTTGAAGCTCTTTAGCATCGCATTCGAGGCCCTGCATGACTCTGCAGTCACATCTCTCACCCTTTCCACCTCCCCCTTTGGAGTCCAGCAACATGGAACCAGCTGTCACTCCCCAGACTCATGGGACGCCCTTCCCTTGCTGGTCTGCTGCCCTCAACTCCCTACTCAGATATCACCTCCTCTTGGAAGCCCTCCCTGACTGCCTTCCCACCCCAACAGAGTTAATTCACTCTCCTGTGTCCCATCCCCTTCTCCTGTTCTCACAAAAACACCACACTGTCTGGTCTGCTTGTCTGTCCCAGCCACTTCTGGCGTGTGGGAACCAGGAGTCCAATAGTGGCAGGACACCTACAGCGGCATGAGGCACAGCACCAGGCACAGTGTAGACCCTCTCTGAAGGGAACGAGTGCGGCCACCTCCGTCCTGGGAGGTTGGCGCCTCCTCCTTCTCCTTGGTCTGGATCCGTAGGCTGCCCTGCCCAGGGCGGGTGAACTCATGCTCTTATGTGGCTTGGCCAAGCCCAGTGCATTTCTCTGAACGCAATAAAAACCAAGCAACACACTGCTCGTTGTTGTTAGAAAACACAGTAGGATGGAAACGCTGCCTCTTTCCCCCACCGTGGTAGCACCCCAGCTGTATTTTCCTATTCCTCAGAGCCCAAGCTGTCAGAAGAACTTAGAATTTGAAGATCTTAGACTCACAAGATAATGGAATCTTAGATGAATATGTAATGCTAGAATTCTACAATCCTTCAATCATAGAGAGCCACAATAATGATATTTTACTATTACAGTGTGTTAAAACCAGAAATTCCATTTACAACATGGAATCTTTGAATATGGAATCCGAGAATCCCCAGCATGTCGGTGCCAAAAACTTCAGGTTAGACCCAAGAGCCCACCTCCTGTGGTGCCTATGAAAGCCCAAGTGTCACACAGCAAATGAGAGCCAGGGAAAGCTGGGGCCCTCCCACCTGGGGTTTCTGCCCTACACAAGACTCGGGAGCTCTCAGGTCAGCGTTAGGAGGAAGGCTCTGGTGACAACGTCACCCGAGTTGATCCCAGCTCTGTGGCTCTCTGGCTGTGCAATTTTATACAAGGTTCTCCACTTCCTAACCTCCAGTTTCATTGCAGCAAGGGCATAGTAAATCTTTTTTTAAATAGAATTTATATTTTAGAGCAGTTTCGGATTTACAGAAAAATTGTGCAGAAAGTATAGAGAGTGCCCATATTCCCTCTGTCCCCCTTCCACGCAGTTTCTCCTGTTACTACTATTGTTGTTGTTGGGTGTCGTAGAGTCAATTCCAACTCAGAGCCACCCCCTGTGACAGAGTAGAACAGATTCGTAGGGTTTTCTTGGCTGCAATCTTTATGGAAGCAAATTGTCAGGTCTTTCTTCCTCAGAGTCGCTGGGTAGGTTCAAACTGCCAACCTTTTGGTTAACAGCACTTCACCATTGAGCTGCCAGGGCTCCTTTCTCCTATTATTAACATCTTTCATTTGTGTGGTACATTTGTTGCCACTGACGAGCCGATATTGTTACATGACTATTAACTGAAGTCCATAGTTTACATTAGAGTTCATTCTTTGTGTTGTACAGTCTCTGGGTTTTGCCAAATGAATAATGTCATATATCCACCATTACAGTATTCTATTCACTGCACTAAATACAATTTTAAGTGCTCAGTAAATGGCTGGCTTGTATCTTCTCAGTGTTCTTTGCTTCTCCTGATGTGGGGCATCCAGGGTCTTGCATGGTGGGGGCCTCTCTGAAAAGCTTCGTGACCTGATGGGATTCCAAGGGAGAAGGCAGGAAAACCAGGCATCTAGGGACAAAGGACGCTGATCTCAGGCCTTCCAGGGAAAGGCGCAGATAAGTCCTCCACTTAGGTCCTGGGTAGCAGCCTTTCTGGGACGTCCACTCCCACCCTGCAAACCCTCCCTGACACACATCTCGGGATGTTCATGTCATCACCTGAATCTCAGTTTCCTCATCTGTAAACAGAGCAGCACTCTTGGTTCCTTCCCTGCTCCACCACTTCCTGGGCGGGTCTTTTCTCTCTGAGGCTCAGCTTACTTACTTAGAACTTAGTCCCCAGCACTACCGGATACTTGAAGGCAGGCCTATATTTTATTCCCTTTTTAGTCTACCGCACACTGCCTGGACCAGAGGCAACAGTAAATGTTAAAAACAATGAATATTAATTGCACGTGTGTTGGAAGCAATCCTAGGGTCCAGCCTCCAACTTCGCACAGGTCGGGTATTAATGCTGTCGTTTTAGTCGCCTCCCAGGAGGACGGGTGTCTTCTGGCAAGGAATTGGCCAAGAGATGTCCGCTGTTGTTGCTAGGTGACTTTGAGTCAATTTTCAGCTCATAGTGACCCCATGTGACAGAGTAGAACTGCCCCATAGGGTTTCCTTGGCCTGCAATCTTTATAGAAACAAATCACCAGGTCTTTCTCCCGAAGAGCCACTGGGCAGGTCTGAACCCCAGCCTTTTGATCAGCAGCTGAGTGTTTAACCATTGCACGACCAGGGCTCCTTAAGCGGTGTCTAAAACTAAATAAACAAACAAACAAAAAATTGTCATTGAGCCAATTTGATTCCAACAGAGTAGGACTGCTACATGGAACAGCTGGTGGATTTGAACTGCCAACCTTTTGGTTAGCAGCCAGGTTCTCAACCACTGTACCACCAGGGCTCCAAGAGGTATCTAGGCCCTGGCTATCCTGTCTCCCTGTGGCTGTTTTTCTTTTTTCGCTCTACTCCACTGGGTGGCATTTCGTCTTCGCAGTCTCTGACTTATTTACATATTGAAAGGAGAGGGGATTGAGGCTGGGGGGCCGCCTTTCAGGACATCAAAGTCAACCAAACCTCTCCGTGCCCTTGGTGGGAGGTCTGGAGGAGCCTGCCCTGTCAGCACGTGAGCAAAGTCAAGCCCCTTCCAGAGGGGCAAGGAGGCCAGGGGCAGTGGAAGGGTTGGGGGCTGGGGTGGGATCAGATTGCCCTGAATGGAAACAAACTCCAACCCCAAACCAAACCCAAACAGAGATTCCAGGAGGAACTGGTTGGGCTGGGACAGGGAGGGGTCAAACAATGAACTCAGGGCTCCAGGTTCCCCAAGGGATGTACAGTTCCCAAGCCTGTGCTGAGCGACCCCTCCCTCAGAGACCTAGGCAGATGGAATTTCTATCCTGTGAGCCAGCAGCCGGCCAGCCAGTAGGGGAGAGCAGCTCCAGGCCTGTGCTTACGTTTGTCAGACAAACATCCATTAAGGGCTTGCTGTCTCCCAGCAGCCACCAGAGAACAAGGAGGAAACCAGATAGGCACAATTGCTTCTGAACTTAGTAACACGAATTGTGTGAGCATATTAAACTGTTGCTAGCTGGCCTTATTAGGGCCCTTAGCACTTCCTAGAGCACTGGTTTAGGCAAAAATACTGCCTAGTCAGGGACCCTCAGTGGGTGTCTGTGTTCACATTTGGATATGTTCCTGACTTCCAAAGAAAATAGCAGCTCTTAGACTAAATCAGGTCCTGGTACCCACAAGGCAGACAAGTTCACCAAGCAAGCCCATCCTTTATTTAAAGTTAGTGGGACCCTGGTGTAAAAAAACCAAAAACCCATTGCTGTTGAGCCCAATTCGTAGCAACCCTATAGGGCAGAGTAGAACTGCCCCATAGGGTTTCCAAGGAGCACTTGGTGGATTCAAGCTGCTGACCTTTGTGGTTAGCAGCTGTAGCTCTTAACCACTATGCCACCAGGGTTTCCAAACCTGGGGTAGGAGAGAAACACAGAGAACTAACAAATGTTACATAGCTATTGTTTGTTAGACCTTGGGCCAAGCCCTTATTAAAATGTGTGGTCTCATTTAGTTTTTACAGGACTAAGCTGAGCAGTAAGACTGATTAGTGCCCCCACTGGCAGACAAGGAAAGGGAGGCCCAGAGAGGTAACCAGGTTGCCGGGAGGCACAATGGTGAGTGGGGAAGCCAGGGGTCACATCCTGGTGTGTGTGTGTGTGTGTATGTGTGTGCGTGTATGTGTGTGTGTGTGTGTGTATGTGTGTGCGTGTGTGTGTGTGTGTGTGTGTGTGTGTGTGTGTGTGTGTGTGTGGTGAGGTGGGGGAGGGAGTCCCACTATGCCAGGCTGCCAAGGCTTCTGCTCTGCTCTTCCCTCTGTTACAAGCCAGGAACATCAGCCTTGGAGAGGCCTCAGCTGTAGGCTTCCAAGGCCTTTTGTGGTGGAGCTTTGGAATGTTTCTCTTGCTTTTTCTTTATGCTAGTTTGTATTCCATTCCCTCCATTGCCTAGGTTTTAAAAATGTAACAGATGTATCCCTTTTGTATCATTGCGAATTCATTTTCTCCTTTTAATCTGATTAATCTTTGGTTTTTACTGGTACACAGATATCTTCTAGGGTGAGCTTAGTCCCCTGAGAATTCCTCCTCCCTCCTCACCCTGAGGGTTGGGGCCCTGGCAGCCATCTTTACCCAACTGTGATCCTGACTCCTGGCTCCAGCTGATTGGATCAGGGTGGACATGTGACCCAGGCTGGCCCAATCACATGCTTTTTTGCTGGATTTGGGAATTGGGGTTCAGAATCAGCCCAGGCTCGCCGTCTCCAGGTGTGACTGATATTGAGGGACAAAGGGAGGGCTGCGGGGTGTCCATCCTACCCCCAGTGAGTCCAGGAATCCAGCTGCAGGAGAGGCAGTGATGAGATAAGATAAGGCCCCGCCCATTTTAGCTTCTGTCTGCTTTTCCGGTTCTCAAGAGACCAAAGCTGGCCTTGGCCCCTGCCAGGGGTTCCGCCAAACACGCTGCGTCCTTATGGTGAATAACCCTTTTGGCCGAAGCTTGCCTGAGCATCTTAACAGCTGATTTATTGCAACTTAAAACTGGGAGAACTGCTTCATCTTCCTGGGCCTCATCTTGAATTCGTGGTAGCAGCACTCAGCTCTCAGCTTTGTTCATACAATTTCTGAGACCTCACGTCTCCAGAGGGACATAAGCCATCCTCCCCACAAACAAAATCCCCTGCCTTCTCTTGGTGCTCGTCTCCCTTCAGGGCCACACGCACACACACACACAAACACACACACACACCTGTTCCCACTGCCCTGAGCCCATCACTTTGCCCTTCCACCTAGATCTACAGTTGTGTCAACTGTGGCTAGAATCCCATTGCCTATTCTGGATATTTCATACAAACGGCATCATACGATATGTGGCCTTACATATTTGGCTTCTTTCACTTAGTACAAAGTTTTCAAGGTTCAGCCATGTTGTGGTATGTACCAATACTTCATTCCTACCCACCCTTCCAGAGGGCTCCAAGCTCCAATACCACCTCCCACCATACCACCTCCCATCTCCTATTGTTAGGTGCCTCTAGTCAGCCTTCCACTCACAGTGACTCCATGTACAATCAAACGCTGCTTGATCCTGCGTCATCCCCATGATAGGTTTTGGATCAGACAATGTTCCATTGTGATCCACAGGGTTTTCGTTGGCTGATTTTCCTTTGTCTTTGTCCAAAAGCTCCGCGGAAACCTGTTCAGCATCACAGCAACATACAAACCACCACTGACAGACGAATGGTGGCTGCGCATGAGGTACGTTGGCCAGGGTTCAGACCCAGGTCTCCAATGCTTCCTGCCACTCCCTACCTCCCACCATGCCACCCCCCATCTCCTAGGGTCCTTGAAATTCTGGAATTTACAGGATTCTTGCCCTGCCTGAGGTTGGAAGAGTGGACTTCCCTTTTTATTCCACAAGTATTTGCCTGCCCATACCTCTGGTGCATGGGACCCCCACCCCAAACAGTTCTCCCACCCTTCCTCTCCATGGATGTCACCACTTCCCTGTCCTATATCCCAGATGGGGCAGCCTCAGAGGATACCCTGCCCCACCCTCTGTCCAGGGCAGGGACCACCTTTGCAGCTGGGGTGGTGGGAAAGCGGGGGGTTAGGAGGCAGGAGGCAGGAGTCATGGGGTATGGCCCCTGCTTGTGGACCTGCTATCCAACCTTGGGGAGGCTTCTATCCTGTCTAGACCTCTGCTGTGGCACAGATAGAAGTCAGTTCTGGAAGACTCTGACACTGTGGCTGCAGAGATGAGGCCAGGGGCCTTCCAAGGAGCTTCCAAGGAGCCCCCTCCATTCCTGTGAACGTTGGGCAGCCAGATGGACTGGGCAGAGCCGCCCACTCTGGACTCCTGGGGCTGTGTGACCCTCCCCCACCCACCCACCTCCAGCCCACAAACCGGCCCGCATTGCTTTCTCTTTACTACCTCAGCTTCAGCTTCTCGCCTAAGCAATCCTGGCAGCCGGCATTCACTTACCCACCTTTGGCTTGGCTGCACCCAGGGGGACTGGCAAGGAGATCTTCTCCCTTTAAAAGCTTCAAAGCCAGCCCTCCTGTCTGGCCCCAGGGCCTGCCTCAGCTCAGCCTCTCAGCTCCACTGTGGGCCACAGCACCTGCGGCTCCTTTCTTCTTTTCCTGGTCAGAATTTTGCCCTTCCCTTATTCCCTGTAGCTTGCTATGCCTCCTAAATATCGGCGATTCCCTATGCTGCTTCCAACACTCTGCCCAAAAGCAGGATACTCCTCATTGACTGAATCCTGGGATACACAGCCCCTGGGCTCTTCAGTGACCGAGGAAAGAGGGGATATTGGCTCTGCAGGCTTGAACCAGCTCTCCTCCCAGCCCTGAGGATACTTTGTAACAGGAGGATCAGATAGTGTCCCTCCCTAGTTCATAATTCTTCTCCCTGTTGCCCTGGCATTCATGGCCCTTCATGACTGGTCCCATAACCCTCCCACTGTTCCTGCCTCCTCCCTGGATTCTAGCCACACCAAATGATAGTTCCAGACTCCCCTCAGTGTCTTTGCTACTGCTGCACCAGAAAACACACCTCTTTACCCAGTTAACTTCTATTCATTCTTTAAAACTCCACTTGGGCAATCATCTCTCCCAGGAATAATGTTGTTTTTATTATTAAGTGCCTTCCAGTTGATAGCAACCCCATGTGATAGAGTAGAATTGTCCCATAAGGATTTCCAGGCTGTAATCTTTACAGGAACAGATCACCAGGTCTTTCTCCTGCAGAGCCGCTGGGTGGGTTCAAACCACCGACCTTTCACTTAGCAGCTGAGCGCTTAACCATTGCACCACCAGGGCCCCTTTTCCTATTCCATTCCAGGTGTAACAGCAAACATTTCTGAGCCCTTCCTGCGGGGCCCGGGCACTGTGCTAAGTGCTTTATGTGAATGATTGTATTCAGTCCTCACAGCAGCTTCAGGAGGTAGGTGTTCTTGTCCCTGTTTCACAGGCAGGGAAACCAGGGCCCAGAGGGGCTACGTGAACTCCCCACAGCTGTGAGGGGCATAGATGGGGTCAGGACCAGGCCTGCCTGGCAGAAACAGGGCCATGCTGCCACCCCATGAGGCCACCTTCCCTGCCTGGGAGCCCTGGCCTCCCCCAGGCACATCTGCTCCTCCAGGCCTCTAGCTGCCGCATGCTTCAGGATAACGAATTAGGCTGTAACAAGAGGTGAAATCAAATGCGGGCCCAATAGTTTTCCACAGCAATTTCATGCAAAATAATTCCAAGGCATCCGCTTTCTCACCGTGTGGGGTTTGAACACACTGAGACGGGAGGATGGAGGAGCCAGACCCAGCCAGGCTCTCACAAGAAAATAAACACGGTGCAGAGGGTATCACACCTAGCAGGAGGTGGGGGTGCAAATCAGGGATTTTATGGGGTGGGCGGCCTGTTAGGAACCAGGCCCCGTGGCCTGGCCTCTGAAGGAGGATGCCAAAGGACACCCCTATGATCGAGCCAGGACCGCTTGCCCGTTATGCCCACGCAGAGTCCCCGGCCAGGCCCTCGGCCCCACGTGGCAGCTGCTGAGGGTCGCTGAGGGCTGGACTGTGGCCCACACACTCATGCTGATTTTCTCACTCATTCATTCACGTTGTACTTGGTGTGTGGTAAGACTCGGTAAATATTTCTTGAATGAATACATTTGCTCACTTCTTTCCTCCTTCCACCTTTTCCCCCACCTACCTCCCACAAGAATTTCTCCACTGTCCTTGTCCCTGAGGTCAAAACACCCACTGGGCACCTGATTGGCTAAGCCTGCGTCCCAAGCCTTGGTACAGGGAGTGGGGGATCCTTAGAACAGGGAGTGGCGGGGGAGGGTTTGGTACAGGGAGTAGGCGGGGTGGGGAGCCCTTAGAACAAGGAGTATGGGGGGTGGGGGTTGGTACAGGGAGTGGGAGGGGTGGGAGGCCCTTAGAATAGGGAATGGGGAGGGCTTGGTACAGGGAGTGGAAGGGGTAGGGGCCCTTGGTATAGGGAGTGGGAGTAGTGGGGAGACCTTAGAACAGGGAGTGGGGGGCTTGGTACAGGGAGTGGGAGGGCTGGAAGGCCCTTGGTACAGGGAATGAGATCGGTGCAGGGCCCTTGGTACAGGAAGCAGGAGGGGTGGGGGGTCTTTGTACAGGGAGGGATAGGAGGCCATTGGAACAGGTAGTGGGAGGAGTGAGTGGGGGCCAAGAGGGGCTATACGACCCCATTCACCTTCTGTAGCGGACATGGGACCCTGCCTTCTGCCAAGACTCATTCAGAGAGAGATTCCTCCCAAACAGAAAGAGAGTTTGGAGATGGGCAGCAAAATAACACATGTCCCCTCTGTCTACCTGAAATGCCATATCGTCTGTACCTCTGAGCAGGACCTCTTCTGTTTGTGCCTCACTGTTCCATGACTGTTCTAGGAAGATCCCCTTCTCCTAAGGGCTCAAGGTTGGCTACAAGGCCACCACCACTTCTCCCATCTGGGTCCCGCTTTTGGCAGTTAGCAGGTGTTCAGTGAATGACCGCCGTTAAACTGCCTCAGTGTTCTATCGCAGTCATCCTCACAGCTTTTAATGATGATTTTAGTATGGGCAAGGCAGATGGCATTATGCCTAATTCACTGATGAGGAAAATAAGTACTAGACGTGCATACACACACACACACACACACACACACACACACACACACACACACACCTACCTGGTACACCACCCTTGTAGCCCAGGTCCCCACTCTCCACAGAGCAGCACCTTCAGAGCAGTTTCCTGGGTGTCCCTGGAAGCGCCTTCTGGCACCTTTGAGACTGAAGCAGATGCCCCCTCAGGGGCCTCTAGGCTTCTTGCCTTGGTGGATGTGGAGGAAGACCGTGGTACAGGTTCAGTGCTCAATCTTGGTCACCCTCTAAATTTAAGCTGTTGATTGATGGGCTGAGAAGGCCTCTGGTGGGGGTGGGAATGGTGGCAGGGAGGGTGCCTAGGGGTGTCTGCTGCACCTCTGTTGGTTTTGGCCCCAAAGCAGAATTTCACAAGGTTCTTCAAGGCTGGCCAGCAGGGTTTGATTACGCACACCTACGCTCCAGCCCTCCCACTCCCACCTCTAGGCCTTTGAGACACCGTTTCCTCTATCTGGACCCCTTTTCTCTCTCAAACCTCTCCAGCCTGTAACTCTTATTCATCCTTCAAAACCCACTCAGCGTCACCTCCTCTGAGAACCCTCCCCTGGTTAGGGCAGAGGTCTCAACCCTGGTGTAATCAGCTTCAAAATCTCCAGGGAGTGGAGCCTGGACATTTGACATTTGCAAAGCTCCACTAGTGATTCTGACTTGCAACCGGGATTGAGAACCATCTCGTTAAGTGGTCCCTTCTCAAGAATCCAGCAGCCTGTGCTTACCCCATCAGAGCTCAGAGGTTCCCAAAGCTCTTCCAGCACAGATTTTCCCTGACATGGGATTGTGAGGCTGGGACTGAATCAGGGAAGACTAGGGGCTCCCTAATTCTAGATAGAGGACTAGAAACCCTCCCTAACTGGAACCACTCATGTCCATGCACTAATAAAATCTGTGTAACCCCGGAGGGTCCCCAAAGGCGGTTTCGTCGGTGCAGCTGGGTGGCTTGGGGTGGGGGAGACCAGGAAGGACCTCCATGAGGCAGCGGGTCATGACAGGAGGCAGGAAGAGCTGCAGAAGCCCCAGTTCTTGGACTGGCTAGTCAGGCACTGCCCAGGAGTGATGAATTTGGGTTCTGCCAGGACTCCCCAGGCCACCCCAGTCAAATGCTGGAGGAGCCTCTGGGGGCCCTTTCCCAGGAGGGCTTGGGCTGCAGGAGGGGCATGGGGGGAGTCCCCAACACCAGGCAGCCAACCCTGGGGTTAGGGCCTGGAATTCTCCATCATATGGGCCAGGGACTTAGATTTCTTAGTCTTCTCAACTCCTACAGGGAGGATGAGTCAGGGCTTTGTGGGGCAAGGGAAATATGGTCTGAAAACCATTAACAAGGGAGTTCAAGGGAAAAAGAAGGAAAGGGTGTAGCATCTTGCCAGGAGAATGGGAGTGGGGAGGTAAAGAATGACTGAGAGCTAGAGGGAGGGAAAGACCTCTCAGTCACAGCTGGCTCCTGCCCCTCTCTCATCACAGGAGGTTGTGAACCAGCATGTGTCTGCGTGTGTCTGTATATCCATGTGCCCATCAGTGTTTGTATGTATCTGAATGCCCATGTGTGTCTATATGTCTGTATGTGTATCTGTGTCTGTGTGTCCGTGTATCTGTTTGTGTCTATGTGTGCCTGTGTGTCCACGTGTTTTTGTGTATCTGTATGTCCATGTGTGACTAGATGTCTGTATGTGTATCTGTGTGTCCGTGTGTGTCTCTATGTGTCTGTATATGTGTGTGATGTGTGTCTGTATGTGTAATCCTACCTGCCTCATAGGGTAGTTATGAGGCTTAAACAAGTTAAGACACGTAAAAACTTCGTGCAGTGCCTGGCACTTAGTAAGTTCTCTATAAATATTTATAGCTATTATAAAGAGTAGAGTGTAATGATTAAGAGCTAGGACTCTGGAGTCAGAACACCTGGGCTCACACCTTGGCTCCCATGACCACTATCTAAGTGTCAGCTATAATTAGCATTGGGGGTTGGTGTAGGCCTGGGTTCACTTGTGCTTGGTCCTCAGAGATGACATCTATGTATTCTGATCAGCTCCCTCTCTACTCTCAGCAACAAAACTTTGCCCCTCAAGGCTCTCCACTCTCATCAGATGGCACTCCCTTTGCTGCCCAGGGAACATGACTTAACTTCCTGTTGCCCCAGACTTACCTACATCTGCTCCCATTCTTATTCCCATCCTCTTCCTGGCCTGTCCTGTGGAAAAAACTTCCTGTTTCCCATCCCCAGGCTCCCCATCCCACTCCCTTCTGCCCCCCCCCAACCCCTCCCCACCTTTTCTCCACCCAGTGCTTCCCCTCTGGACTTCGCCCTCACCCCCACTTCCCTGCCCCATGAGCCTGCCCCTCTTCCCCCCTTCACCCACCACTTACTCCTGCTCCCTCTCCACAGCAGGCTCCCTGCCTCACCTCTGCCCTGAGCCTCAGGCCTACCTCACCAGCCAGACCTCCCTCCCTCCCTCTCCAGACACCACTCCTCCTGGTCCCTCCCACTTCTCTGGTCTGGAGCCACCTCTTCTCCCAGAAGTGTTAGTGTCCCTACTCCATCCTCCACTCCCAGCTGCCTTGCTCTTAGGCTTTATCCTGTTCTCCCTCAGGCCACCCTCCTGGGCTCCATTCACCCATCCCGGCTGCCCCTGGGCACGGTGCTCTATCTAGGGTGACAGGGTTTGAAGCTTGGGACAGACTCAGACTCACACCCAATCCCCACAGGCCTTTATCTAATGCTGCTGTTCTCTCTGTGCCCCATCTTCACTGGTGTACATCTAGCCCCATTTTGCACCCCTCATGGGATGGGGGCTCACTCCCTCACGCCAAGAGTCTCCTCTGCTTAGAAAAAAGTACTCCTCTGAGCTGCCACTCGGCCCATCAGAGACTGGCCATCAGGTCTCACCCTCATGGCAGAGAAGGGGAAACTGAGGCCCAGAATGACACAGGACCATGGGTTCTTCCCACTGACCTCAGTTGCAGTGACTGTGATAGCCTACAAAACCCAAACTGTCTCCCCTAGCAACCCTGCCTGGGCCTCAAATCCCACCATTGGAGGGAGCCCCCATATTAGGATAAAGCATGTGTCCAGAGGCCCTTTTCCTGGGAGGGGTGGGAAGACAAGAATTACAGGCATGTGGTGTCTTCAGACTCCCAGAGTAGCCAAGAAGGAGGGAGTCTGGGGATCAGTGAGGGGGGCAGGGGCTTGGAAAGTGTAAGGCTCTTACTCATGTCACACAGGAGTTGGGGTGCAGTCAGGCAGTGAACCTGGGACCTGCTTCCGCAACCGGAGCTGCCCCTTCCTTTGCCCCCTGCCCAACCCTCTGCGTACGGGTCGGTCGGGAGAGTAGGTGGGCTGGAGTGGCAGACCCAGCCCCTCTGGCTGGGACAGTGTGTGGGGGGTGGGGACATCTCCCCCTCTGCCCACCCTGGGTCGCCCCTGAAGAGGGTGCCGCAGGCCGCTGCGGATTAATGGTGCGGAGGCCACTCATTTCCTCTGGTCAGGGAGACAGGCCACACCACACAGCCCCCCATTGTTGGCCGCCCTTATCTCGGGAAGTTCCGCCTGCCTCATCCGGAGGAGGCTGCTGGGCCCCTGGGCCCCCGTGTCCCCGGCCTCACCTTTCTTTGCCTCTTGGAGACTGGAGAGTCTGGCAGGGCTTAGTTGATGCAGGCCTTGATTCCTCCACGGGAAACTTGGTCTTTACCTTGAAGGTGATGGGGAGCCATGGAGGGCAGAGCAGGGCAAGGCCTGGGTCCCAGCTGGGCTTCAGAGGGGCAGTCTTAGTGGGGATCTGGGGAAGGATGAACTGGAAGGGGTGAGGCTAGAGGCAATGGGTAAAGGGAGTGGGCCACACATGGGGCCCAGCTGGGGTAGGCAGGGCAGGGCACCATATTTCTCTGCTTAGAACCTCCCTTCAAGGAAGTCTGCACAGACTCTGCTCACACTGGCCCTTCTGCCTGGAATGTCTCCCCAGTGTGCTTACTCCCACTTTAAGATGCAACATTGGCATCACATAGCTCCTCCAGGAAGCTTTCTCTGACTCCTCAGCTTGTCACGGTCCCTCTACCCAGGCTCCGTACCCTCCAGCCCTTGTGCTTCACCTCACACCCCCGTTGAAGCCCTGAGTTCTCTGTGTCCCTGGCTAGACTGGACATGGTGGTGGCCGAGACCCCACCCTCTCCAGCCTGGTGAGGGGTTGGACCCACTAAAGCTTGCTCCAGCCCAACTCCCTCCCCAGCCACCTCTCCCACCCACAGGCATTCTAGGCCCCCTCCCCACAGTCCCTGTCTCTCCCATCAGCCCACCTGCCTTCCCACCACCATGCTTTTGGTCTCTCTACCTGGAATGCCCTTTCCACATCGACCCCTGGCAAAATCCCAGCCATTCATTAAGGATCTGTTCTGGGGCCACCCCCTCATTAAAGCCCCCCTGAGCCCACTACTATCCAGGAAGTTCAGTAAATGCCTCTCTTTTTTCAACCATTTGATAAATTGTTTCATGAAAGTGTTCCACAGTTTAAAAAAAAGAGTTTAAAGCCATTATATTTGTCCATCCTTGCTCTTTCAGATGAAGACACCAGCTCAACTTATATTTCAGAAGAAGTTGAGAAAATAATAGAACTTAATTTTAACAGAGACTTTCAGTACCTTCACCCAAACAAGTGATTTAATGGAGGTAATTTAGGCAGTGTGATAAAGTGTCAAAGCAGTGATATTTTGGTTCAAAGGAGTATGCCCAGTACTCTTTATATCCTACCCTGAAGAGAGTTTTCATAAATGGTGGCTTTCCAAAAGCCCTCCCTCTTGTCACACAATTCACAGATTCCTGCAACTGGGTGCTTACAATAGTGGATATTTTAGGAGGAATCAGGGAATCTTGGGATTGGCATGTCAGGGCCTCTGAGAGGTGTGGCATCTAAGAGTCCAAGGACCTTACTTAGCGCATGGCCTCAGGAATAAGGGATGTGGTAGTCAGAGTAGGGCCCTGAGGGATGACTGGGTGGCCTTGGGCAAGTCACTTCCCTTCTCTGGGTGCCCTGCTCTGCACCTGCTCTTCTGGCCTCTCAGTCTCAGAGGGGCTTTACAAGGAGCTGCAGAGCCACTACGTTCCCAATGTCACATCAGCGCCCTCAGCACCCCTGACCCTCATCACTGCCTCTGCTGACAGGCTCGGCTGGGTGAAAGGCAGGGGGTGGGGGGATGGGAAGGGGCAAACCCCCACACCAAGGCTCTGACAATCTTGCTGGATGGGTGCTGGCACCCAGCAGGTACTTGGTAAATGCCGTCTCCTGCCACCACTACTGACACCATGGCATGGGGTGATGGAGGACACACTGGATCAGGACAGACCTGGGTTTCAGGTTCAGCTCCGCACTGGGACCCTGGGATCACAGCTTTGCTTCCCTGAGCCTCTGCTTCTTCATCTGTAAATTGAGGATGGTAAGAATCTCAGCTTCCCAAGGCCACTAGGGTAGCTGAGATAATGTGCGTGATATGGCCTTGTAGCCTCCTGAAAGTTGGACAAATGCCACTAACATAATAGACAAATAAATGAATTATGTACCCAAAATAATTGAAAACAGGGGCTCAATCAAATACCTGTACATGCAAGTTCATAGCAGCACTATTCACAATAGCCAAAAGGCGGAAACAACCCAGATATCCATCAACGGATGAATGGATAAACAAATTGGGGTATATACACACTGTCTTAGTCATCTAGTGCTGCTAAAACAGAAATACCACAAGTGGATGGCCTTAACAAAAAGAAATTTATTCTCTTACAGTTTAGGAGGCTAAAAGTCTGAATTCAAGGTGCCAGCTCCACGGGAAGGCTTTCTCTCTCTATCTGGTGTGGAGGAAGGTCCTTGTCATCAATCTTTCCCCGGTCTAAGAGCTTCTCTGTGCAGGTACCCCAGGTCCAAAGGACATGCTCTGCTCCTGGCTCTAATTTCTAGGTGGTATGAGGTCACCCTGTCTCTCTGCTCGCTTCTCGATTTTATATATCAAAAGAGATTGATTTAAGATGCAGCCTAATCTTGTAGATTGAGAACTGCCCCATTAACGTAACTGTCTTAATCCTACCCCATTAACATCATGGAAGTAGGATTTACAACACATAGGAAAGTCACATCAGATGACAAAATGGTAGACAATCACACAATACTGGGAATCATGGCCTAGCCAAGTTGACACACTTTTTTGGGGGACACAATTCAATCCATAACACATACAGTGGAATATTATTCAGCCATAAAAAAGAATAAAGTTTTGATACATGATACAGTGTAGCTGAATCTTGAAAACATTATGCTAAGTGAAACAAACCAGAAAAGGTCATGTATTATATGATTTTATTTATATGAAATATGCAGAAGAGGTAAATCCATACTGACAGAAAGCAGACTGCTGGTTGCCAAGGGCTGGGAGGAGGAGAGAATGGGTAGTGACTGCTTTATGGGTACACGGTTTCCCTCTGGGGTGATGGAAACGTTTTGGAACTAGACAGAGGTGATGGCTGCATTGTGAATGTACTAAATGCCACTTTAAAATGGTGAGTTTTATGTGAATTGAATTTCACATCAACTGAGAACAAATGTAAGTAAATAAATGAAATGGTTTGGCAGGTAGGTACCTATGAAGACATTAAAAAAAATAAGCTTTGTAGAAGTTGAGATGAAGGGGTGGGGTGGGGTGGAGTGGAAGCGGAGTGGGCCAGGGTGTCTGGGAAGCTTCAAAGAGAGCCAGGATCTGGGCAGAGACCCGCAGCTGGTGGGACTGGGACGTGGGCAGATCACCAGCTCTCAACAGTTGTAAGAGCTTCCAAGCATGAGTTTTCACCATTTCCCAACCCCACCATCCCGGCAGGGCAGCCGCTTCACCAGCAGCTAGTAGAGCAAGGACCTTTGAGGCATACTTGATCTTCCAATGGCATCTGTCCCTCAGGAAGAGTGGAGGCCAAGGAAGGGCCAATTACTGAGAATGAGCAGATGAGCGACAAGCCTGTGATGTGCCCTGACGGTCCAGATAAGGTGGTCAGGGCTAGTTGACGGTTCTCTGACACTTCTACTTCCTCATTTTCCCCCTCATAACCTTCCTGGCCTGCTACTGCCTGTGGCTCTGAGCGCTTGCATGATGTGTTCAAGGTCCTCCCGCTGATGATGGAGGGGCTGGGAAGCCAGCCCTGATCTTCCAACCCAGCTCAAACTTGGCCAGTGTCAAAGGCCTGCCTGGGGTCACCCCCAAACACAGGGACAAACAATCTTGTGTGTTCATGGCCTAGGGGGAGGCGGGGTTGGTAAGGAAGCCCCTTTACTCTGGGGAAGATGCAAAGCCAAAGAAACCTACTGCTCACTGGGAATGGAGTTTAAGTGGCTTTTAATTTCCTGGGCTGGGTCCTGAAGTTAATGATTCATTTGTAGTTCTGTGCGCAGCCTGGCAAGTGCCCAAAATGGGAGTTTTGATCCCTGAGACTCTGCCCCAAGGGGACTCTTAGAGTGGGGGTCTGGGAGAAGGGGCAGCCTGGGTGGACCCATATGGACCATGGGGAGTGGGCCTCAGTCATTGGGACAGTAGTGCCTCCCTTCCCTTCCTCGTCCTCTTCTCCTCCCCCCGCCCCTTCCCTCCCCTCTTTTCCCCTCACGTCTGAGCCAGGCGATAGGGGTGAAGACAGGGGGCAAGGAGTGGTGGCTGGAGGCAACATGACCCCATCAATGCCCAGGCCTTGAGCACAGGGTATCTGGAGCTGACTCCTGATAACATGCTCCCAGCCTGCTCCCAGCTCTGGTAGCCTTAAAGTCAGGCCTCACAGCTCTGTCTTCATCTTAAGACGAAGGCAGTGGTGGCTATTTAGCCACTTATTCCCAAAGGCATTATTTTGAAAGCCAGGAGGCCAATGAGGTGGCCACTGGCATAGTCCAGGTGAGAGATGGTGTGGCCTGAGCTGGGCAATGTCAGGAGGAGTGACAACTGTCATTATCTCCCAATAGTGCTTTGAGGTTGGGTTACCATTCCCCTCCTAGAAAACCGAGGTCAACCAGCAGCAAATCAGGAGTGTAGAGGGGTCCAGAGGTAGGTCTAGAACTCCATCCTCAGCCCCTCAGCTGGGGCCTGTGTGCCTGCTGAGACCCTTTGCCCCAGGTTTGCCCTATTTCACAGGATGCCCCTGTGACCCGCTCCCCTTCCCTCTGTGGGTTGGCAGGGCAGTGTAGCCTCTGTGGGGCTCCAGGCCTGAGCCTTCTCCCAGCCCTTCCCTTCCCAGCTGCAGGCAGTCTGAAGCCCTGGAAAGTCCCTGGCCTGGGCTGACCAGCTGGAGAGGTCTGGGTCTGCCAGGGCCTCTGTAGACCGAGACACCAGGAAGATGGAGGCCTTCAACAACAGGCTTTCATGCACTGGAGCCAGAGCAGCATCTGGAGGCCTGGCCGGAGATGGGGGCAGAGCCAGAAGGAACCTTAGTGATCCTCTGGGTCACCAGAGGGAAGCAGAGCCCAGGGAGGCTGTGTTTTGCCAAGAACACAGTGAATTTGAGGGCACTCTCTAAAGGATGTGGCTTTCACATCCATTCTCATCTCCTGATCCAGACAGAAAGCCCCTTGAGCTCATAGAATGTGGCCAGTTTTTCTCTGGGTCCTCTGCATGAGGCTAAGTGCTTGGGAAAAGTATGTTGATTGATCATCAGAGCTGTGAGGGAGGCAGGGATGATTATCCCCATTGTACAAAGAAGGAACTGAGGTTCAGAGGGAGGTAACGATTTGCCCAGAGATACGCAGTGGCACAGGCTGTATGTGAACCCAGGTCTGAATTCTGTCTCACTCCATCCATGTTCCATACTCTTTCCCGGTTCCCATTTTCTGCCTTACCAGTGACTGATGATCAATCAACAAACTTTTCCCAAGCACTTAGCCTTATGCAGAGGATCCAGAGAGAAACTGGCCACATTCTGTGTACTCAAGGGGCTTCCTGTCTGGAGTGGCCAAGGAACAAGTGCATGTGAAGGAGAGCAATACATGGGAGGAAGGAGGGGCAGGGGACCGTAGGCTGGAACAATCAAGGAAGGCTTCCTGAGGGAGGTGGCATTTCTAGAATTGTTTGAATGAGGGAAGCTAGAGAGAGAGGGCGTAAGTTGTGGCTGGGGAAAGGCTAGAGGAAGGAAGCAGGGAATGAACTAGAGTGGTAGCACATGTCCTCATACAGGGGAGGGAAAAGCAGTTTTTCAAAGGTTGTGTGCTGGAAAGAGTTCTTGATGTGGGGTCAGACAGATCCAGATACTAGTAAAATCCCAGGGGGTAGAAGCTGGGCACTTGTTACCCTGAATCCTCAGCTCCTAGCAAAGAACCTGGCACCAGAAGTCAGTTCCATAAATGAATGACCCAGTTCCAATAATAACTGAATATGTGCCCTTGAGAAAGTCACTCCATTTCCCTGTCCTCAGCTTTCTTATCTGTGAAATGGGGATGACTATAAGTCACTCTTGACATGGCTGTTGAGAGGATTCAGTGAGAAAATATCTAAAATTACTTACGTTGTACTTGGCCATGGTAAGGCTTAGGATATCTCTACCTTCCTTCATTTACTCCTCACATGCAACTTAAAGTGTCCTAAAAACTGCAAAGCTGTTGGCCCACTCTGTGAGCCCTTTTCAAGTATTCAGACAGGAATGTACATAAAATGGAGGCCTTGCTGGGACAGGCTGAAGTAATGTCATTTTCAGAAGCAGCAAAATGCAGCAGAGCCAGGAGTTATGTGGGGTTAGTGACTCAGGGACATATGAATGTCGAGAACTGCCCTTTTCTTTATAAATGATCTCCACACAATTTCAAATATTTCCTGGAAAACAAATGTGAATATAAATATGTCATAAATATGTATATATGGAAATGTACATATGGGGGAAAATCAAGTCAGGCACTGTGGGATGGCTGACCGCCCGAATTTCAGGCCTAACGTTTGCCACTTGTGGCTTTGTGACCATGAGC